>JASVER010000145.1:1697270-1850829 GCA_030449065.1 Oceanodroma leucorhoa
CTTTCCTTTCCTTTCCTTTCCTTTCCTTTCCTTTCCTTTCCTTTCCTTTCCTTTCCTTTCCTTTCTTTCCTTTCCTTTCCTTTCCTTTCCTTTCCTTTCCTTTCCTTTCCACAGTAGCAGAACTCAGTGCTGAGGAAGCAAGTTCATGATGAAGGAAAGCTAGGTTAGTTGCAATTCCCTGGGAGCAGGAATCCCAAACTAGCTCTTTTGCATCCTTTCAGTGATGGCCTTCTAGTCTGTCATTGTCCTGTCTTATCTTGTCAGGTGCTGGAGGATGCTTTCTTATTTGAGAGTAGGGCCAAGCTAAAGTACTTCCATTCAGCTGAGGCTGTATTAAAACAGCAAAACCAAAACCATAACAGAAACCCAGGCAGATGTACAGAAAATCATCTCCCTCAGTCACAGGTACCAATTGTTAGTACCTACAGCTGCATGGCTTCAGGCATTCGGTGCTTGGGCACAATTCCAAGCAAGCTTTGGATCTGCTCAGATAAGAGGGAGACTATGCTGGAACCTGTGCTGCTGTGGTTATTAAGTGGGTTGGAAAAAAGCCTCAGTAATTGAATTTGGGTGTTCCTGAGACTGACCTCTGCACTTAGCAGCGTGCACCATGGAGTTTCCTAAGCCATCCCAATCACTCAGCTGCTGTTTGGGAAGCAGAAGGAAAGATATGCTTGGTATTTTATAAAGAAAGGTGTTTTGACTCACATTTCCAAATCCGCAACATGGTGGCTGTTGTCTGATGCTTACATCAGCTATTGCCAGATGAGTTGTGCATGAAGGGACTGATGCATGATACATAGAGAGTCTGCTGAGCAACAAGGGAGAGCTCCTGGCCAGAGTAAGCAATCACAGTGTGTGCTTCAAAGTGAGAAGGTTCAAGAAGGTCAAACAAGATCTGCTCACTTTTTTTCACTATTTAAAAGCATAAAATAGTGCAAAAGTGCTCTGTGCTTAAACAATACAGGGCATTATCCTGAACACTGATGCAGCTGCTGGAGTTTTGGTAAGTGAAGCCATACTATAACCCCTTAGGGAAGGTACCTGATGGAGTCCTACACTCAGAGTCTTAGGTCCCTTTTTCTGCAGTGTGCTCTGTGCGTACTCTTTGTGATACGGCTTTTAGGTGGGACTAATGGATTCCTCAGACCTATCACACAATGGGAAGTTCTGAGCATTCATTTCATATCCATGAAGGAAAAACACAGTTATAGCAAAACATACATATATTAACATTGCTAATATGAAAATATGATATAAAAGCACAGAAGATGTTACTTGGCCATAACTGTGGAAGACTAACTAAGGTTTGTGCTGCTGTGTACAACCAGAAGCTGATGGACTGTAAGGCTTTTAAAAATCAAGGAAACATCAGAAAAGGAAATAGCAAAGTGAATAAATTGTGGAAAATTATCACACTGGAGAAAATAGCTTGAAATCCAAATAATCAATAGGAATGACAATTCTGGGTAAAAATATATGTAAATTATAACTAGTAAAAAGTATTTTTATTACTTTAATGTAAGGAGATCTGGCAGTGATTACTTTAACTTACCTAACAATTCCTCTTTTAAAACATCCATAAGAAATTTTGTAAGAAGCTTTCATAACTAATTTTTTGTAATGAACAGCAGACATAGGACAGGGAATGTGATGGGGGCCAAGGATGTGCCTTTTGTTGCTTATTATTTGAATTTTGGTCTTACATTTCCATTTCCTGTCCTTTTCTCTCCATTATTTTTTTGCCCCCAGGGCAATAAGTACATAACTACATTTGAAACTGTATTTTGCTACAAATTAAGACAAAATTAAATTCACCAAGTCAGAGGTGCAGTTATGTGGGGTTTGGCAGAAGAGGACATGTTCTAGAAAGTAGGGTCTTGTAGCCATTCTTTGACTTCTTTGGCAATAACAGCATTGTTGGCACACTTAAAGATTGCCTAGGAAGCAGCAGGACATTTGATGTCCGGATATGACACCAGTTTCTCTAGGTATTAGGTTATGCAACCTGAGCAGAAAGAACCTTCATGCCTTCCTCTTCTAGTTGCAATAACAATAATTTTATTGAAAAGGAGATTGATACTTGTCTCTTAGCTTTGCTTTCTCAAATTTATATTGGTTTGCTGTCTCTCTTAGATTTTTCTTTTCTTTTTTTGCCTTTATATTGAATGAGAAGAACCTATCTACTCAAGAAAGGGCTTACTAGTTTGATGCCCACTGGGAACTTTATCCAGCTAAGCATGTCAGCTAGTGCATGTCGCTAAATACGCTATGGAATTACACTATCTTCTGTGTAAGGCCAGCAAAGAACTAGTCTCAGGCTCTGGTTGAAATATATATTTATTCTTCTCATACAGTAGGAATCTGAAAGAATATTTAAGATAGTTAAGGTAAGCCATTAAAAAATTTTAAAAGTGACAGGACAAAACTTAATATCAGGGATCGCTTGAAGGATAGCCACAAAAGGCAAATGATGGGAATCCCATCACTTTGCTATCAGTGACTCAGTGTTGTGCTTCATTAAAAGGTCTGTAGATAAGGGCCTGACATTGGCAGTGACAAAGCAGATCCAGCTGATCTTTCTGCTTCCTGTTTTCATGCAGCTGCCAAACATGTGCTGTAGAAATGCTGAATCTGAAGCAGAAATGATTTTTTTTAATTTTTAATAATTTAGTTCTTATTGTGAAAGATTAAAATCCGAGATTTTCAAACAGAAACTGTTTGCTTTCCTTTGAGTTTTTAACCATCTGACTCATCTACTGCCTAAACAGCCATAACTGCTATCTGCAGTGCAATTACCCAGGTGGCTCTGTCTGAGTATGCTATTTCTTGCTGATCCAGTAATTGATGGATAACAGGAAGCGTCTGAACATGGATGTTAAATTATATTCACTGTAGGAATAGATTGCATTGCCACCACTGTTGCTATATTTATTTAAACCAGTAATCACAGTTGCCATTTTATGTGCCCTCAGGAATTGGATGCTGCCACGCTTGCCCAGCATGTCTCTTTTTCCAGAGACAAAACACACGGATGGGACAATGGATCGAGGCAATTGCACAAAGAGAGGAGTTCAAGATTTGCCCACTGTTTACATAACATAAGCTATGAATAGACTGGTCAAGCACAAAAATCTACACTTTGACAAGAACAGAAATAGCACCGAGCCTTTGAAATGGAATGAATTAGCACCGACCTCTGCTTACAAACAGCGAGTGCGTCTTGCCAGCAGAATGGTGCACTAGTTACCAAAACTGGCACTAGGCAGAGTTTGCAGCAGTGCCTCGTGCTGCTGATTTCATGAGTTTCTTTCTCAAGCCTTATAGTTTTGGCAATTCTGACTGTTAGGAGTAAAATTTTCCGTAGCTGGACATCTTGGGTAGGGGAGAGGTCAAGGATTTGACATGATCATGGATCTTAGACATATCTTTTTGGGAGGGAAGGACTTAGCAAGAATGAAACCAAGGACTTTTTTTCCCATCACTCTTACACAAGCCTCTGTAAACCTCTGCCTGGGAAGCCACATGGAGCCTGTGAGGTGTGGGGGGAGTTGGTTTTTCAGTTGTGGGCATCCTTAGCAAAGTGTGCTGACCACAAGGCTACCAAAAGCATAATTTGCTTCCACATATGCCAGTGTAAGCTAATCAGAGAAGGATGGCAAGTATGATCAGGGCTTTAAAATAGCATGGCTATAAAGAGAGATCGAATTGACAAGGACTCTTTGGTTTGGAAAAGAGACAACTGGTGTAGATACATAAAAATATAAATGGCATAAAAAGAACAAGAAGTGATTGGGATTTGAGTGAAAACATCCTCAGGAATGAAAGAAGCCCCCACCCCCTCCCCAGCTCTGATGCACAAAGGAGCAGAGGAAATGTCTGGCTCTGGAAGTCCCCAAACTGGAGTTTGCTGGAAGTGGGAGGATGTATGGGGGGAAGGATAACTTGGTATTTGTCCTGTTCTTATATTCCTGCCGTGCCCACTACTGGCCTGTCTCAAAGGCATGGTGCCAGGCTGGGTAGCCCTTTCTGTATGGACCTTGCTACGATTTAAGAGGCAGTACATTTTTACAGCATCTCTTGCAAGCACAAACAGTGTTAGAAATGACTAGGCCTGTTTTCTCCATATCCTTTTAGGTACTGTCGGGATTTCAAACACATGCATTTACAGTATATTTTGCAGTACTCCTGCCTTATATACATTGTAGGCATCACTGTACACCTACCACGATAGCCATGTTTCTGCTCAAGCTCTGAGAGGAGTCTGCACTTCAAGGTGAGTGTACCCACAGTCATACTACTTAAACTATTTCAATATAGGAAATGACATAATTAAGTTATTATCCCAGGTGTGGGAACAGGATAGAAATAGCCTGTATTATTAAATACTTCTGTTTTGTGAGAGTGAATTGTGTTAGGAATGTTTGTTTGTAAACTGATTAGAGAGCTAATGATACAAAAACTATGCATAAAACATAAACAGATTCTCTCATAAGACTTTCCCGCATGCACGAAGGATTCATAATCTGTTTCTCTCTGGCCTTACTACTGCATGGAAGGCCTAGAATATAATATTAACCCTGAAATGACCTTTAATTAGGACAGCACTGGATTTCCTCTGTTATAGTGACATATCCTGTGGGTGATTAGTAGCTGTCATTGAAAAATATCTCATCTATATTTCTAAAGCCATTTGGTTTCCAGCTGAACACTTTGACTAAAGGTATCATTGCAAGGAGATCAGCCTGAGTAAGAAAACTGGGACTGTGCTCTGGCACTGTCGTGGTGTAACACTGAGGTGCTGGAGCGTGTCCAGAGAAGGGCAATGAAGCTGGTGAAGGGTCTGGAGCACAAGTCTTATGAGGAGCGGCTGAGGGAGCTGGGGTTGTTTAGTCTGGAGAAGAGGAGGCTGAGGAGAGACCTTATTGCGCTCTACAACTAGGTTTACAACCTGAAAGGAGTTTGTAGCAAGGTGGGTGTTGGTCTCTTCTCCCAAGTAACAAGCGATAGGACAAGAGGAAATGGTCTCAAGTTGCTCCAGGGTAGGTTTAGATTGGATATTAGGAAAAATTTCTTCACCGAAAGGGTTCTCAAGCACTGGAACAGGCTGCCCAGGGAAGTGGTGGAGTCACCATCACTCACCATCACTGGAGGCGTTCAAAAACGCGTGGATGTGGCGCTTTGGAACATGGTTTAGTGGGCATGGTGTGTTGGGTTGACAGTTGGACTTGATGATCTTAGAGGTCTCTTCCAACCTTAATGATTCTATGATTTTATGATTCCATGCATTCCTCTGAAATTCTCAGGAAGATGAGGAAGACTGTATTTTGCCAAGAGACATGTACTATGGAGTTTTCAGATCTTTCTGTTGTTAATAAAATCAATTGCCAGCAATTATTCGACTTGATGAACTTTAATTGCTGTACTAATTCACTTCAGTATTGTCTACATTGCTATTGATATTTCTCTATAAATCTTCCCCACTGACTTTTTGTTTACAGTATCACAGGTTAAATGTCTCGTCTGCTTCTTTCCCACGTTTAATTAAACTAAAATAAAAATAAAGGTAAAAGTAAAATTAAAATTAAAAATAAAAATAAGAATAAATTGTTGCCCCACTGTGATCCCATGAGCAGACGCTGGTGACAATGTTAACTCCCGAATAGGAGTACATTTCATGATACATTTACTGCTCTCAGTAAATTCATGATACATTTACTTGCTCTCAGTTCTGCTGTCTGTGGTATGTGTGCGTTCAGCAGATGCAATGCATAGGAGTTCCTTAGTGTAGGAGGTTTCAGGGTTGGTCACCTACTGACTGCATAATGAAGTGTTGCATTGCATCTCTTCTACACTGTTTCTTTCCTAAACTCATCCATGTGTATGTGTGTCCATGAAAAATATGCAGCAAAACTGAGTTTGTGTCTGGGAACCCCTGGCAGCCATCCCACAGTGCCCCAGCTTCCAGAAAGCTGGATTCTCTCACGTTCCCAGAATATGGGAGATTTTCTAGGTACCTTTTAAAAATATTTTCAAATAATTTTAAAAATATTTAAAAGGTGGATGCCTGGGGCTCTAGGACTTTTTCTGGAAGTCTTTTGTCTTTGCTGGACATTACACTTTTTCCCAGATGAGAACCTCCATGCTATTTCTGAGTGCTGCACCCCACTTTCTGATTTCACATTGCATGGCATGACCAGGAACCGGATTGTCAAACCTTGTCCAGGATCATCACAAACTGGGCTTGGATAGGAAACACCAGTGCAGAAGCGTGTGACCCTCTGGAAGTAAGGGTGCAGGAGACGCAAGAATCTGTGAAAGCTTTGTCTTTGGCAATGGATGAAACTGATGCTGGGCGATCACATTTGAGATGTCCACAGCTACCAATATAATCACTGCATAAGAATATTTGCCAATATTTCAATTAAATCACTAAAATTATAGTGAGATTTCAGTCTGTTGTCTGCTTTCAAACTACTTGGATTGTTCTTCAGATGCCGATTAGTTAATTCAAAGCCAGTTTCCTTCTAAGTTAATTCGCAGTCCCAAGGTCTTGGTTTTATCTCTTACTGAGTTGATCCAAACTTTACAAATTATATCCGCCTTTGCCTGAAATGAACATCTTGTTATGGAAAAGAATTTGGTTTAGCAACTCCAGCTGAGGTCCTGGAGTCCCTTTTCTATGAGCGAAGCTCAGGCCGCTGGCACATCTATAAAATCTGCTGAGAAGGAGAAGGCAGAAAGCATGGAAACGGCATGCTGCTGAGAAGCTTGTCTGTGTTCATAGCTGTTCCTCTAGCATTCAGATCCAGCTTAAGCAGGATGCTGATGAACTAATATGGCCTGCCATATGAACCTACAGCTTTTTCTAAGGTCTCCAGGCAAAGTTAGGCCAGTGCCTGAATGCTAAAACAGTGCTGGTGAAGCTAGGTAAGAAATGAATAGTAAGTGCCCCTGTATTGCTAACACATGCTGCACTGGGCTAGGTTATCTCACCTCTTAATTATGTCTTGTGGACAGCTAGAGGTAATCAGAGACAGGTAGGGGGAAACAGAGGTAATCAGGGTAGGAGGAAAATAAGGAAAACACTGGAATAAGGAAAGGACTGATTCTTGTCCTCCTATGACATCCGACGTAGCTGCTCGGAGCAGCTGGTGACATTGTGTCTGCCACCCGTGCTGCCAGCGGGGAAGAACTGCCCGGTGGGGGTATCCTCGGCATGGGAGGGTCTGAGTGATCCTGAAATGATCCCCGCTGCCCATTGGGCTTTCAGTGAACATGGCAACAACAGCTGGAGCAAAGGCACAGCAACTCCACGTGCACAGCCTGGATCCTTGGTCAAGGTGGAGAGCCTGGGGCAGGTGCTGCCGTTATTACTGCTGGGGCGTGAAAGCAGCTGTAGCCTGTGGGGAATTTTTTAGCTAAGATCATATTTAACAAAGATGCATTAATAGAGATTTTTTTTTCCCCAGAGAAATAAAGGCTTTGAGGACTATAAGGGGAAAGATATTGCCATGTTTTCCTGTTCCCCTTGTATCACTAAGGACTCAGTTTCTGAAAGCTGCCTCTGCTGCTGTTTGGTCCTTATTGACGAACACCTTTTGTAGTACATCACTAAGCTACTTTGTCAGTTTGAGGGCTGGCTATTTAATTTTGTCAGAAACATGCAGCTACTGTTTTAACATAGCTATGAGTTTGCTGCTCTTTGCTGACAAGGGAAGAATAATTTCACAGCAGCGTTTTAGAATTATGTCACAGAGAAGATGGACTTGTCCCCAGATGTCTCATCCCGAATGCTTTCATAGGAAATGATGGCTATAGCCTGTACATGCGCTAGATATTAACTGACTATATGGTTAAACAAATGAGTGAAAACAAAAGAACATTTACTGAAAGCTGGTTTTAAATTTGCAGTGACAAAGATCTCCCACTAGCCTTTCTCCCTATGATTTTTTTTTGGTATGCATCTCTAGTCAGTGCTATGTTTGTTCAGACTCCTCAGCTCAGCGAGACAACTCAGACATATAACTTTCTATAATTGTGGGTACATCAGTCAAAATCTGGGAAAATGGATTTTGCCCATGGTGTCTGTGCTGTGTGGGGATGGGGCTTGGATCTACACTTGTTTCTGGGCTGATGTGCTCAAAGTGTTCGCAGGTAGTACAAGTGTTCAGTGGCGCCAGGACTTGTTTGTAGTTAAAACAAAGATTAGCTGAATCCATGAATCTCTGTATACCTCTTGAAGGCACCTACATTAAGTCCTGTCACTCCCAGAAGTCTTCTCATGTTAAAATGTATGAATACTCTCCCCCTTGGACCAGAAATATTTGTCAGTAAATTGCCTATTAATATGAAATTGTTTTCCTGTTTTGCTATGCTTTCCTGGAATTTGCTACCAGAAATATGAAAATGCAATTTTCTTTAAATTTTTACATGAAAGAAGATTTCCTCAGTTAAACAGGACAGAATTTCACAGAGTGCTGATAGATGAGAATATTGCATTGTACCTGAAGTGATCTTTGCAGACATTCTCATTGCAAAACAGGTTAACCAAATCCGTGACAATGCTCTTCAGGCATTTGCCTCAGTTTTCCCTGTCCCTAACACGACATTTCAAGAGCCATGGAGTGGACTTCGTGGGTTTATAGGCTTCCTGTCCCTCAGCTGTGGAGGCAGAGCCTTGCTGTTCTTTGTGTTGTCGTAATAGGTGTCTAAGACCCATCTCTTCAGCAGGCAGTGAGTGGGACCATGGGGATGAGCTCTGCCCAAATGCACAGCTTGGGAGCTGCTGGTCCTGTGAACCACCTCCAGGACCTGGGACTCCAGGGTAGGCCATTTGACAAAACAGGAGGAACTTCTTTATTTTGAAAATGGGCGATGGACTGAAAGGGATTCAGGGGTGATAGTACTCCTTCCACCTTTTCCACCAACTAGTATTACCTAGTGCAGTATGCCCCCATTTTAGGTGATTGCTTTCTGGAAAGAATTTGGAAAAAAATGTTGTCTGAATTGGACTGAAACCAAATTCTGAAAGACTGAAGTTTTCAGAGAACTAGAAAACCTGCTCTTCATCGAGATTTATTTGTTAAACTAATAAGCTATCTTAGAAGTAGAGCACAAATAAATTTTAGATGCACATAAGATTATCCAGTAAAACAGATACATGGTCCTATTCGGTCACAGAGTCAGAATCTATTAGTAAAATTTTTTTGGTAAATGGCCTGGAAGGTGATGTAAATTACATTAAAGCCTGTCCTCAGATTCAGCAGACCTGTCTGAATTTAACATATTCTGTCTACAGTACTCATCTCCCTTTTAATTTCAAGGGTAGCAAGAAGCTGGGTAATCATTAATACATGTCACATTCATTGTTCCAGCTAAACTGATGGTTTTACTCTAAGAGACTTGCCTGTTTGTATGACATTGTAGCCATGGAAAAAATTATTCTGTTTCATTCTTACTGGAATATCTGCTAGGCTTTCCTTATCTTTTGTTGCACTTCATTAAATCAGCTACATCCCTGCATTAAATCAACCATAGGCCAATCATTGTCAACAAGAGGAACTCTACCCTTTGCTATTAAAGCATATGGACAATAATCTGTTAACATTATTATATCTGACAAATACAGATTTGTTAAATCAGAGGGCATGAGTCTTTGCCTTCCTAAATCATCTTGTGGTCTCTTTCTTGCCTTACATTTCTTTCAGCAGCAGTCAAATTATCCTTGCCTTGCAGTAAAAGATGTCATTTATTTGTCTAAAATAATAATCTACTCTCCAAATTACTTTTTATCTGAAGATCATGAAGTGCTTTACTTCATGGAGCTTGTGTGATCTCACTTTCATAGAGAGACAAGTAAGGAGAACCAGAAAGGACCTTGAGAAGTGATTATTTGACTTGCCCAAAATGTCCTCTGTTTCGACACAGAACTAAGGTAATATAGTGAGAACAGTGCCACATAATTCAGTCAATTTTGCCTCTGTTGTTATTTTCCTTCTACTGATCTTTTGAAGTGCAGTCATTAGCCATACATGGTTACATCAGCTTAGACTAAGGTTATTCTTAATCAGTTGATTTGGTTGGTAAGATTTCAGGTACAATTTTGCCCCTAGATAGTTGGGGTAGAAAGACTAACAGAAATGCAATTGCAGCTTGCTTTTCATTCTGCCTTTTGGAAGAAATTGCTATCCCTTTGACTAAAATTTGCTCCCATTAACACACCAAGCTTGTTTGTTGTAGCCGGTGGGGTCATAGGGAATATGGCTAAAAGCAGAATCTGGTTTGTTACGTTCACAGAAGCTTTTTGACAAATATTTTTTAGGACAAGGTACATATCTGTTCCTGGTCTCATCCATGAGAATGGAAGAAGAGCTTTCAGACAGTGTGTTGCTTCAGACTTCCTCTGAAATCCTTCTGCCTGAAATGTGCAGAGTTCCACCTGTTGCGTTTGCAAAGCCAGGGCTGAAAGAATATATCTTTCAGCATTAACTTTTTACTGCTTATTTGGTTTTATGCTACGGCTGTAAACTCTGTTGTTTGATTTGCTGATCTGTTTTATTAAGTGCCTTCTGATGAACAACAAGAAGCATGTAATAAAAACCATCCGCAGTATGGTGATGACTTCTTTCTCTCAGTCACAGATCTTAAACTAGTCCCCAGTGTGCTGCTATACACAACCCTGCCTTGTTTCTAATACTTGTTACTGAAATATTCATCTGGGTCCTGGCTGGCGTTTTTGGCTGAATTTCCATTGTGTTGCTATTAAAGGAGACCCTCCCCTGGGAATCTCTTTCTGGTTAATTTGTAATTTCTTCTATACCAGACTCCACTGAATAAATCCTTGCTGGAGTAAGTATCATATTCAGATAAATGCATGAAAGAATGAAACAATTTGCATTTGGTAAGAATCTGCCCATTATCCAATAGCAGCAGATGTTGAAGTTCTGATTTTATTTTTGCTCGTTCAGCACCTGTGTACCACATACAGTGTTTTATTACACAATCAAGGCCCATTTAGTCATAACTCTACTCCTTGCTGCAGAATTTTCTGCTTTAGTGTACTATGCAGTCAAATTTGAAATGCTGAGGTGTTTCTATGACTTCCATGGAAACTCCTACCTGTTCTAATCTAAGAGGACCCAGTGTCTCCCCTTGCTTTACACTAGTTGAGACAAAACCCCAGAAGTTCCTATTCGTCCCTTAGGCAATGTTGTGTTGGTGTCTGGATATTAGGGAGTGCGTTCAACTGGGCTGCCCAAAGACCTGCTGCTCCATGTGATATGGTCTTCTGGGAAAGGAGTCATATTTTCATGATACACGTGAGCGAGATGAAGTGTTGTACAGGACTTCAATGGGGCAATGTTTAGGTTTCTTGAAGATCGCTTTGACTCTCCTATCATTGACAGCACAACTGGCAACGCCTTCCATGACACTCCCAGGTAATGCACACCCCTTGCCAGTGCAGAACTTGCCCATAAAGAGGCCATTAACATTGATGGACACAGTCTCTTAGGGAAGAGAACTGAAGATGCAGAAACCACTTGCGAGAACATTCACCAGGAGGTGTTAAAGGTAGGCAGTGTAATTTAAATGCCAGACTTTAAGTGCCCAGACTTTACAAGGGTTTCAAATTTTGATGAAAACTTAGTGGTTGATGTAAATGATCCATTTCTGTTACTACATCTTCGCAAGATTGACCTTCCTTTCTGTTTCAAACTTTATTTCAACTAAATATTGGGATAATAAATGAGATGGTACTCTATTACAGTCCAAAATAATTTTAATTCCTATTGGTGGTTTATGCAGTTAGCTCTTAGCCTATATTTTTTGCTACATTTTCAGAAACTTTGAGAAGCCTCCAGTGGTCTGTAATCTAAATATCAAATGATGACATTTAAAGTTTGGAAGAAAAAGAAATATACTACTGCTTGCCATAAAGGTCCATTAATTACCCTCCTCTTTCACATTTAATAGCTCTTTATTCCCTGTAAGCCACTCCCAGAGGCTGGAGCCAGGCTTACCATTACTTACATGTGGAATTTGAACGATCATCACTTCTTACGCACATGATTCATAACAAGAAGTTATTCCCTGCTTATTTGTTCCTAACCACTTTCCTTTACACAATAGCAAATTATAATGCTATATTTGTGAGCCTCATGTCTTTTTAGGACATTACAGTGCTCTAGTATATGTTTTTCTGAAAACAACTTTGAAAAATTAATGAAAAGTCATTTTGCTTATGTAGCAACTACTGGCAGCAGTAGCCAAGTCCTCTTTGTTGTGACCTCAAAGCATCATAAAATATGTAATGCAATTACAACTTCTTAGGACTGACTCCTTCTCTCTTAATTTAATATTAGCACTAAATCAAATTAATCTTCTTTAACATTTCAGTATTGCAACATCTGGATCAGTTTTTATTTTTATGTTTGCGTCATTTATAATTACATTAACTAATTTGCTGCACTAAACAGTGAAAAGAGATGTAAATCAGAAATTTTCTATCATTAATAAATACCTCTAACCATAACAGATTCTTTCATCATAACATAAATGTCTTTCAGAATTAGTGGCTCAGATCTGAGTTGGGACCTGCTTCTTTTCTTCTGTGAACAAAAACCATTTGAGTTTAATGATTTCTACAAGTGTACCTCTGTTCATACATTTGCAAAACAATATCCACTAGTAAGGATGATAGTGTTAATTCTATTTCTTGAAAATACTGGGCATATCTATACCATGCAGCCCAAAAGTTTTGAGCTCAGCATATTTGTATTGGTCCCAGAAGTGATATCACACCAAACAGGGAGAATCTGGGAAGGATGGGAGCCAGATCAAATGCAGGAATGTGCATTAACATGGTAATGACAGAACTAACGTGGCTAGACTTCCTCCAGACTCAAGCCTTAATCAGCAGTGACTCTCACATCTCTACTAGTTTGAGCATCCCTGTGTTGGAGCTGGCTTTAAAAACAGAGTTCTCCACAATTGCTTCTTATCTATGGCTATTAACTGGAGAGATTGTAGGCAGATTTTAAGTTCTTAGTTCTCTTAAAAACTGTGCATTTGGGGGAAGAAAAATAAATTTGGACTCCAATTAGTAATTTAAAATCCTCCTGAGTGATATTAATCACTTTTTCCCCCTTCATCAGTCTGACAAAAAACCCAAGAACTGCCTTTTCTCCTCTCAAAGTTCTAATATATTTCAATTTATGAACATTTCAACATCCTTCCATCTTTCACCCAAATGGAAATGCCTGTTCAGAATTGACTTCAACTTTTTTTTGCATTTGTGTATGTTTTAAGCCTACAAAGCTGATAAAAAGAAAGATCTTTTGCTTGCTACTGTCATCTCAGTGGATGCTCTTACTCTCTTACAACACTGCTGTCCTGTTACCAATTCCTCCTTTGGTTTCTCCAAAGTAAAAGAAAATCCACCTACTCTTGCTTTTGAATATCAGCTGTAATTCTGTAATTGGTTCAGAGCAACATGAAATCTGTTGCTGTAAGAAAATCAGCACTGTAAGAAATATCTGTTTGTATATTACATCCAGCCCCATGTCCTTAACAGGTTAAGCACTTAACAGGCTCCAGTGCCCTCTGCTTCCCAGCATATAACTCTGTGGTGTGGGTTGTCCTCAGCATTATGATTACTGCAACCACACATAGCACAAGTCTTCAGGTCCTCTACACATCTTGTCAGCTCTACCTGTTTCAACCAGGGAATGGGAAGAACTTTGAACATATGATGGCCAATAGACATCATAAAATACAGAATCTTCCCATTTTTTAGGAACTTACTTCATACCAATGGAGTCCCTGCATTTTGCTCATGGCTACTAGTGTGAACCTGCGGGGTTGCTTTTACAAGCCAAGTTCAGAGGTGCAGATGGAAACACAAAACCCTTCTGGTGTTGATTGGAAGGGACTTCAGTGGTCATCTTGTCCCTCCTCCCACTCAAAGTGAGACTGTCACCAACACCAAACCAGGTCACTAGAGCCTGTAATGAGGATCCACCACCACTCTGGATAACTTGCTTCAGTGCTGTACCACCCACCAGTGAAAAAGTTTTCCTTAAAGTAGAAGATGAACCTCTCAAGCCACAATGTCGCTCCTTGTGTATGTATCAGGAGTTTTGACTGTCCTCTTCATAATTCCCATGCACACATTTACAGACTGCTGTAGACCACCTCTTTACCAGACTAAACAAGGACATGTCTCTCAACATTTTCTCACAGGCCATGTGCTCCTGATTGCTGGCTCTCTCAGTAGTCTTCCAATGGACCCAAAAGTCAGAATCCTGAAGTCCTGACTCAAAACTGCTGCGTCTGTAGTTCCATATTAAAAAAAGTATGTAAAAGTCAGGCATTACAATGTCTTACATTTAAGTCCACAGCCTGCCAGTATGATGTAAAGCACTTAGGTACGTGCCCAGACTCCCTACATAGTCAACAGAGAGATACAGGCACCCCTGAAGGTCTCTTCGATAATGATCAAGAGTAGAGCATTTACTTATCTCTGCTGGCTGTACTGGGAGCCTTCGTACTTCACTGGAGCAATTCAGCACTCTTTCACATTGAGCAGGGAGCTGTCTGGAGCTAGCTAACGGGAGATCACGCACAGGACTGCACCAGAAAAGACCTCTGACTCAGAAGTGCACAGCAGCTGCCTGCATCCCGGGGGAGCTGGGACAAAAGGTTAGCCTCAGGGAGTAGGTGTCTCACTGGAGAGGAGGTGTATGGCTCAGTCATGCTCAACACAGAGGTTTCAGATGCAGCCAGCATTTCCAATTGGTTGAATATTAGGTAGAAAAAAACCCTGCAATTCTCAAAAAAATTTTTTTTTTTTTTCAGTAAAGCTGATGAATTTTCTTAGCAAATCTATGAAGTATAACTGGCCAAGACTTTGAGGCTAACTGCTTATATTATAGATTGACAAAGCCATATTCTTGTCCTCAACATTTCTGAGCTAATAGAGTAAAGAAGATGATAGCCTCTGAGTGTCTGCACTTCTGCTTTGTTTGGTGTTTTGGGGTATGTTTCACACAGCATTGGAAAATGCTGATAATGTTCAGACAGTCACATTTCCCTTTTTTTCACCAGTTGAATAATAATCTGTTTTACAGGTATTGGACACTGGAATCAGTAATCTGAAGTTCTCCTGAACAGATGCAAACTAGACAAAAATGAAATTGCAGCCATCCAAAAATAAAAGGTAGGCTTTATTCAAATAAAGCTGGTCTCCCCCAGCTGTACTTAAGCTAGACAATCCTTCAGTTTCTTTACTGGTGGTGCATCCCCTAAGACAAACTGTTAGTCATGCATTTTTTAATAGAAAAAATATTTTATTTATTTTTGATAAGCTGCTAGCAGCTAAAAAACTGTTATTCTAAGTCTTTTGCAGTAATTAATTTAGATATTTTAAGGTGAAAGTCAAATCCCTTTACTTATGCTAAACAGTAAATTGCAATGCAAATAGGAGATTACAGGTAAATTATACAAACAGAAAGAAAAAGATGGGGGCTGAAAAGATTAGAGGAGATGTTGGAATTGGAGGTAATTTAATGTATATACTCCATAAACCACATAATCTTTATTACGAATTTATAATATGTACAAAGGCTGTGAAGAGAGTAAGAAGTGGTTTCAGAAACATATTTAAAACTTACATTGTTTCACTACTCATTGCCTAAATTAAACCATGTAACGGAATTTTTGCTTTCCAGAACTGGCTATATATTTTCATTTGTCATTGGCCCATGAAAGTTTTCCTTTTCTTGGTGCCATGTGTACTGAATTTCTTTTTAGATCTCTGTAGGTACCTTAAAGTTGTGAGAAGGATTGTACAGTATAATATTAGCCTAGTATAAATAGTATAAATATAGTATAAATAGTATAAATAATCTGGTAAAAAGCCCAAAGTGGTAACAACTGAAGAGAGATATTTCAACATCAAAAGCTGCAGTAGTTAGTCATGATTTACCTACCTTACAAATATTCTTATCTGCACAAAAGTTTCTTTCTAGGTGTTTAAAATATGTTCTGTTGCTGCAAGCAAAACACATATTTTGAACTTCAAACAAAATACTGTGGAGCTATATTGTGGAGTCTTGCGTAGGCCAGGTAAAGTGAAGCAAGTAACAGTGTCTGATTCGAGAAACATTCAATGTCATCTGAAGCTTGATCTCTCGCTGCTCCTGGGCCGTATGGAGATCTGGCTGTAGCTGCACTGTCATGTACCTGGCTCCAGAGGAGCCTCTTGGGAGGCTTTTTCCATTCTCTAACAAGTTCCATGTTACTTCATATGTTTCTGAAATTTATCTGGCTCTGCCTTAAAAGTAGGTTTTTTTCAGTCCTGCATTGCTCTCATAAAAATTCTCATTCAGATCCTTGGTGTTGTAATGCTTAACGGTTTTTTTTCTATTTTCTAGCCTAAATTTATTCATAGCCAATTTATACCCATTTGTTCTTGTGTCAGCATGGCCTTTAGCTTAAACAGTTGTTTTCCCTGCCTGATATTTACATCCCTGAAATGCTTACAAAGAATGGGAGCGAAGACAGATGGCTATAGCTTAACCTGTAATTTGTATTAATTATAATAATTAATCAGTTTTTTTGGAGTTCAAGATGGTGTGATTGAGCAGGATTTGGTGTCCAGCTAAAATTCCTTAGCAGAAAAGTTGATGGAAGGTTTTGAGTTAGTAAATAAATCAGCAATCCTGGTAGTACATATTTGCTAGTAATATTATTACTGAGCTGAACCAAAATAATTCTACCAAGAGAAAAAAGTGATACACACAGCCAGTGTGTACCGCCTCTTGTCAGGAAACCCAAATGGGCCACAGAGCTGCTGATAAGCAGTTACTGATCTGGGGGGTTCTTTTTTTTCTGGGTCACTGAGGAAATCCTTTAAGGGTATGCCTGCATTGCCATGTTGGTTTGGGTTCTGAAGTAAAAACCTCCCGATTGTCCCTCTTATTGATACTTTAGCTCCCTGGGCAGAGCAGCTGTGGAGGGATGAACTGTAATCCTCGGAGACGAGGCAGAAAGGAGTGTGGGGTGCCCGAGACACAGCTGGGGCAATCATCTGTGGGGGCTTTCAGTCCACAGCACCGGACCACAGCCAATCCAAAGCAAAATCTCTCTGCTGGTCCTGTAGTGTGGATGTCAGGACCTCAGGATAACACATATTGCTCCACTTCTGTCTTTAATAGGTGGTAATAACCTAACCACTGCTCTAATTCTACATACGTTTAATTAGATTTTCATTTTCCTTATTTAACCTTGCACTCTCCCTAATTTCTCGGCTACTACCTTTAGCTGTTAAACATCCACCCTGTGTTACAAACATCAGCATTTCCATGGATGAGGTGCTTAAGTGCATTAAGCTGCTCTGCAGGGAGACAGCCCGGCTCCAGCATGGACACCAGTCTGGCTTTTACAGGTCATGCTGGCCCCACGCTGACTCTCTGCAGAGCTCTCCTGGTGTTAGCCCTCAGCATGGTATTGAGTTGTCTCTTCTAGATCTATGTGGAGCTTGTTCAAGTTTGCAGGGTTTATGATCTCTATTTTATTTTGTGTGGAATCAAGTACCATTTTCTAAATATGGGAATAGCATTTTGCACATATTTACACAGCATCATTAACAAGCAAATAAGAGGTAATAAGTCCTTGTAGTTCCCTGACCACAGCTATTCTCCAGAGAGCTGGCCCAAGTATTTCTCCTAGTCCTCAGCAACCTGGATAAACCACCCAAGGTTGATTGTGTGTTGATTGTCCTTAAAACTTTTATAACCATTTAGGTTAAAGATTTTTACATCCTAGGTGTGTTGATTCATTCATTAAATTACGTCTGCTTTATGTCATCCTTGTTTCAGGGACACTGCAGAATGTTTTTAACTTCTGCTCATAAAATGTTCAGAAGGGAGACAGCAGACCACAGGATCATCATCTTCCTTCCCATCTAGTGCTGTCAGAGGGACATGGAATTCCTCTGTATGCCCTTTACAGCAGAGTTATATTCTGGTATCTGCCTGGGTAAGATCTAAAAGCTTCAGTGGGTTGGGAGTTTAATATTAATTTCTACTCTTGTAATGACCTGGGAATTGTTTGATTGTGAGAGATTAATCTCATTGTGACCTTTGAAATTTGTAAAATTTCACTTCTGAAGAAAGCTTTGTACCTACAAATTGTACACTCTGTTGCTGAATGAAAAGCATTCCTCCCTCACCTCATTTCTGTTCTCTTGTTTCACTCAGCTTTAGTCTTATATGCAATTTTCGGTGCAGACAAAGAAACAAATAGTGCTACAGTTTAAGATGCTGTAGTAATAGCCCCACTATAGATATATTTTTGGGTAGTTCCACAATAAAGAATTCAGTGCAGCACTTCCTGAGGAAGCATGCGATAAATTATGAATAGTTGCTATTCAGGCAGCACTGTTCATTCTAGGCACTGAGTCAGTTAGGGATATTGGAGGGGGAACTATAATGGTTATGAAATCTGCAACTCTCTTCTGTCTTTTGTCTGAATGCTTGCATGAGAACTGAACTTAAATTTTACACTTGAATGGCTCCCTTTGCAATGCTTTCAAGTTTTTTGGAATGCAGTTACCTTTAAAAAAAAAAAAAAGGAAACAGAAGAAAAGGAAAAAGAGAAAAAGAAATTTTCACATGGGACAATATTGACCATAGATGAAATATCAGCAAGATTGACTCTGGCAGATCAAAATAACCTTCTGTGATTTCCTAGTATTTTGGCTGTACATTAGCTGCGAAACTGCTGACAATCTTCTAGCACAGAAGAGAGCGTGGAGATTTGAAAATGACAAGTTCAATTGCAAGGTCTGCAGTAGTTAAACACTTTCGTGTCTTTCCTCCCTGCTTCTGCCTAGATTTGCTTCTACCTCTTCAGCTCTTACCTAGAGGTTCCCTTTCTTCTTCCCATCTCCACTTTCAGTTCCTGGCTGAATTTTTAGCTCCCTTTTCTTCTGGTTCCTAAGGGCTCTTTGTATGAATTGAATGGCTCCATCATCTCCTTGGGCCA
The DNA here is from genome assembly GCA_030449065.1 of Oceanodroma leucorhoa. Taxonomy (NCBI): domain Eukaryota; kingdom Metazoa; phylum Chordata; class Aves; order Procellariiformes; genus Oceanodroma; species Oceanodroma leucorhoa. The sequence goes on from JASVER010000145.1 coordinate 1,716,321, forward strand.
AGTGGAAGGGCTGGAATTTGGCTGAAAAAGGGGCAGTGAGGAACAGAGAGACTCCACCTCACCCAAATGCATTATCAGCTAGGGACTGATCCTGAAGGACAGTCCCTGAGCCAGGGTGCCCTCGGGCTGAAGCACACTCAGTTGCTCAGCATTCATAGCAAGGCCACAACCTGGTCAGCAGAGAGAAGTTGGAGGGATGAAGCATATTCAGGGCAGGGACTTCAGAGAAAGAATAATGCTGCACTGACTGTGATTTTTTTTCTTCACCACCTTATGCATGGGTCTTTACATCTTCCTTTACATCCCCAAATCTGTAAAATATGCATTCTTAAAACTGTGGCAACTCATCCTGTCCTACCTAACATTGTCAGTTCAAAAAGTCTGGTACAAAATGACAAAATGTCAAAATCTTGCAGTGAAACTGCATTGATCAGAACAAGACTTTGACTTTATCCTCTAAGAAATGGCAATGTTTTGTGGGCACTGACAGATCCACTCATTCTGAAACAGAAGATATCAATCTGGATCTTTAAAACTTGATAAAGCTGTAATCAGGTGAAAACATTAAAACATGAAGCTACCTGTTGTACCTGTGTATGGCTAAAAAAAATCCCCTACTAATTATAAGGCTAATTATAAGGTATTTGAAATGCTTATTTTAAATCATGCAGGACTAGAGTGGTCAACTGTATTTTAAGAGAAGCAGAACATTTTACCTGAGTTTGTAACTATGAAAATAATGTATTTGAGAAAGTGGCTTTTAAATCAAAATGTTTTTGAAGTGAGGAACCATTTGTGTTGTGTGTGTTGTCCATTATAAGAGCAGAAGCTTCAGTTCTGGAGGCTGACTCGCATTCAGGGAAAGGTTCTCAAAATCCATCAAGTACATGCCATTTTGGCAGCGCAGGGTGAAATAAATGGGGAGAGGTGGTGTGAGGAAGCTGAGCTGCAGAGAAAGCTTAGTTCTACAGCAAGTGGACACTAGACTGTTCTGTCAGGAAAATATAGTCAGATTGCATGACTCTGAGTAGGAATAGTGGAGGGAGAAACACGGTCTGCAAAGTCTAGCCTATGTCTGATAAGTTAGAAATCAAGATTCTGAAAGGCTGCTTATCTTTTTTTGCCTTTGCCCTTATTTTTTCTTTCATTAGATGATGAAGGAACCTAATTCAAAATATTCATGAAGATTTATGTATGACAGGCTATGTAGCCTTTCTGGTACTCTGGAAGTATACCCTGCCATCATCTTTATCTATGTGACCAGGAGTAGATCTGCCTGAAATGGCTGGATTCATCAGAGTGCTTGCCTAAGAGGGAAGAGAGAACAGAAAAGTAGTTTAGAAAAGCACTTCAAGGACCAAGTCTGCCATTTGTGTTATCAATATGCAATGTGTGGTCTCTATGAGAAACCTTTGTCAAGAAGGAAATTATAAACTGAATAAGATGTAAGTACATTGGTATTTCTTCTAATATGTTGCCTATAAATTACTATAACAGTCCTGGATAAATTGTAGTCTGGAAAAAATCCAGTCAAGCCAGAAGGACTTGTAAGTTCTCTATAAGAACTATGATAGGCATGTAAACTTGATGAATTCCCATGGAGGGGAAAGGAACTCAGCAAAGAGCTGGTGAGTTGGAAAGTATGAATCATTGCAGCTGGAATCAGTGCCTTTCCTCAAGTTTGATTCCTGTTAAATGAAAGAAGAGGAAAGGAGGTAGAAGAGAAAACCAAGTGAGAGAAGAACAACAAGTTCTGTTCTCTTCAAAACAGCCAAAAGGGACGCAAGGTTAGATTTACCCAGATGAGGCAGTCGGAGTATAGAGATGACCATTCTACCAGCTACCAAAGAGGTTGCAGGTCTGCTCTGGAAGAAAGCACTGCTGAGGCATGGCCCTCTGCATATGCAGCTATGCAGTGTCTCAGGTTGGTTTTATGTGACAACCTGGCGAAAATCTTGGGTTTGGGTTCATCTGAAGTTTTGCATAGGTGACAAGCCTTCTTAACTGTTTCTGGTCCAACGAAAGAACATGCCATGTGATAGAACCTACTTTTATGACTATACTACACATGCAGTTTGGAATAAAATATGGCAGAGGCAGGCCAACGGCCAGATAGAATAGCCAGTGTCACAGATAATATCCAACCTGTAGGCCAGACTTTCTCTGCCTTGACTTATATATATCTGTATAATGCTTAGCACAGGGCAATTCAAGTCCCAGATGAGACTAAATGATATTATCATATAAATTAAGAATATCTTCACTGTTTGCTTATTTACTTTCAATTCTCTTAAGTGGTAAATGGGCATTAGTATTGAGGAAGGAACTTCCCATTTGAACTAACTGGAGCAGCTGAGCACACAAAGCAGAAAGATTCCTCCCACTTTATTGCTTTTCTTCTGTCAGTGATGTTTGTTTAAAGACTAATCCAAAAAGGATTTGACTTTAGTTTAGTGGCAAATGCTTATCAGGTAACAGGTAGTCTCTGTTTTGGTGGCACAGTACTCCTTCATACCGAACCTAACAGTAATGTCTCACAGAGCTCCTCTCAGACAGTCAAAAATTCACTGCTGGGTTTAGTCAGACTAAGTGCACAGAGCGGTAACGAGCAGAGCATCCTGTTTTGAAAGGGATAATTATTAAACTGCCACAGTAGAAAAAAAGCGGATTTCTGTGTGAAGTACGAGGTCATTCAGTCACATAAAGAGTGGGCATGAAACCAAGGGATGGATAACTTTTTCCCAAGTCTGACCACTTTCTAAAGATGTCAAGGAAAGGAAAAAAATCCTAACGTAATAAACATGTCAAATGTTTGTTGCACAATGGGAGGGGCAGATGTACTTTCCTAAGAAGTGGAGACTGTCCTGCTGACTTTGGCTTCTTGTACCTCCACGTGACCTTGGGAGATGTCCCTTTCCGCATTTCACTTTGATGTTCACTGGTAACACAGGCCATATGATTTTCCATTAATGCATCGGCTGATCCTGTGGGAACTCTTTCAAAAGCTAGAAGTATTTGTCTGTTTTACTCTGACAAAGCAAAAAAAAAAATATGAAAACAAGCTGATCTATAAGCAACTCATCAAATATTTTGTTTCCTGCATGCTAATTACGGTTGTTTGATAGCAATGATCTGCATAGGAAAGGGTGTGAATGAATGTGAATGATCAGGTGAAAATGCCACTGGACTTTTAATGTGGGATATTAATATATGGAGAAAAGTGAGTGAAGACTAACAAGAATTGTAACCTAAATTTAGCCATAAAGCTTGGGGACTGTCACCATGGCTGAGATCTCCTTTAGGTGTCTAAAACGCAGTCCTCTGAATGCAGTCACCTGTAAGGGTGTGCAGTGGAGGGAAGTAGGTCAGATTAACCATTTTTCAGATTTGCCTACATTAAATGCTTCAGTTAGAGTGAGATGGGGGTGTCTCTTCTTCTCTTTGAGTGATGGGCTCAAATGGAGACATCTCCATTGCATATATTCAGTATTGGGTGAGATGAATTCCCTACCATCCCCAATCTCCAATCCTAACTCAGTACCAGACCATTTTTTCCTTTGTCTTCTTGCCCACCTTTCTATATATTCCACTTTGCAATGATTGATTATATTACAGCAGCTGCCAAAATAGAACAATATACAAGAGGCAAATCTTGTCCTAAAAAAATTACAGCTGAGGGGTAGATGGAAAGGATGGGACTTGTGTATGCATTTCAGGTTTCATATATTATTCTTCTGAAATTAATTAAACATCAATTATATATATTAACAGTCCCCAGTGTCTCCTCTGTTAGTAGCTATGAGCCAGCTTTCCCAACTGCAAGTCATTTCGCTTTACAGAATAAAACCTCTCCTATACAACTCGTTTTGGGAAATTACAGCCCTGTGTTTTAAATAATGTTCCTGTCTTTTTTTTGCTTCAGACATAAGGAGGATGATTTCTAAAACTCTGATCTGAGGTAAATACTGGGAAGTTTGGTTGAACAATGTTTTGTTGAAAGTTTTGTTCAGTTACAGGTAAAGCCTTTGGATCTTGAAATATACCAAAGAAAATATTTTCTGGAAGATGGAAGGCAATCCAACACTTCTACAGTCCTGTGCAAGTACACTGGAGAGAAAAGGACTCAGCCACTGTATTTTCCAGAGAAAATCTTTCACTATGAACAACAAATAACCACATTGTTCAGCAGACACTGGATTCTCTGTTTAAGGTGTCCGGCTGAATGATATCAATGTGGGGTGTTAACTTCAAAAACATAAGAGAGGAACTTTGATGAGAAAACCTTCAGGTGGGCACCTTTGGTGTGACCTTGAAGTAGTTTAATATCTGTCTCTGGACAGCTTCTTTTTGCCCCTCTTCTCCCACTTCACTCCTCCCTCCTTGTACGTTCGCCCATCTTCTCCCCTGTGCTGTTGTTTCCAAAGTTTCCAGACCTTTTTCTGTACAACCTCCTACCCTTGCGATAGCTGTCCTGTTCCTCACTGGCTAGCTCTCTGCTCTTCCGTGTATTTACTGCTTAGAATAGAGTTTCTCTATACTCCCATTTCTAATAAAGATTTTGCCCATTTTCTGCTTTATTGCGTTCATTCACTTCTGGCTTCTTAAGGCCTGGAGTTGTCTCAGGAGGGTGCACTCCCATCACTCAAAGGCTGGCTGGCACTGGGAGGGTTAGGAGTGATCTGACCGCAGCAGTAATGGGTACCCAATAGGTCTTCACAGTCAAGGACTTGGGATGAAGCTCTTAACCCAGAGTCACTTCGGCGGTCACTAAATAATTTGCCTCAAGACACAGAAGTTTCCCTTGACTCCAGCTTGGGTGAGAGGACAAGCAGGAGCACAGCATGGAGCAGGGTGGGACAGACTCTGACTCAGCTGTAGCTGGCTCATGTCCTCATCCTTCCTGTTATTAGAAAAGGAACTAAACTGACACAGATCTTTTGGCAGCTTCTTTCCTTTACACTGGTCTACTGTGTGAAGTAATGGGATGGGAGGAAACCTCCAACAGGCAGGTAAGGAATACTTACCTCCACATGGGACTTCGCTGGGGCAGGTAACTCACATGGCTCCCTGTGCATCTTACACAGTTGTGCAATTGGACACAATATTCACATAAAATAAGGGTTTTGATTTTTCCTCTTGAATGATATAAAGCCTTAGCCTAGCCATATAGTGTTGTCATGCTCTACTTGTAACCAAACAGCCTCATTTTTGAATGATTGATGCATCAATAAAGCCTGAGGCAAACAGTCAGCAAAGACCACTTAGCAGAATGTGGCTTTGCAAACAGAGACACAAGTAAGGTAATGTCTGTCATATCACATAGGCTTCCTGCAGAAATTGGTCTCTGAACAATTGGTTTTGTGGTCCTTCCCAGTGGACTTGTTTGGTTAAGATTTGTCTTAGCTCAAAGAAAGTGACAATACTGAGAGCACAAACTGGATAATCGATGAGAGTGAGGTTCTGTTCCTACCCTACTCCCGATAGTATAACACCACCAACCTTACTAACTTTACCAGCAACCACTGACAGAATTTTAGGGGGGTTTGCTTGTTTGTTTGTTTGTTTGTGGTTTTTTTCCCTGCTGTATATCACAGACTTATCTCAAGAAGTCAGGTCCTGTCTCAATCAAGATGCCCACTGCTCAAAACCTGGCTACGTGGCACCTTTACGATCTGTGTCCCAGATTGCTAACCTGCATAGTCCATGGTCCATTGAAAAATCTGTGTTCCTTTAAAAACTCCATGTTTTCAGTTTGTGCTGAGTCTGTGGCAAAGAATGTTTTCAATTTAATTTTTTTTCAGTAACCCCAACCACACAGCAAAATATGACCATATAGGGAAATAAACTGAAAAGAATGAGGGCTTTCTTATGGAAATGGGTTTTATGCAAAGGTGGTGTGGTGGGTTGACCTTGGCTAGCTGCCAGGTGCCCATCAAGCTGCTTTCTCACTCCCCCTCTTCAGCAGGTTAGGGGGAGAAAATAAGATGAAAAACTTGTGGGTCAAGATAAAGGCGGTTTAATAAAGAAAGCAAAGGCTGTGTGCAGAGGCAAAGGAAAACAAAAAGATTTATTCTCTACTTCCCATCAGCAGGTGACGTCCAGACATTTCCTGAGAAGCAGGGCCCCAGTATGCATAGTGGTTGCTTCGGGAGACAAACGCCTTAATAACAAATGCCCTCCCTCCTCCTCCTTTCTCTTAGCTTTTGTTGCTGAGTGCAACGTCACATGGTATGGAATATCCCTTTGGTCAGTTTGGGTCAGCTGTCCCAGCCATGTCCCGTCCCAACCTCTTGCCCACCCCCTGGCCTTTGGTGGGGTGGGGGTTGGAGAGAAAGCCTTGATGCTGTGTGAGCACTGCTCAGCAGTAGCAAAAACATTGGTGTGACATCAACACCTTCCAGCTACAAAGTATTGCACTATGAGGGCTGCTGTGTGGAACGTTAACTCTATCCCAGCCAGAACCAATACAGATAGATCTACAAATAACTTTTTTTCCCAAATAATGATAATTTCTCATAAAGACATCATGAAGTGTAGTGAACATGATGAACACAGCATTGTAATTCTCATGATAAACTGGAATGCTACCTGATGTATGTTTAAGAGAGATTTTATACACCTGAAAATCACAGTACAGAGGAGAGATGTTTAGCTCTTGTTTTGTCTCTGTAACAGAGACGTCTCTTTGCTCTGAGGATGGTGTTAGCAGATTGCAGGGCAGGATACCATTCCCAACCATGTAAACCCATCTCTTTCCACTTGAGATACTCTAGGGTGTCCGAGACCTCTTCACAGACCTGGCAGGTATGCTGTGGGCATAATGGAGGGCATACAGGCAGTGTCTGGGGGCCACAGTGCATTAGGGCAACTCAAATGGTGTTAAAGCCTATGTTTAGGCATTAGAAACACTCCCCCAGTGTTTAAAGATCCATTTCAAGTAAGGGAAATGACATTTTTTTTCCGTAAGTACAAAGAATGGTGAAAATTTTTGAGTCAAGTGAAGCTTTTATCTATTAACAATCACTCATTGACGTACAAAGTTACACCTCATTGTGCAGAATGTATCTTTTTATTATTTTTTGTTATCAATGCATTGGAAGTGCTGTGGCTTCCTGTCCCAGTGCATGTGCAGTATAATACAAACAAGAACGCCTACTGAGCATGACTCCTAAGGAAATCTGTGTTTGTAGTTTTGGGGAAAAATTTACTACGCAAACCGAAAGAGCCGATATCCTGAGCAAGGAAATACAATGCACCAGGAGAATTTGGATTCAGTTCTTGACGGCCCCTCTGGGGCCAATGGTAAGACTTTGTGGAGGAGTGCAGAGCTGGCTGCAAACTGCTTTTGCAAAGTCTGGTTTCTGGTTTAGCTGCTCCCCGGGCTGGCCCTTACCACAGGTCTGGACAGCCTGACTTCACTCCATCCTCCTTCGCCGTTGCCAGCAGCTGCAGTGGTGCGAGTACTTTCTGACATAGGGCTGCCCTGGCCTTGACTTTCTATCTGATGTTAACAGCCAGAGCACAATGTGGGAGACGTCGGGTTGGCATCGAGCCACAGGAGAAGTCCCTCTGCTCTTGGCTGCCCACCAGCAGAGAGCTGTTTTGTTCTCTCGGCATGGTGAGATGGCCTCCCTGTCAGTGTATTCTCCACGGGACGAGTGGAGATATTTACTGAATTCCTTCTTCTGACTTCATAGACTTCAATGGAACAATATATCAGACAGTCCAGTGAGTTAATTGCCTTCCTCATGAAAGCAAAGTACTTGCTTGTTGCTAAACAGAGCCATATCACACTAGCTTTTATATAATGATGAACTGATTAAATTACAATTTTGGTAACTTCTTTTTGTCATGCAATACACTATGGAACTGCTTGGGGAACAGTCAAGTCAGTACACTTATTTTCCCCAAAAATGTTACAAGAAATTGAAGGTTTCAGTTTGTTGGGGAATTGTGGATTATTTTTTTAACAAACATTAAAAACTATGTTACTCTATTCACAACATTTTTCAGTATTACATAACTTGAAAACATTAAAAAATATCTACGGGAATAAAGGGAATATTGTGCAAAGTGTCTGTTTTTCTTCCTGCTTCAGTTTCATACATTTTGAAGGCAAAGGATGGAAGAGAGAAGGAGAGGATGAAATCTGAATTACAGAGGAAAAGCAAATTGTCCAAAATGAATCCTGTTTCCCTGAAAATCTTGATGAGGACTAAGCTTCCTAGATAGAGCCAAGAATCCATCATTAGTCTAATTAAAATCTGAATAGTCTAACTAAATTTATTCTTGGTTCAGTTACAATAGTGCTAACACTATTAACAATACAGTTAAACTTTCTGGTACCTACCCCTTTTCCCTGCTATTCTGCTCTTCCTCCCTCTTGCCACAGCCCCCTCAAGAGGATGGTGGAGGTTTTCAAAAAGTGATCAATGTCCGGAGTTCTTTGCAGGGAGGAGCATGACACTGACATTCCTCAATGTGGGATCTGCTTGGATTATTTTTATACACTGTCGCAAACAATATGCTTGCTTCCTTTATCTCCAGTGATTCCCAATTTCATATTTTGCTTGCTTTTCTGTTCTCTTTTATTGTCCTTAAAAAACATTTTACCAGACACACTTGGTTGCGTTCCTACAGTGCCTAGTAATTGATCACTGCCATTTGTGTTTACAGTCCTGGGGTTTTTGGTATCTGTCTGTTACTATATTATGTTACATTTTTATTCTAGGATCACAGGCAGTTCACCCTACACAGAATAACTTGTTATCATTACCTATTAGTTAGCAGTAGGCATTGCACTGCACAATTGCACACAGCTAAACTAAAGCTAAAACAATTTCAGATATAGCTATCTGACCTCTAGACAATTGCTGTCACAGCTATGACATGTTAAAATCAGCTCAAGCCAAGAGAATTGCAGACAAGTCCAGAGAACCTGTATTGCTGGATTAATACAAAATCTGTGGCCTCTTACCAGTAATGGCAAATTCATTTTTACTCAGCTACAGGGCTCAAATTTTGGTTAGGAAGTTCATGTGAAGGTTTTCTTAAAGTCAAGGATTTTTCTGAAAGTACTAATTATGGAAACATTAAATTAGTCAAATAAGTAATACAAATACTTCATGAAAGAAACCTACAAACCTTGAAATTGTGTAAATATACAGAGTTTTAATACAGTTATTCCTATAAGGTTTAAATATTAAGAAACATTTATGGGTGGTCTGCTTATGAAGGCTTAATCTTCACCAAGCTTCAGCTGTTAAGCCATAAGAAAGTGAGTATCTCATTACAACTGCAGATTGGAATTTTTATGGTCTAATCACTGACAGAAAACTTCATCATTACGAATGTGGTAAGTGAATGTACTAATCATCTGTCTCTTGACAAACTAAATTTAACCTTTAACCTAAATTTTATCTTCAGTGGTTCTCTAGACCATCTAATCTTATTTTGTGTTTTTTTCTAGATGTGTGAGCACAAATTCAACCCTTTACCACATATGGCCATTTCCTTTGATTATTCTCCTCTTGGCATCTTTTTTTTTCTTTTTTGCGGAGGTGCTAGGACATAATTTTGGCAGCTTATCTTAACTGTAGCAGCCTTTTATAAAAAGTCTAGGTGTATTAGCATTTCCACATTCTCTTTAGCATGCTTCATATTCGTTTTATGCTTTTTGTATTAGCAGCAGTTTTTGACTCTCTAGACTAATAGAATTTGGATTTCCGAGATACTGATTAAGGACTACAATGATTAGTGCTTAGTATTTGTACCCATTAACGTGAAAACCATAAAACAATAAAAATTCTGCTAACATCATTGGATATCTGAAATAGCGTGCCTCAACTTGAGGAAGTATTGCCAGTCTGATGCTGCTGAGGCCAAAATGAGTCCCCACGCAGGACCACCTAGCCCATGACATAACTGAACTGCCCATCAAGCTAACCTAAGCCATTCATTTGACATCCAGAGCCCACCTTGCAGCCTCAATATTCTGAAATGGTGGCTTTGCAGGTGGATTTGGTTTCAAATATACCCTTATAAAAATGTCAGTAGAGACAACATTCTTCTGAGGTCTCAGGAGCCCCCTAGTAAGTGTCTGTATGTAAACGCAGCACTGTTGCTTGAAAGGGTGTCAGGAAATGACATTTTAATGGATCTGTATTGTTCCAGTTCTCTTCTTACTATGAGACCTGTGGGAACACTCCTTCAGAGTGTAATTGTCTTAAAGCTTTTATGAATTGTTTTAAAAGACCATCAAGTATCCAGCACCAACACCGTTACACAACATGAGAAACTTTACTGAGCAAAGTTGCTTGTCCTGATAAATGTTACTCACTCTTGTAAAAATGCTGTTCTGAGATTGGCCGGTTGATCACTTTAGGAATAATTGTCTGACTATTCTTTGGTGGGGAGGGGGCATGAATGAAAAGGGGATTCATGATGCTACTTGATTTCAGCTTTTTTTTTTTTTTAATATCTCAATTGCATTTAATGAGATAAGATGGAGCAGATTCTTGAAAGTTTTCAAAACTGGAGTTTTATAGTACAATAAAATCACTCGTGGATAAGCTTGTACCAAGCACAGGTAAAGTGATTTGTCTCTGACACTGCTTTAAAGTTTTTATGTCAATATGTCTTGTGTTGGTGGGATAAATTTGAATGAATAATTAGCATCTCTTCTATTTGACAACCTGCAGAGCTACACACACTTGGCTTGTACATGTTACTACTTCTGCTTAGAACTCTAATGCTTTGCTACAAAAGAATGGAAGGAAAATAATAAAGATAAAAATCTTTGGTTTTCTCAGCCTATGTACACATACATAGCACTTTCTGGATCTGAGCAGTAGCCTCCGTGTCTCTCAGTTTTCAGTGTTGAATTATCTGCATAATTATACTACCCGCACTGTCTATGCTGATCTTTAATTTGCACCTGTCCATTACATGGGGTCTTATTTCTATTGTGACTATCAAGGACATATCAGTTTATAGATGAAAAACAGGTTGTAGGAGATGAACCTGAAAAACTAGAGTGCATTTTAAATGGGCAGTAGTCATTGGCTGAGGACAGGATCCTACTATTGACCAAACAGTCTTTAGTCAAGGAACAGTCTTGATTTTCTTCTTAATGTTAAGTTCCCTTGAAGTAGCACTTGTGAATAAGTTTCTATCACTTTTAGCTAGCTAAATAAATAGCTCCATTGCATCCCACTCAATAATGATCCAGCAGAGAGCACTTGAGCACATCTCTCAATGATACTTAGTCTCCTTACACATATATATAATCATAGAAATATAGAATCATAGAATGGCTTGGGTTGGAATGGACCTTTAAGTGTCATCTAGACCAACACCCCTGCAATAAGCAGGGACACCTTCATCTAGATCAGGTTGCTCAAAGCCCCATCCATCCTGACCTTGAATGTTTCCAAGGGTGGGGCATCTACCACATCTCTGGGGAACCCATTCCAGTGTTTCACCACCTTCATTGTAAAAAATTTCTTCCTTATATCTAGTCTGAATCAAGCCTCTTTTAGTTTAAAACCAATTCCCTTTGTCCTAATGCTACAGGATTAAAAAGTTTGTTGTCATCTTTCTTATAAGCCCCCTTTAAGTATTGAAAGGCTTCAATAAGGTCTCCCCAGAGCCTTCTCTTCTCCAGACTAAACAACCCCCACTCTCTCAGCCTTTCTTCATAGGAGAGGTTTTCCATCCCTCTGATCATCTTCATGGCCTTTCTCTGGACCTGCTCCAACAGGTTCATGTCTTCCAAACATAGTTGGAAGGGACTGTTAGAGGTCATCTAGTCCAATGTCCCACTCAAAGAAAGGCTATTGCAACACTAGGTCGTATGTTCTCTCAGAATTGGCTTCTGGTGGAGCTAGTAGTCTGTTAAAGTAAAAGAGAGTCAATGAACAGAGATGATGACTGTGGCCAGTAGCTAAATTTTTCTGACACAATGGAGAATAGCAGGAAAGACTGTCCTATGAGGGGAGTGGGTGTCAGTACTGTGAGGAATTCTTCATGAACTGTCAGAAGTCTTACTGTCTTTTTGCATCAGAATAAAGGTGTATATCTTTTGGTTTGTCTTCTGATACAGAAATGCATAGGATTACCTTCCTCTTCATCAAACTAGCAGCAGCCTAATCACCAAACAAGTAAAATTACAAGTACTTTTTGGAGGAGGAGAATATGAATAACAAATCATATGTAATGATATAACAAATTGAAGACATTGAGGATCTGTGGTCATAAACATGAGAAAAGAAACTATGCAATAAAAAAATAGAAATATATTAACATCATAATAATTAAATGATAGGCCTATAGAAGAAATGTTTTCCTGAATTCTACTAATAAAAACTAACTTATTTTTGTCATGAAATGAGGGGTTTGTTGTTATTAATTTTTTCTGCACCCTAAATTTAATCTCTTGCTTTCAAGAAAAAACAAACAAACAAACAAACAAAAAACTGCCTTAGAAATTAAATTTTGCTTAACCCATCATAGCAAGTGCTTCAAATTGCCTGATGGCTCTGAGAAAGTGCTAAATCATTTATTTATGTGGTAAAAACAATAAATGGCCGTGTTCAACATAAGATGTAATATATTAGTTTTATACTTTAGGTGGATAGTAAATCCAGCTAACATAACCAAATACTGTCAGTCCTACACATGGCTCTGTAAGAGCTCTAGGAATGAAACATGGAAGAATGACACCATTTTTCTCAATGGCAGTTGGAGTCATCTGTCAGTTCGGGGGAATGTGTTAAAACCTTCCTGCTAACAGATGAATTAAACACTTCACATTCGTTTAAGTATTAAATCACACAGCAGATGCTTGGTCGATCCATCTGTGTTCTTTCCCCCACTTGCTCATACATGTCCAACGATACAATAAGCAATAGTTAGGCTGAGCTATATTTTGAAATCAGGTTATCACTTCAACCTGTATTTACTCTGAGAAATGTGTTTCTAAATTCAGTAATTTGAGGAAAATCTGTATTTTTGTCCTATTCTTATAAGGGATGGTCAAATTTCTAGGACAATACCAGAATTTTTCCCTTGAAGTTTTCAGATGTGTCCTGGGTTAATAAGAAGACAAACCCATCTACTTAGTTAATACAGTTTGCAGAACTACAACTCTCTAAAATGAAACTTGGAGCTAAACTATACTAAGGCTTGCATTTTCTTACTAAGCTGAATAGTCGTATTTGGGGATTTTTTTAATGATGTATCATAGCAATCTCAAAATTTAATAAGTTCAAGAGCGTTCCTGCTTCTATTTTTGTGAAGAACTGGGAAACATCTTAATCTTCTAAAGGTCAACTGACCCTTTTACAAATTTTTAGCGTCACGCTGTTAGTATTAATTTTTTCCAAAACTCAGTATGATGTTTGCACTATGAAGAGAAGATCTTTGTTTATTTACATGTTCTTTCAGTCTAGCTGTCTGTTATAATGAAAGTATTTCATTCATTTAGAGCTGTTCATTTGAAGTAAAAAGACCAAGCAGTAACTGAAAGATTCAAAGTTTACTTTTTTTTCTATCTTATGGGGAAAAAAAGAAGTTAGAAATGTGGTGAAGTTCTCATTATAAAGATTGAAAGGTCATAGGGTTACATTTTCAAACTTGTTTAGACATCCAAATATATACTTAGCTGCCCAATATGACTATATGAACGTACATATACATATCTAAGCATCTAACTGTCTTGCAATTTTGGCCAAGGATGACTTTGACCAAAACTTATTAAATTCTGTTAATTCTGATAACTGTTACTAAGAACAGATATATGTGATATTCTAAACATGTTTTCACATGTGATGGGTATGCCAGGAAAAAAATGTAAATTCATTTAAAAAAATGCAACAATTCTGTCTTGGTTGTTTTCAGTTCAATTGCAGTTTTCTGCCTAATACAGTCTGAGACAACTCTCAAATTGAATTGTGAACAAGGAATGCGCCATTCTTCAGTCTCTAAAATATCAATAGAAAAATCAAGTTTCTAACAATGTATGCCACCTTATACACTCTCTCAAATAAATATATATGAAGACAATATTTCATTTTACTCAGCAAAGAATAGAAAATCTGCCATTAAGGTTACACCAGATGGCAAATAAACATATTTTAGAGGCTATACTGAAGAGGCAAACTGATTAAAACGATGGTTTAGATCAATTGACCTCAGTCAGTCTTCTCTGGTGATAGAAAACAGCTTTTTATAATTACCTATAAATATTAAACATTATCTGATGTCTCATGCTTCTGTATTTGGGAAAAAAAAATCAACACAAGGCGTTTAGTAGCATGTAGGAAAAAGTTGTACTAAGTACCTTGGTGCAATTCTGACTTACTCACACTGAAGTTAAAGCTCTGACTGTGCCTAGTACATGACTAGATTTTAAATGGTATTTTAGGATAGATATCTGGATTTTGGGGAAGCAGGGGTTGTATGATTCTGTGTGATTCTCTGTGATTGAGCAAATCAAGCGTTGATAAAGGGCGCTAGTCTCAATGCAGTTAGTGCCTCATTCCATTTTAGCTGTTACTACAGTGCTTGTAGGAGGAAAGTATGTCTCCCTCCCTTGCTTCTTGCTCTTCACCTGATGGAAAATGACAGTGCCATATGCTAGTAAAATATGCTGAGACACATTTCAATATGTTGAAAAATACATGAGACTTCAAGACTATTTCCAGATTCCATTAATATACTACAGTTTCATTGCACAGTAATAATGGGCTGAACATTACATATGGAGCCAAGAGTTGCTATTTCTTACAAAATATGAAAAGGTGTGCAGTGTGCTTAATACCTGTGTTGCTATTTTTGGAGGCAAACTTTGGCTGAAGACCTCCAGCACGGAATATAACCTGACCTCATTGTAACAAACCTAGCTCAAAGGAAACCAGTTAGAGTAATTAGAATGAGATTCAACTCTTAGTGAGGCTGACCTGCATATAATGACCATACTTGTTTTTCTCTCTCTGCCTGAAGTTTATTTCCATAGAGAGCGAAAATATGCACATAAAATGCTTGTGCTGTTTTCTTTAAAAAAAACCCTTGAAGGCTGATGTGCTCCGTAAGTTTCCCCAAAGTTCTGAATATTGATCTTCAGTTCAGACTGGGACTTATTATGCTGAGCATCAACTTGCCAAATCCTATTATAGCGAAAACCTTGAGATAATGTTTAATGGCATGAAGTGAGACTGCTGTAGTGAAGTTAAAAGATGTGTGCCTGAAGAAAACAAGTGATTTAGCAAGAATCTTGAAATCTTTAATCTTACACATAGTTTCTTAAAAGTGTGCCTATAGAGAAAAATAGAGTTTTTCAGCTCCAAGAGAAAAAACAAACAAAAGCCATATCAAAATGAAACAGCTATTTTTAGCTTGGGACATTTATTTTCTCCAAAAGGGTAAATCTGCAATGAGTCATTCCCGCAGCTGGTGCTAAAGCTGGGTTAGTCACATGCCTATGACCTTCTTAACATGGGCCCAAACACCAAAAAGTTCCTGAAGGAACTAAAACCACAAGTCCATAAAATATATGACCAGTAGATATCATCTATTCAAGTCGCCTCCACCTTATCATGTTTTATACACGTGCTTTTAACCAGTGCTTCCTGCATCTGTATTGTTAGCTGGGCATTGCATCAAGCTGAATTAAGGTTAGTTTACTAAAAACAGCTTTAACTAGTGCTTACACCTAGCAATATGTATTATCCTATCAACTGTATGTGTCACTGATCCCAGCAAGTATGGCAGTGTCCATCTTTTCTGCACATCTTCAATGTGCAGCAGTTCTCTTTGGCATTACATTGTAAAGCCATTTTTCCTTTCCAGGTTCGGAAATTTAGTTGATCTTCTAATGAGCTCAGGAAACTGAAAATATTATGGATTACTCTTTAGAAGTGCTTCCAGACTACTCATAGAAGCTAAGAGAAGCAGGCTGATTGCAAAAAGCAAATAGTTGCTTACTGCGCATGGGTGGCTGAGAAGTCAAATCCCTGATGGTGAGTCAAATTCTGTCCTTCCAACCAAACGACTGTAATAAAGTACAGTGGTTGGATGCTAAGTGAGATTTTTACCCCTCTTCAATAGCTTTCCCAGCACTTTTCGCATTTAACCTATGCCCAGTGCCTGGCCAGGAAAGATCAGGGCTGTCATGATTCATATCACACTGTCCCAGGTTAAATGTTGTGGGGCAGCTTGATCCACAGAAGAGTGCCCGGAGTACTCTCATGTATGTCATGTGCATGGCTGAGCTGGCAATGGTGCCGTCTAAACACACCAACAGTCAGGGATTAGTTACATATAATTGCAAATTCAAGAAACTGAGCAGCTGGTAATGTTTATTTAAAACGTTGAAATCATTGCAAATGATGATAGATCGCAGCCAGACATTGATGTGTGATGTCTCAGTGACCCTGCTCCACAGGAAAAACATTAAATCATTGGGGAAATAATTTTAATTCTAGCAACAAGAGAAGTGGCTATTTACAGGACCACAGTCGGTCAGCCAGGCTATCCATTAGGCAATTCTAAAAGGGAAAAAGTAATAGCCAAGTATTCATTATTTGCAATAGTTTCACCCCTTCAGTTCAGTAAATTTTGTTATTTTTATTAGGATGTGCTTATTAGAACAAGTACAAAATAACCTAGTTCATTACAGCTATGGAGGGGAGTGAAGCACTAAAAAAATGCATTCATATGTCAAAATGAAAGACATATTCATCAGTATTTTTCTCCACTAGTCCATGCCCTGTCAATGCTTTATCTTATTCATGTGAAATTTTTGTTTCTTTGTTGAAACTTTCTAAACTTTTCTAAACTTTCTTTTACTTTCTAGTAAAACAGGCAGAGAGACTTATGTGCACACATTTTTATTATAAACTTAGTCTACTTGAATTCTGGTTATAGTAATCAATTTCTCCTGAGTGTACACAAGTTTCAGCTGACCCAACTTCCACAAGACCGTAATCTCTTTTTTTTAGCAAGCTCACTTACAAGTATCTAGAAGCAGAAGAGTTGGTGAGGTGATTAAATTCTGACACTGAAATAAGAATCACTGAAATCATTCTTTGCATACATTTCAGATGCCATTCATATATTCTCTCTGATATAGACATTAAGAAAGTGCATTCTACCTTGCTACTGGGACAGTGTGCACATGCTCAGTTGCAGAAACTCACTTGACAGGTCGTAACTTGCTAGACTTTAACAGGTATTCGTGAGTGATGTGGCAGAGTCCAAAACCTCTGACTGGCTCTTAGATTTGGCGGTGACAAAATCAGTGGTTCTGAGCGGGCCAGAAACCTGTCAAGCTTAGGTGAGTTGTTTTTCTGCACTATTTCTAAACTGTTTTTTCTCCCACCCTATTTTCCCATTTCTTATCCAAACAAACACCACTCCAGTGAGGAAACTTCACTTTATATACTATAATGTTACATTTCTACATCCCTGAAGCCTTCATTATCTTCAATAACACCTCCCAGGTTTATGTTAAGCTATATGAGGCCTGAGAAGAAGGTATTAGTAGTGTGTGTTGGTGATTGTCATTGGTCCTACTGTACCTAGGCAATCTGCTAAGATTTCTTACAGCACTGGAAATTGGCACACATTTAGTTATACATAAGCATACCTTCTTTTTGTATATGTAATTTGGAAATGCAATTCACCTTTGTTATGCGCTACAGGCCATATGTACAAGTAAAGTGTAGAATCTACGTGTAATCCGGCTGGTTCTTCATAACAGCTTTACACCATCTAATAGTATTCAGCCAAAAGACAACCAGATTCCAGAATGTATATGAAATCAAGGATAATATAACATGGTAGTCCAATCTGTTCAACAATTGTTAATAATAGTTTTTGTACTGCTCTTGACGTTCTGTTGATGTTAATGTAAGTTAAAGCAGAACGGGTCCGTGATAACGCACAGTCTTTCAAACGAGCCATTGCCAGATCAATAAGATACACATACAGTAGTGTGGTGGGTTAATCCTGGCCAGCAGCTAAGCACCTACACACATGCTCACTGACTGCCCACCCTCCAGCCCCGTGGGATGAAGGAGAGAATAGGAAGAGCAAGAGTGAGAAAACTTGTAGGTCAAGATAAAGACAGTTTAAAAGTGAAGGAAAGAGAAAAACAAACCAACAAACCAACAACTGATGCAAAGGCAATCGCTCACCATCTCCTACAAGCAGACCAATGCCCACCTAGTCTCTGAGTAGTAACTACTGTGGAAGACAACCCCCACACACCTTTTTTTATTTATTTCTGATCATGATTTCATATGGCATAGAATATCCCTTTGGCCAATTTGGGTCAGCTGTCCCAGCTGTGTCGCCTCCCAAATTCTTGCCCACCCCAACCTTATTGCCCATGGGGACCAAATGACAGAGGCGGCCTTAGTGCTGTATAGGCACTGTTCAGCAACAGCCAAAACATTGCTGTGTTATCAACGCAGTTTTAGTCACAGATCCAAAACACAGCACCATATGGGCTGCTATAAAGAAAATTAACTCCATCCCAGTCAGATCCAGTACAAGTAAACAGAGTGCTTAGTGCCTAATCTATTGGAAATAGGCTTCAATTCAGTTAGTGAATGGACTGCAGAACTTAATCTTACAAAAGGAAGCACAGCTCACTTCTTGGAGACTGTGACTATAGTTTGCTATTTTTCTGCTAATTATGTAGACAACAGCTGCTCTGAGTGCCTGGTGCCTCCTGGCAGGCTCCTCACATGTGGAGAATAGCATGTGTGTCCTGGGGAGTAGGAGAGAAGCAGCAGGAGCTGGTTTGTGCTCAAGTCTCCACATGTGGTGAGGTTAGGAGATAGCTGTGTTGTGCACTTGGTTCCAGGAACTAAAAAACTTTTCTGGGTTTTGTGGTACAGATGTAGTCCAAAAAATCCCTTTATTTCCTCTAAGAATGGCAGTGAACTGACATCCTATGGTGGACTCAGAGCTGGAGGACAGCCTCATCTGCAGCTGAACTTGAGTGGGATGCCTTCATCCGCAAGGTATTTAACCACTCAAATACTTTCAGTGACCTAAAGTCAGGTGTTAACACTAGCCTCTAGCTGAAGCATAGTTCTAGGTTTGTAAACAGGGAAAGGAAAAGGAGATTCATAGACTTCAAGAGTCAATGCAGTGTGCTTAGATCTTGTTTAATACCTTCTTTATAGCTTGACACAGCCCTATCTTTCATTAGCAGTTCTGCAGACCTGTATTCACCTGGGTTGACTTTCATTTCAAGAAGGATAAGCTGTTCCTGCAGCAGCTGTGATACAACTGTTATGAATGTGAGGGTGCTCAGTGCATTCCATTAACAGTGTTGGAGGAACTCTGCCTCATCCCTTTGTACAAATTCTACACAGCAGTCGACAGAGAACCATGCTTTGTGTTCGTGAAAGCACTGCATGTCTTCCTGAATTGCTTCTTATGTGCATAATCTGAATGCAAATCGCAGCTCTGTGTTCATTATAGGTACTATAAAATAGCAGTAAGTGCTGAAATTTATAACTGGCTGAATTTGCTATAAATGATGTGTGCTTTATTGCCTGTTAATGCACAGTTGCTGCAGTAAACTTTGCAGTCTTGTTATTTTATAACGTTTTACGGTGCATATTAGAACAGCATGCTCACACTGGCATAGTTAAGAATGAGTTGCAGTTTCCATTACAAACCTCTGTTTTCAGTTCTAAAGACTCAGTCACTGCTCCAACATAGTGCATGAATTTTAGATCTGCACTTTTTCCTTAGAAGCAGCCAGATTGGCTAATTCCAAATAATTTAGGTATGAATACATGAGAATGGGGGCATTTGTTGGAATTTGGATTAATTTTCAATCTTGTATTTAAAAATGCAAGTGGCTTTAATTTAAACAAGGAAAACAGTTGTTTACAGTAGCTGTTCCGGTTTAGTTAAATGAACTCTTTTCCACTCTGTTTTCCCAGAGAGTAACGGAAGGTCTACATGATGTAAAGTCATAATGACCTGATGTAGACCTGTATTTTAAATGAGTCAGTCCACTTGGTCAGTGGGGCTTCTGCCTTAGTTAAGAGTACAAGACTCTTATTATGAGTTGAAGTCCATGTAGACAGATGTTTCCCAGAAGTTAGGCTTTTATGAATGCTTGATAAGGAAGAAATCTGGATACTTTTTTTTAATAATCATGTTGTATTCATGTTATATTTTGCCTCTGGAGATTTCATTGCACTATACAAAGAAGGGTACTGGAGGTACTGCTCCCTGCACTTATTCTCTAGAATGGAGGACATAAGTACTAAGCAGGCAAAGTACATGGTATTAGATAGTGACTCAGTATCAGAAAAAGGATGAATGTAGACTGCTAGTTAGTTACTGGGCAATATTGGGTTTTAGGTTAGCCTCTTGGTTTTGGTTGTTTGGGGTTTTTTACTTTCTTGCCTCAGGTTTAAGTACTTCCAAAGAAGCTGTAAAAGTCAGAATTTCTTAATCAGTAAATTTAAATGTGGCTGGTATAGCTCTGGAAGACTACAGAGATATGCATCTGTGCCCCATTGTTAGTAAAAACTCATGGGAATTATGTTGGGAAAAGAAGAGGATGGGGCAAGAGTGGAGGTCCATGCTCCAAGACATGTTCAAATGCAAGATTTTTGGGAGGATTTAGGCTTACACAAATCTTTCTTTGAAAGTCAATGAGAAATGCTTACACTTCCTGGCTGTGTGTTGTTTGGAGGTATGGGATTTATTCTGGCAAACTGGAACCACTCTATGAGATCTGGCAATCTGTTGAAGTTACAGGTTCACCATGGGCAGCATCAAGGTAAAATAGGGCACAATGTTCCACTGAGCTGGCAACTGAGGGGAAAAATGGAAAATAAGTAACTTAATGTACTTGTCCATGAACTCATGTACTAACCGACTGGGTAGAAGTTCATGTGCTCAGTTGCAGCATCTTCCCAAAATGTTAGTGACTCTTAAGGTAGTGCATGTGTCAAAACATTCCTCTGGGCAGCTCTGCTTGCATATATTAAGAAATGGTGGAAGAGATTAACCTATAAAAATATTTGCTATCTGAGAACACTTCAGGCAAAAATGAGGCACAAATCACATTCTCCATGCCCGCTGCTGAGCTGCTGTGTCACAACAGGGACTTCCATTTCCTCTGCAAAATACCTGGAAAGCAACACAAAGAGGTAACATTCCTTGATTGCTCAAAAGGCAGTGGGACATATGGATGCACAAGAATTGCAAAAAACTCCATCAAAATCATTGTTTCAAGGGTCAAATGTTTCCTGAGCTGAGAGAGACTGGGGTGGCACAGGCTTTGCAGATCTTCTCCACCCTTGCCCAGAGCTTGCATGCCGAGCTGCGAGGCGGCCCTTCGTCTGCATCCTCACCCTGCACCGGTGAGTGCTCATTAAAGAGGACATGTTTTGTTTAACAAGAAAATCCCCTGCATCGTCTTCTGTGTAAGTCAGCTTGCCTTGGGCTTCCCCTGAGTTACAGCATTACATTTCTGGGAGCTGCTGACAGATCCTGAGGCAGAGTTAAGCTGAGCTGAGGACAGCTGAAAAAAGAGGCAGTTTCCATCTGCACAGGCTTTTTATTGCATTTCAACTTTGCTCTAAATACTTTTCCCTTTCGAAAGGATGAATTAAGCAATGCTTTGCAGTGACAGGGACATCTTCAAAATAAGCATTTGCTGACAAAGACAAGTCTTTCAGCATCCACATCACAGGGTGACCCGCAGAAGGAGGTGCGGGTAGTATCAAAGGGGGCTACAGCTCGTGTCCCGACTTAACCTCTTCACCCGGCATTTAATACCGCTGCTGGAGGGGGTGGATCGAGTGAGCCCGTAGGAAACCCTGCAGTGCTGTTAGCTGGGTAAGCACAGGGCAGGCAGTACTTGGGGGAGCAGAGCTGAGCAGCAGCCACTGACCCCTCCCTGTGCCACCATCCCTGCTCCCCCAGTACCAAACGGTACTCAGAAACCATGCATGCAGGGCCACTGAGCGATGTGGGCATTTTCCATTAGACATCTCTCTCTGTGAGGAGAGGCAGAAAGAGCCAATCTATTTAGCACTGTGAATTCTTTGCTCATCTACCTACATAGCTGATCTGCTTTTAATGACACCTTCAGTAATCGAAGGTGGCACATGAGCCATGAGCTTAGTACAATTTCTTGCCCTTTCCAGTTGTTTCACATATAACATGATTAGGAACAGTGATAGTCTTCATGGCGCTTGTGAGATCTGTGTAGAACTTATTTTCCAGCTACCTCAACTACGATATGGCAATGACAATAATAACGTTGTTGATGTAGCGGCAGTGTTATAGCCGTGAAGGTCTAAGGATGTAAACAGTGCAAGGTCTGGGGAGAGTGGTTATAGCTTTTATCAGACCTGCTAGATGCAGCTAAAAATACAGATAAGCTTCCAGGCACGCAAGACTTGATACCACATACAGATATCTGTTTTCTCCATCTATGAGTAAGTCTAATAAAAATAAAAAAGGAGGGCTCACTGTGTAACCTTTCTCCTTTCTGTCAGAGGTTAGCAGTTCTTAAGGATGCTGTAGATTGGCTCAGACAGACAGCAAGCTAGAGAAAAAAATTCTTGAGGATTAATGTGTTTTCTGCTGTATACTGTGGGGCAAACCCTTGGTGACTGCTGCTCCTTCTCTGCACAGAAATCATCTGTGCAGGGGATGCTGAACTTCCCTCCAGCACAGCTCAGGTGAAAAGCCATATCTGCTAATGCAGCCTGAAAACAGTGGTACTGCCTTTGATACTGATGCTTTGGGATCAGTTCAGGAGATGTTAGGAGATCCATAGCTCTGGCTCTCCCCCTGCCTACCCCAGGCTGCGATGTGGACAGGGGCAGCCCAGCACACAGTTCTGTATTGTGCAGCCCAACAGACTCCAGTTTCAAGATATTCCCACAGCTGTGATTTCTGCAGCACGTATTTATCCTAATTCAGTTGCCATCTATGGCTCTTCCACAGGACTCAGGTGTGGTCCTGTGTGCAAATCCCATGCTTAAATCCTATTTCTAATCACAGAAAAAAAAAATCAAAGCAAGCTGAACACCAGCATGAATACAAAGTCTTGTGGGTACTTAGTGCACCAGAGAAATATGATTTCATCATATGCCTTATGATATCTGTTTGCAAAGAAACAATGTAAAAATTATGCTGTTGTAGAAAAGCACCCCTTGGAAGTATTGTATAAATCCTTTAGATGCAAACGATCTCTTCCTAAAAGCACAAATGAGTTAAACTTACTTTAACTTCTCTACCCAGCAGCTCAGCCAGAAGCTTTCAGAATTTCCATTTAGGACTTTCTTGCATTCTCCCTAAATGTTACTTTAGATGCCTGAGGTTTTTTATGGAGTTTCTGGCCATCAGATATAACTGAAAAACTTATGCACTCTCCTTTCAGCCAGAAGAATTGCTCAAAAACTGCTGGTAACTGTAGATTCTTATCTTTTACGTAGGCCTGTCACTGAAAGGAAAATGTAATTTTTGGCAAGTTTGTGGCAGGAGGAACTGTTTATCCAGTTTGGAATGCTTTTCACATTTAGTAAGAGTATAATTTAGGCAAACTTTTCAATTAATTATGGGAGGTATGTTATAAACAGACAATATAAAAAGGAAAGAAAAGCTACAAGACTGAATGTCTGGAAAAATACTTCCTAAATGTGAAGTTCATTAAGCTGCGGTAAAATGTCCCAAGAGTAGCAGTGGTCAGCTGCTCAGCTCTTCGGTCAAATAAAAGTAGTCTGGACAAAGTATTGCAAAATACACTTTAGGGAACAATTTTGTAGTGGCCAGGAAAATGGAGTAGGCAAACTAATAGGTCTTTTTCATCTCCATGTTCTATTATAGTATGGTTGTTTGAAGCAAATTTGTGTATTTAACCTCCGGCTCATGAGTCTGAGAAAGCTGTTACAAAATCTATGTAGCCATTAAAACGTATACAAAGGTATAACAGAACCTAAATTTAAATGCAAAGGAAACCCGAAAAGACTTAGGTACAAAATGTATCTGTGTGTAATGTTGAAGTCCTGGTCACCTGTTACTTATATGGTAATTTCAAGAAGCTTCTGGCATTTTGTTGGGGAACCATTTCCAGCATGTATTTGGAAAGCTTCAATAGCTAATAGCAAATTCTCACTGCAACCAGCCTGAAACAACATCTTTTTAATTCTCTGCTGTCTTTTTAATTGGCACCTTTAGAGCTGTGAACTGAACAGAAGCAAATAGTTTAAATGTCACTCAGGTGTACATCTTTTTCAGGGCACCTAGGGTAACAAATTGACTAGTGTCTGTGCAAATGAGGTGATTTGTTAGTGTGGGCATGACTGCCTTGATTGTGGTAAGGATGAGAATGACCCTGAATCGCATACATGCTCGTGTGAGTAGGGTTTTGAGTTGGCTGCCTGTCTGGTGAACAGGTTATCTGTCCCTTTTATAACCATCCTATTTCATCAAAGCTCCTCCATTAAGCTCTGTTTGTAACTGATGCATTAAATTGGCTGTGTAGAGGCCCCCCTGTGTTTATACTGCATGGCAATAGCTGAGCTACAGAGGCTATCGCCAGATAAAGCTCCCATGAACACAACATGCTTGCTTACACTTGATACTTTTCTCCAAAGAAATTTGGAAATGATGTGCTGAAGTTGCTTTGGGGCCCCTTTGGCTGTACCGATTACTTCTCCGCTTTCTGTAACGGAGTGTGTGGCTCTGTTGGACAAAGATCTCATACAGACCCCTAATCCTGCTGTCTGTGTTTTGCATCGCGTCTCAGTATTATCATGTCTCAGTTTCACATTTTGGGTTAAAGGAAAGAAGTGCCTTCCTGGCTGCAAACCACGCAGGCAGAGCCGAGCTAGGCTCTCTCTTTCTGGTGGTGCCTCCATGGGGACCAAAACTCAGCAGCTCAGGCTGTGCTTTCTGTCATACCCCCTTCTGTCAGTAAGTCTTACAGGTGTGAGTGACAGTTTCATTACCTTCCAGTTATAGGGTCCTGTAGGGCTTCTCTCAGTGATGCATAAGGAGGAACAAGAACCACAACATACATATTCATAGAGGTTCAGACTCTGCAGGGCTCTTGGGGGTAAGAATAGCCAAACACACCTTTTCGTGCTGATACCAGCAATAGCTATCCAGTAACCCAGCGATTTTTTAGAGTGAGACCAAGGAAGAGCTGAGTTACCTGCTAGCACAGTCAGAGCCGTCACACAGGTAATTAAAACAATGGTCCCCAACATCCCCTACATGCTAAATGGAGGGAAAACAACTGAATTTGCCCCTGCTACTCCTTGCTCTGACATGCTGAAATGGCACATATGCCTTGCTCAAGAGTGAAACTCATTACAGTCATTCTTGCCAGAAGCTTTACCCCATGTAATTTGGACCAGTGGGGCATTAAGAAGGTCTAAAGCTTGCTCTCTTTTAGGTTCAGTTTTTGACAGAGTTCAGTTTCCATTTCATTTAAGTACATTTAATGATATTTGGAGTCGCTCGGTGCCTCCCAGCAGCTGCCATGGAAGCACCAGCTGTGGCTCCTGCAGTCTATCTTTGCGATCCATTCAGGCTTTTGACGCAGATCAAGATTCAACTCTTTTATTCTTTTTTGTCAAATGCTATATTTTCTTCTTGCTTTCTCTTCCTCTGATGCCTCTGGACAGTAGTATAATTCTGACACCAATAGTTGTTATAAATAATATAGTTCCCGCTCTGGGGAATGAAGACTTGACGAAGGGAGGCATTGTGCATTGAAAATAGCAGGAATGCAGCAGATCTGTCATGCAAGACCACCTGCCCTAGGTGAGCTGCAGTGGAAATTCACTCAGCTTCAGTTTGCCTTTGGCTTCTGTGCTTCAGCTGGGAAAAGATAATGGGTTTTAGATTATTCTTCAGACTTTAGGACATATCAGACCCGAGTACTTTGTGATATATGTCCATGATAAACCTGTGTATTTACCATAGATCTTGGCAAAAAGACACTTGCCTAACACTTGGGGGCCTGGCCTTTTTGTTTTATAAAACGTGCAAGGACACACAAAGGGAGACATTCCTTGAAATCTGAACTACAAGTTTGGCTTCTTAATTTTTAGGTTTAATTCTCAGTGTCTGAGAACTTTTGGGGCTCAGTTTGTGCTTACCGTCTGTCATACATTAGTGAGGAAAACTCATCTGTCCTTCCTTATGGTACCTAAAACAGAAGTTTGTTAACAATTCAATTGCCTCTTTACTCTGAGGACTAGTCTTTAGTTTTCAGTTTGCCCCATTTGTACACTTGATCTCTGGCTTGAGGAGTCAGTAGCAGGACACATCTCCTTTTATGCTGCAGTTCATTACATTAACCATTTTTCTGTATTCATTCTATGTACTTGTTCCCAGAGAGACTGCGGTGGGTGTATCTATTTTTAGAAGTAAACAGTGACAAATATTTCCATCTGGAGAATAATAAAAAAGTTGCTTCAGTTGAACCCAAAGTTTGACTCACAAGGAAGCGGATGTTTGCCATACTTTGAACTTCTAAAATGGAAAATTAGGAGACAATTTAAGATAGGACTGAAGAGGATTTTCAATGGCTGCTGTGTCTGTCAGACATCTAATTGTCAATGACTTTTCTCTGGGAAAGTTTTAGGCCCCTGGCTGGTCTCTACTGCCTTTGAAAATCTTTTCTTGCCTAGTCCTGTGTCATACATGTAATGTGGAAATAATTCTGATTATCCCAGAGATGCTTTCCTTAGGCTAGCCTAAACACAGCCATTTAAAAGGCACACGGCTCCAATGAACACTCCCTGGTAGCACATTTCTGTAAAACCTTAAAGGCAGGGATGAATCCCACATGAAACCCCATATAAGACAGAGCACTGCTGTTTGAATAGCAAAACCAGCAAGGTTATTACTTTGAGGAAACAATGCAAGTTGGCACTACAGTGTGTCAGAGTAAGGTTAAGTGAGCTAAAGAGTGCAGGCCAATTTAATTCAGTAAATAGACTATCAATCACAAAGAATAACAGTCCTAAATAATAGGTTTATAAACCTTACAATCTCGTTCCACAGATTCCAGTGTTGTCCCATTTTCATTATGCAGAACTGGAGATTTTCACTGAGGAATCAATTCTCAGCAGGATAGCGGTTACAAGCTCCTGGCAATTTAGGGAAAAAAATGGCCAGATGCTCAGAATAGGTTTGAAACTTAAAATGAAGAGATACATACAGTATCACCAGTCCCAAGTGTGCCAAGCTCATGGGTGACTTCTGAATTTTAAATTTTCAGAAGGTAATAAATATCCTCAGGACTTTCCTTTGTTTTCTGAATTCTGTAACTTCTTCATTTGTATTTTCAAGCTTGAAGGGTGAAGCTTGCTTTATATATTTTTAACCAAAAACTGAGCTTTTGCTGTAATTGTGTAGCTCTTGTATCTCGGTTCAAATAAAAACACCAAACTGCAGAACCTCTGAGATAAGATCATGAGGGCTAGCAACAGAGTGAGTTACTTATCAAATTCCGGGGAGAAGACACAACAATAAATTCAAGCTGTTAGGAGCCACTTTTAATGGAGATGCCCTAGATTTGGTGCTAAATCCTGAAGTATTCAACAGATTTATTTTAACTTGTGTATAATCTGCAAATGCTCTTCCCCTGCATCCCATAATGATGGCACACCTCTGTAGGCAGTGACCCCTTCTGTGGTGATGGGTGTTCAGTGGTCTGAGTAGGTGACTGGGGCTCCCCCACCTGCCAGTGTGCCCCTCTGTTCCTTCATGTGTGGGGATGAATATTAAATCACACAACCTGACAGTAATGACCATGTAAAAAATCAGACCTTAGCTACACTTCCTGTGATCATAGGATGGCACAAAAGTTGCCTTAGGACCTTTGTCTGCAGTAAAGAATTATAAATATATGTAGATAATCCCTGATAGATGCTTTTGTTACTATTTTTTTTTTAAATCCAAAGAAGGGAATTTTCCATCATTCTTGGTTAGCCTGCTTTGCTGTTTATCCAGTCTTAGACTGGTATCAAAGAAACTTTCTAACTCTAAACTGCTTTTTGCTAAAGATTAATCTTGCTGGTCCTACTCTGAGCAGCAATGGAGAAGTACTGCTTGTTCTGGAAGACATGCTAACAGACCTGTATTGTTGCCAGCTTAGTCGAAGCAGATCTTAAACTTTCCATGTAGGTTTCTGAACCTCTTTTTGTCTTGCTCTGTATGCTAGATCTTCACTTCATTTATATGGTCCTTAAATTGTCTTGTGGGAAATGGGATACAAACCTCCTCCCTAGTGCAAAGTGAGCAGGAAACTTTTCTTTGAGGGCTGATATGTCACTCTTATTGAATGTATGGGTGAAATTTCAAAATGCATGGCATTCTTTCTGGATAATTCTCGACAGGACCACTTGCATAAATAGGCACTGCCTAACATAAAGAATATAAAATTGGGTCTTCGTCTTTTCTGAAAATTACATAGAACGTCTGATAAAAGTGCACTTAAGTCTCAGCTCAGTAACAGCACAAAGGCTGCAACTGTTTCACAAATTTAAAATTCTTGTAAGTAAAGTTTTTTTTGCAAAAGTACAAAGCTGCTCAAAATGCCAACCTATAAGACACTGGTTTACCCAAACATTTTACTGTAAGCTATTAAAATTTACTGTCTTACAAGCTAGATAATCCTCTCTGGCATGCCTTACTTGGAAGCTGTATAGAATAAGTAGCCTGTCCAGTAATATTTCTGGACAGATTTTCCATTTTTTCTCCGAGGTCATAGCATGTTGGGAAAAAAAAAAGGAACTTACTGAAAACCATGGAATTTAAAGCATAGGAAATACACTTTTGTAGAGACATTAAGGGCAGTAAGGGCAGCTTCTGTTTAAGCTAAGTTGACTTTCTCCTCTCTGTCATACATCGCACCTGAACCTGAGATATGCTGACCTTTCATCCTCTCCTGTTCCTGGCAAAATTAATGGAAGTTATTCTGTTGTATTATAAGTGATTGTGAGCTTCAACTATATTGTTCCAAATTGACTTAAGTGGCACTGAAGGCACTGTTGATCCCTGGTAGTCCAGAAGAGTTATATTGCTGTGCCCTGTTTATCTGCTTTACATCTCGGACTAAGCCTCCTGTTTCTGCTCTCAGTAAATATCTAAACCCCCATCTGCTCTGAAATACATTAAAATAACTTTCATCTACCTGAAGCATGACATATTTTTATAGAACGACTGCTCTGAAACAGAAGAAAAGGCACTTTGCTTTTACCTTGAAGTTACCAATACTCGACATTAGAATGTCTTATTGCATAGATCACCAGTCAAGCCTGAGTATCTCCTAGAGCAGGATGCTTGCAGGTAATCAAGAAATTAATTAGAATTCTATCAGGGAAACATTCTAACTCTAACTTCTTTGCTAAGGTTATAAATAAAAGAGTTTTAGAGCCCCTTTTTACAATGTAATTGGGAGAAAATGTAATAGAGAAGTGGGTGGCAACATGAAGACAAAACTTCATAAATCTTTTATCAGTTCTTCCTCTGTCTTTTTAAAGTTTGTCTTTCTGCATTTTGGGTACCTAGTAGTCTAGGATGAGCTATTTTTGAATTGAGCTATTTTGAACCTTGGTGGAAGAAGGAGGTTGCATTTTTGTCTGCTGATCCAACCCCACAGCTGCTGTGTTGTTTCTGAGCTGAATCCCAAGCAGGAAGAAGCACCACAACTTGGATGCTGCTAAAATATCATGGGAACTCAGTTCTCGTGTAGTTTCAACACCTGGTAGAGGCAATTTTCCAAGTTCCATATCTTGAAGCTTCCTGACATTCAAGACAATGTTCATCTGATAGTTTTATCTGCTTCTGTGATAATCCCACTATTTGGGATCAAATCTCATGGGAGCTGGAGAAGGGAATGGGGAAGTGAGTGAAAAAAACATCTGCTTTAGTTTATACTTAATCACAGCCCAAATGCCAGCTCTTCTACAGGGCTCTTTTAGTGTCTTTCCCATGACATGGGTTATTCACAAGTAGACAGCAGCAGAACGCAACATGATTTTAATTCCCAGTTTATTCAGTCAGCCACTAAGTTTTCCAACCTTTGTTTTTAAAAACCTCCAACACTCTCACTAATTAGGACTACCCTTTTCCTCCAGCTGTTAATGGGCACAAACATGGCCAATTTGAAATATGTCCAATCGGAGCACTGCCTGAGTCTGTCTTCATACAACAGCTATTACCCTAAGGGACAAATTGTGTCTTCAATTGCACACCCACGTCCCGTTCATCAAAGACTTGACAGTCCACCCATCAGAGGGAAAATATATATTGCAATTAGCTGCACAGGTTACATATGTATTCCTTTTTTTTTACTTTTATTTATTTTGCATATATGAATATACGCGTGTATTTATTTATTTATTGTGGATTTGGTTTCTAGTTTATTTTTTACTCTAGTGGTGCTCTCCTTTACATCTGTGCAGAAGCCTATAAGGAACCTTGAAGAAACCCACTCTCTTTAAATATGTTCCACATTCACATGAACCCAAGCTACTCTGTAGTTGCAAATCAATCTCAGAATAACTGTGTTTATTGACTGTTAAAGCTTGATAATCTCTCCAGTATGATCACAGGCTGCAGGTCCTCTGCCATAAAATTGTGCATCATCTCTTGCGGAGGCGCACACTAAGCTTCATAGCCCGCTTAGACTGAGAGGACAGAGATAACAGCCAGAGTGGTTTGTGGATTATCCTCAGCCCATGACTCCTGCATGGAGTCATCACTGAAGCTGATTTCAAAATACCTTGCATTAGGGTGACAGAGGCTGCTGAAAATGAGGGTGAACTGCCTATCAGTCAACTTATATCCTATGTCCAGTGAAAGCTAGAAAGCTGAACCCTCAAAGAAGATGAGAAAGTAACTAACACTTCACAGGCATTTAATTGCCATGTTCGGTTTTTTTTAGCTTTTGTCCTAGTATTTTCCTAATATTAACCTACTTCTTATATCACCAAATTCAGCTTCCGAGTCAGTGCGTTGTGCTCTCTCTTCAGTGCTGGATCCACAGACTCTTTGAGGGTCACAGCTCCCAGCGGTGCAGGTTAAAGGCATTCACATTTTAATTGTAAAGGTATTGGTATATCAGATGAGGTAGCAGCTATTATACAAACACCTGCTTCCAGACATATTTGCAACTGGATCCAAGGGGCAATCTCCACAAGATAATATGTGTCTGGAGCTATAATGGTCCAAAGCCTCACTGGATATCAAACCCTGTCTGGCAACCCCCCTCTATGACTGTTAGCTAAGGGTATAAAGTGCCCTGCACAGTCAGAGGTGAGGAATCGATAATTTGTGGAATTAGCTGGGAGGAAGGGGGATACACGTGCATGGTTACTAGGTAATCCTGCTATCGCCTATAGAAACATTCCCGGATTTCTAAACATTCCTGTCCATGATGATTTTTTCAAAACTAATAGCATTACCAAGAATTTCATAGAAGTCTCACTGGCACTGTGAAAGCTGTTAAAAACATAGGTCTTCTGGTGATCTACATGCTAGACAAAAGGTTTGCATTGTCTGACAAGCATATAACTGATTCTGCACCTTGAGCCATCTTTCAGTGCTTTCAAGACCTATTAAAAAGTAAAATGCAGTCCATCCCTGTAGTTTCTGCTAGTATGATCTACCAGTGCAAAGATGGCCTGGCATGTAAGCAGGACTTTTGCTACCTAGATGGATGGATCAGAGACATTAAATACAACCCAGAAGAAACTATGCACGGTCTCCAGACAAAGATGAAGACAGCAGCTGCTCTCTGCTACATGCCTGCAGGAAAGAAATGGGTTGGAACTGGTAAATGAGGAAAGACCATGGTTTGAGCTGGTCTGAGCATCTCAGCTCAATGGTTGGAAGAGCTTTCTTAAGATGGCTCGCTATGGGCCATAGCTTTTATCATCACTGTTGCTTGTCAGGAAAAGTTACCTGCATCCTGACAGGGAAGGGAGAACAGGCAGGCAAGCAACAACAGCATTTAAAAGTGTATATTAGCATAAGCTGTCAGATAGTGAAATAATGTTCTGTTGTTGCTCCTGACTGTAATCGCAGTTGCCATGAATCTGTATTCTAGCTTGTAAGTTAATATATTAGTTATATTTCTGCCAACACAAGAACACAGTTAATATTCCTTGTAACTAGTATATACTATAGTTTTGTTTGCTCTTTATATATTACAGAAGTTTCAGTGATTTCAACCAGTTTACATTTGATCTTTTTCCCCCCATGTCTTCAATAGGTGACCCCAATCCTTCACAAACCAATGCAAAAGCATGTTAATATTTGCACATAGCAAAAGCTCTGCTCAGTTTTTTTGGTTAAGACGACATTTTCTTACTAGGAAAGAAATAATGTAAGTTACTTTTTTCATGGAAACTGCCTCTGAACAGGAGTTATTTATAGAATATCAAGAACAATTTGGCTAGTAATCAGTTTTCATTTGCTTGCAGATAAAGCAGCCCAGATGAAACTGCCTGAACCTTTGTCATAATCCAAAGTTTCAAGAAAAATCCAGGTAACTTTTTATTCTGTTTTGAAGTTTCTGCTGGTTCCAGATGTGCAGTTAGGCTTGCATTTTGTGGCTCATTACAAACCCCGTTAAGTGGAATCCATGAAAAGTTTCCAATCCTGGGCAACTGAAACCCCTGGGAGTCCTTACTCTTATTGTGACACAGACCAGTCACAGCAAAAAGTGCTTTGTTCCGCTTATTGATAGTCCTAGGCTTTTCTGCAATGTGGAAAAGTCCAGTGGAAAGTGTTTGCACCATATGCACGTGGCAGTCTTAATCAGAAGTTCAGCTCAAGGATCAGATTTTTCTGTTTTTAGTCAGGTCTTAGTTCCCACTGAACTAGTATCTTAAGATTTCCCATGCTGCTTGGTGACTGCTTTTAAAGTGCTCTGCATTTTTCTTGTAATATATAAGCAAGTAGGAATAGGCATTTAATTTCATTATCTAAGAAGATTTTGATCCGGGGTTGAAACTAGAAATACTGAAAACTTATGAGAGAGATTGCTTTTCTAAGATTTCAAACCAACTTCTATGAATGTACAAAGCTTAAAAATTCTAGGGAATTATGTATATTAGGCATGAACTCCACCTTTCCCAGCTTCTGTAAAAAAGTTAAATGCTTAGTCTGAACTCATTATGTGGCCTCCCTTGACAGCTAATGGAGACAAGGATGTCTTCATGTTAGAACAGAGACCTTTGCCTATATGGGACAGCTTTCATATTATAAGATAAAATGCTATATGAAGGTTCTTATTTCTCTCTGCTGATATAGGTTAGATGATAACTCCCATTAGACATTTAACTCTTAGCCAAAAGGGATTAATTGTGATGAGTCCAATCATGGATATTTGCATATTCAATTTTTTTTTTTTTTAAACTTAAGTAGTAAACAAGATGATTTGATATAATTCTTGAGTAGTCAGATATGATTTCTTTATCTGAGGATATAATTTCCCATTGAGTGTGGAGGCTTTGAAGCAAAACAGAGGAGAGTGAAAAATTATTGCCTAGCTTTGTGTTTTGTTTTCTTGGTTTGGTCATCCTTATTACAATTTGGAATGAAAAAAACTCCATAAAAACTCTTGTCCTTTTTATGGGTTTAATAGCTAAATAATAAAAAATCAAAATCTATCAAAATCAGATTAAAATTCTATCACTGTAATTAAACTAACTAAATTTGAATAATGCATTCCTCCAGGCTAAGATAACTGAAGACCAATCAATGAATTGATGGATTAACAATATTATGAAATTAAGTCAACAATTATTCACCAGTGTTGGACAACAGTTAGATTCACTTAATGAAAATCTACTACATACAAGTGACTCTTAAAAATTATTAATTACAGAAATAAAAAATAATGTAACCTGCTTCCCTTACTCTCTGCTATGTGAGAAGAAGGAGTCTCAAGGTTCCTGTTCAATGAGGGATTTACACAGTTAACCCTTGCTCCTTGCTTCAATATAACACAATACTTTTAGCTTTATTTTAAGGGTTTCTGGTTGATTTCTTTTTTCCATGATTACTTTATTAAGTTGAAGTGATACATGGAGTTGTAAATTGCTGTTTGCCAAAAATAAGGATCTTCTTGTGCATTTGCTGAATATACAAGCGCATACATTTGCATCTCTACAGATACTTAGGAGAATATCAGAACAATATTTGTAGGCAGAGGTAATATTTTTATTAGACAATCTTGAATAGCTGGAAGAATGTGACAGACTTTCAGATGGACAAGTCCTTTTCCGTATCTGCAGTAGATGAGTAGTATCCAAATGAGACAGCAGTTGGTACTTCTGGAGTTGGAAGGAGAGGAGAATGGGAAAGAGTAGAAAGGTAGTTACCGCCTGGGGTAAAGAGACATCCATGACTCAAGAACCTATAATCTGTGTTCTCAAACCATGCTGAGTGTAATCATTAGTGACTTTTTTCCCTATACTTGTAGTTGCTGTGTATTTTTCTTCTCTCAGAATGTCTTTAAATATTCACTTTAGCAGAAACAACAAAGATAGTCTTGCTTATTCTGATCAGATAAAGGATTGTCTTTCATGGTAAACAGATTTTACAGGAACAGAATTCCAAGTAAACTGCTAAATATTTTCAAAAGAAAATTTGAAACTTATATGCACTAGTTCTTGCCCAGTCTATATCTCCCCCCCCCCCCCCCAGATACATAGGATATTCTTAGGACACCTATTTAAGACAATAAGAAAATTATAACTGATTCAAATAGGAGCAAGACAGAAGATAACTCAATGAAATCCAGTGTACTTTACAGGTATCCATGTGCAACATTCCTTCTCAGTTGTTTGAACAGTATGGAAAGGATACTGCCAAATGGAAAAAAAATCATTAAAAGATAATGCCAATTTATTTATCGTGTATTTTAAGATGGAAAATACGTGAATAACATGTAAAAATTAGGGGTGATAGTTCTTGTACAGTCCTTGTCAAGGGTACTTAGACTGTAATATTGTTTGAAGCTTGCACGTGAAAGTTTATTCTAATGCCAATGAAATAATTATTCAGGTTTACATTCAGCATAATTTATTCCCTGAATAACCATACCAAAATTAGGCAAGGAATGAATTTCACTGATTACGTTTTGTAAAGAAATCATTCTAATTTGCAGTTACACAGTGCTTGTTATGAAAGGATCTCAAAGCATATGACTGTTAATTAAATTTCATGACCTGTCCCTGTGGAAGACATGCCTAGCATTATCATTTAAACTTTTATTATATTCTTTAAAATCTTGGCAACCCTTTTCACCATAGCCTTCCCATGGAAAATGCTGAGCTGAATTTGGTATGAACTTTGTTTTCCTCAGTTGTACCTCACTGAAATGACTACATGACAATAAAAGCTGATAAACTTTTTAGGTGTGGTGGCCCTTGGAATGGAAACCCAAACCATATTTTAGGACTCAGTAAAAACATCCTGAATATGGAACAACCTAAAATAATTCCAGGAAATACTGAGGTAAGGAATGAGGCTTGAGATCTTGCTTCTTAAGCAGGACATATTCCCTCCATAGTTCTAAGTTTGTCCTGGAAAATAGGTCTGCACCTTCATTTGAAATATACTTTTAAATACAGGCACTGTAGAGGGAGATAATGCTGCCCTTCTTTTCACTATTAGTTCTCTTGCAAGAGTAAACATAATTTTGGATTTTGTTAGCTAAAATTCACCCACATCCCACTTACAGTATTACTAGTCTTTTCTGGATCTGGCTCGTTAAGACTAAGTAAATGTAACAAATCAAATCTTCCACTTCTAGGAAATCATAGGAAAACATTTTTATTAGGAGGATAGCACAACACTGCAACAAATTACCCAGGGAGATTGCACAATTTCTGTCCTTGGAGATTTTCAGGAGTAGGCTAGACATAGCCATGATTGACTGTTATCATGTTTGCAACAGATCCACTTCAAGTGAGACATTGGACTAGGTGGTCTCATGATGTTCATTACAACTGAGATGACTATGATTCTATGAAATCTTCCCATTGTGGATATCTGTTATGGGTAATCTGGCAGAAACAGTGGCAATGGGTAATCTGGCAGACAAAGCAATGCATTGTCAGTGTTTTAGCTGGCTACGATTGCATTATGTCAACCCAGCAACCCATTTTGACCCATAGCCAGGTTGATTTTGGGGATTATTATTGCTCTGATTCATATGGGTTTACCTTTCAGCTTCGGTTTACCTTTCAGCTTCTTACTAGTTTTTGTCTGCTTCTTCTGGGCTCTACCTTCTTATTTATCTACAACTAGAGAGGCTGAGTCAGGAAATGGTGATTCATGAGAGACTCAATGGCATAGTCATAAATATAAACCAGAAAACTCAACTCTCAGTCCTTGTGATGCTGTCTGCACCGACCAGCAGCATTTCCAAAAAGGCCTGTTCTGGACTGCACAAGCAAAATGGAGCAGAGCACAGTTATGGGAATTAAAGCTCTGCTTCTTGGCACTGTGTGAAACCCCAAGGGTTCTATGCAGTGGTCAATATTCAGTAGTCAGTACCAGTCACAGCCATCACTCACAAATGATGGGGTAGTTTTTTCTTCTCAGCATTTAAGAGGGAGCAAATCGTATATGTTGCTTCCACTTTGACTGCAGCTAAACAATAAATATCAATATAGGACCCTTTTGCTATATTTTTGCAATTCACTGCCCATAGAAGGCTTCACTAGGCTTGCAAGACTTTCCAGGGTCTGATGGTGATCAATCATTTGACTGCCATCCACAGCCTACCATCCTGGCTGAAAATTAGGAGCAGGAGGATGAAACTAGCATTAATTTTTTTTTTTTTCTTTTGGTCATTACAGGCATGGGTTCATCTGAAGATGAGGCAACTAGTCAGTCACTGGCAGTTCAAAGCAATTTGAAGATAAACAGCAAGTATATGTGCATACATATATATAAACACACACAAAACACATAGCACAAACATGTTTTTAATATGATCAAAACCACCAGACAGGAAAACTTGGGTTCCATTGCTTTCTTACATTGATTTTTTAATTAAAATTTACTGCCTGGGTAGCCACAGATTGGGATTAATCTCAGCTAACTACAGGCAATTAATTTCAAACAATTTTCCTTCTACAATTAATGGGGAGAACGTGGGCACCATAAAACAGTGTTTCATCCTGCAAGTGTTTAAGATGGATGCATGGATACAGGAGATGGATCCTAACCAGAGCCTTCCTACTTCAGCTCGGTTGTTATTAATATCATCATCTTTGTAAGTAATTCTTCCAAAAAGTGAATATGCCAGCTTCCAAAAATTTTGAAATTTAAAAACATGATGTGATGTCTTCTGCTTTCTTCTGTACGGTGCCTTGCACGATCTCAGTGGATTCTGTCTCTCTTTATAAGAATTATACAAGCTTCTCTTTCTCTAGGGGTTTACCGTGAATATTTTTTTTTGTTTAATCTTACACCATAATGATTTTTTAACTATTATTTTTTTGGCTTACCCTTTCCTTTTTTGGGAACCCTCATGTGAATCCAGATATCAAGTAAGAAGAAGAAGTTGAT
The DNA here is from genome assembly GCA_030449065.1 of Oceanodroma leucorhoa. Classification (NCBI taxonomy): domain Eukaryota; kingdom Metazoa; phylum Chordata; class Aves; order Procellariiformes; genus Oceanodroma; species Oceanodroma leucorhoa. Next base: position 1,753,932 of record JASVER010000145.1, read on the forward strand.
CTCTGTTGTCAGAAATCAATATATATTAACTAAGAAATTAAATATTGATGAGTTCAAAATCAATGCAAACATTAAGGAACAATACATCTTGCTATGCACCAAAACAAGAATTGAAAATAGAAGTTTTGCCCTGGTATATGTGCAACTATCACTGAAATTTACTATATCTGTGTGCATTTAAAGGTAAAATATGATCAGTTATGCCTTGCTACTGATTGATCACCATATTCGTATTTCTGTGTTGATGCATCTAATTTGGACTTCCTAACTGAATTAATGAATCACTTTACTTGTTTTTCTAAATGAAAATTCTAAAGAAGAGATGAAATTAAAACATTGAAAAAGAAAAAAAATAGCACTTCTCTCCTGTAAAGTCAGCAGTAAATTTGATAAAGTTCACTGTTGTGAATTAGGATTGAGTGAAGTATCATGACTGGAAAAATATATTTCCAGATCCTATTATTGACCATTACTCATGAGCTGAAAGAACACAGATAGTTTCATCTGGTTTCAGCTAGTCAGGAAATATGCTTCGTATGTGTAATAATACTAAATATTTCACAATAATTTGTATTTATGTGTGTGTTTTACCATTATTTTTTGATTTATTTTATTTATTAATTTCTGTATATTCATACTTTCTGGGACTTCACTTACTGGAAAAGAAATAATAATCATCAATGAAATACAATTATGGGAAATATGACATTATTGGAAAATGTACTTAGCAAGATAAACATGACCAGAAGCATACTATAAGAAGAATTTGGCAAAGCTAAAGTAAAATCAGAGCAAATCTAAATTCTAACAATTCTATCCAAGATTTCCTGATTTATCCAAGATAAGCAGTCTCTATGACTCAGAGAAGAATACATCAGTCCAGTTAAGTTTAGAACTTCACCCATTCCTTGGAATTAGCCCCCTTGTTTTGGAGAAAAGGCTTCACATTTGTCAGGACAGCATTTATGTTAGAGATGACTATTTTACTCCTGTGGAAATTGCTTCAGTGGTAGCAAAACGTTCAGTTCCCACACGCTCCCCAGTGACTTGATGCTTTTTAGCAGCTGTACTCTCAGTGCATTCCAAACAACTTTGAACACCCTTCATCCACTTTGTTTCTCTAGACGATGAAGCTGTTATCACCCCTAAAAATACTTCAGGAGCAAAGTTGGACCTTCTCATTATTGCTGCTTCCTTCTGCTCTGTGCCACAGTGCTGCTATATACCAGAACAACCTAAGAAATTCTCTCTTCTGTATTTTTCTACCAAATAAAAGTCTCAGAGAGTGAATTTAAGCCCTAGAGTTTTGATCATCCACATTGTTTTATTGTAAATTCTGCTGTCTCTGTTTTGGACTGCTCCATTTAGTTTATTCCAAGGTAATAGCCTGGGAGGTTCAGAAGGCCGTTCATTTCGGGGACTGTTTCTATAAGGTAGTAGGAATGGGTCTGTACCAGGTCTTCCTGTCTTCAGGAATATACTCTCAATTTCAAGCAAAATCCCCCCACTGTTATGCAGAGACCTCACATTACTTCAGAAGATCTGAACTGGGGAAGAAAAAAAGAAACTAAGCTTAAACACAAACCAGTAATTTTGCTGTACAGCCACAGGAGGTCCAGAGGAGATCCCAAACCAAGTACTATGTAATATGGATGTGGCAATTCTGCACTGTGAGTCGAAGAGTCTGAATATAGCATCTCTCCCTAAAGCCTCTTTCCTCTATCCCGATCAGCAGGAAAACAGGCAGGCTGAACAGGGATTCCTGATGGGAGTTCAAATGCGAAAAGGAAGGTCAGGTGGAAGCTTTGCCAGGAGGTGGAAATGGGGACAGGCTACCAAGGCTACCAAGATTAGTTTGCAGTGATTCTTGCAGTGGTAATGCCAGGCCTATATTGGGCTCCTTTAGTAACAACAAAAGTTGATAGAAAATAATTATTAGGTATCTTTTTGCCCTCTATTTCACATATGTCCAATTTTGGGACCCCATTACATGTTCAGGAACTTGGATCACAAGACGTATGAAAAAAGTTTGTTCAGCTTGGAGGAAAGACTAGGGAGGGGATCTGATTGCTCTCTTCATCTACCTGAAGAGAATTATGGAAAAGATGGAGCGAGACTCTTCTCAGTGGTGCTTGCTGAAAAGACAAGAACCAACAGCTTTAAGTCATAATAAAGGAAATTCCCACTAGGCACAAGGAAAAGAATATTCAAACTGAATGTGACAAAGCCCACAGAGGCTGTGAAATCTCCACCTCTGGAAATGTTCAAAACTGGTCTGGAGAAGACTCTGAGCAGCCTAATCTGACTTTGAAGTTGGCCCTGCCTGGAACAGGAGCTTGGACCTTGTGGTCTCCACAGATCCCTCCCAATTTAATCTTTTCTCATTCTATGCCACCCAGCTCCAGTTCAAGATATTACGTCCTATCCATCTTTTACCTACTCTTATAACTGTACAGTTAGTGACTTCCAGATTGTGTTTGGGTGGTGTGAAAGAAGAATTCATCAGTCTCAAAAGGAGCAAAGACACAAGCCAGACTGGGAAAGAAAAAAAGGAATACTTTGGTACAAGAAACCTCAGACTTCTCCAATTAATGGAAACCTTATGTGTGAAGCTTAAATTGTGGATCATATAATTGGGATGATTTTCTGTTTCCTCAATGGATATAAAAATTGTGCATCAGCGTGGGCATCACTGGAGTACTGACACATTGTCAAAGAAGTCCCACAGCTCTAAGTTTTTACTGGAGAAAAAGTCAGTAGTGGCACAGGGACCTGGAAGCAAAGAGAAAACAGAGTGTGTAAAAAATGGATACTCTGGGAAAAGAACAGGCAAGTAAGGCCTGGTGCATGTGAAGATTGTTGAGCATCATGGAGAAACTGTGAAATGAGTTAGCAGTAGTTGGAACTGGCCAGGCAAAGAGCCGAGCTGAGGATGGGTAGCCTGAGAAGTGAGACCTAGTACAGGCTTGTCAAGGGTGGAGGTTGGAATGAGGATGTGGAAGAAATGAAAGTAAGAGAGTCAAACTTCATGGGAAAGGCTCCATTTCTCACTCCATGTGAGTACAGATCTGGTGAATATACCAATCTTCCACTATCAACAGAGGTGTGTGAAACCTACGAGGAAGCATGTTTCTCATCCCTCTCTTACACTTTTTGATATAGGTTGTGTTTAAATTAAGCTGTACACGTATACCCTGCAGCATGCTGAGGACCTGTTTTTCTATTTCTCATGTTGGTGAGAGCATGCTGCATCTACTGAGTGTCTGATTTTCCTTTCTGTGGAGACCAACATGCAAAGACATAAGGATGGGAAACCAGTGCATATCTGATGGCTGGCAGAAGTTTGGAGTAGGGATGCAGCCAGTGTGTTCAGCGGGTTGTGGGAGCTTTAAAGCAGTCTTACAGTTCGTACTGGGCTGCTGAAACTACACCTCAGAGTACTGCTAGCAGTCACTACAGTAGCTCAGGCATCTGAAGTCTGCAGGGGAAAGTTCTAAGTGTCACCCTTGCTGTGTCTGAGGGATTCTGCAATGTGGTGTGATGGAACTGAGGGAAATAACAGCAAAATGGCTCCTATTTCTTTTATAAAAGCTCACACTCTGAACTTTAACAAACCAGCTTACAGACCTTTCTACATTTACAAATTCTTATTCTCAAACCACACCTGCCTGCAATACAGCCAGAAGGGGAGGGTAGCCTATGGCAATATTAATGGTGACGCCTACTTTATTAAATGTTGAAATGCCTCATGGTATTTCTGGAAAGCTTGATAAGATTTTTATTTCTGTTACTGTGGGTGCCCCAGGCATGTGCAGGTATTGTAAAGTAACACTCCCTACGGCAGCATTTCCTGATTTATAGGATCTGCCTCATCCCCTCCCACCTGAGATGCCCAAGGGTTTCATGGAAACAACAGAGGACAAGAAACTTACAGAGGAGATGTTACGGGATGTGCCACGGGAGGTCAGTGAGTGCTAACAATGTCTGGGAAGAGGCTCATGAATACTCACAGGTATTTGGGCTGGGAGACATGAAGCAAAATAATTTCTCTCTTTCATTGCCAGGCCCAGATACTTCACAGGAAGCCACAAGCCCATAATAAAGAATAATAGGATAGTTGTTGCACAGAGGAATGTCTTTTCTAACCTGAGACAGTTTGTATTTTATGTTTGAAGCATGGAAGTTTATGTCCCCTCATACGTTTTACATTATCCTAGTGCAATTAAGGGACTTATTTTTTTAATTCATTCTACCTTCTCTAAAAAAAATTAATCTTATTGAACTCTTGATTTTGGTAATTTTTTGTAGCTGTTCCTTAGGTTAATTTGATGCCACAAAAACACTGTTGTGTTCTAAAACTTCTGCTTTTGTCACTTTTCTATGTGATTGTTTCTGTGAATCTTGCTCACAATGCAAAAAGTGTCAAGGAGGGAGACTTCTGTGCAGTTGCTTTTTAATCTTGGTTCTTGCACTCCCTAGTTCACAATGCATGGATGCAAAAGGGTAAATTCTTCACAAAGACAAAACTGTCACAAAATGTTTCTTGTTTTGGAATATGGAGAGTAACCACAGGCTACCTTTGTTTTATCAGTGTTTCCTCCTTTTTTTAAGTTGAATTTCAAAAAAAGACCTGAAACTGTAAAATCACCTCTTTGGTTTGTTTCCTAGCTTCCTGTGTCTGAATAAACATGTCAATCAGCCTCAAGCCCTCTGTTTCTATCTTTCATATGCCTAGGAAAAGAACAAATAAAAGAAGTTTCTATCCTCTCTCATCCACTTCCACTGTTTTCTTAAGTCCTAGTCCACAGGGTCTGATTGAAAAGAAATTAAGAGTTCTGTCATCTGGTTTTTAAAGATCTGAACCTGCTTAAACTAAATGTTCCCCAGGCCTCACGCACAAAACATTTCACATTAGTAGAAAACTAACAGAGATCAGTGCCTGGCATCATAATGGTTCGATTTATTAAGTGACACTGAAATTAACTCTGATGGAGTTAATTTTGATTTCTCATGTGCAGAGAAGTAAGCTAAAAAAAAGGAAAATGAGAGGCAGACCAGGTAGGTAGAGAATTATGGTCTGGCTTACTTGGTGAGAGACTTCTGTATGCATTTTTCAGCTTCAAATGGAGTATTCTGATCAATGCCATTCTTTCATTCAGTAGCATGTATTGCCATGAATTATATATTCACATGAAGTATCTATGAGTCATGAATGACATGCTTAGTAGTGAGACGCTTCTTTGTCCTATAAACTGGATAGTACATAAATGAACCAAAGACTGCAAAATTTCATCATCAGTCTGTTTGGTTGTAGTTTATGAAGCCTCTACTATTCATGTTTATTTGCTCTGTGCTGTTGTTCTGTGTGTTTACTTGCATGCAGATTTTGCTATACCAGGGTCCCTTCCAAGGTCCTTCTGGAGCACTATCAAGGTTTCAGTTCAGAACTGCTTACACAGGCAAAACTTGACCTCACCGAGAGATTTCCTTGAGTAAGATGCACCCAGAGTACTTGATTTGCCTCTACAAGAAGTTAGAGGGGGAATGGCAGAATTTTATTTCTTTCAAGAGAAGCAACTCTAAAACAATGTGATTAACAAGTGCTTACAGAATATATTTAACACTGTAATACAATATTTTTACACCAAGAGATAGCTGTGTCTGTGGACAAATATTAGCTGACAACTTCTTCCCTTCCCAGATCTGTGTGCTGACTTTGTAATTCTAATCCGTTAATTTTGTTTCCACTGTGAGTCACAGAAATATAGTTCATGTTGTAGAAGCTCTAATTGGCACTTGACATTGAGAATAGAGGCCTTTTAACTTTTCTTCAATCTTCTTGAGCTTTGACTATAATTTCAGGTTAGTATGTGCCTTGTTTGTTTCTGCTAAAACTGTCTATAAAACTCACTTTATGTTAAATTATATATATATATCAGAAACTGAAAGAGACAGCCTAAAATCTGAGAGAAGAAACTTTGAAGCCAATGTGAGCTGAGCACGTTAGACAAAGAGGATCTTTTAATTTTGATGCCTATAACCTAAGGAACTGCATGGAAGTTGCAAACCTACATTTCCAAGTCCATACTTGTATGTTCAGTACTTTCAGCACTGGCAATGGACTGGAAATAGCAGGCGTTCCAGAGACATGTATAAAAAATCTTTAGCAGAGGGATACAAGACAAATAGCATAAAGGATGAGGTCTTGTTCTACCCTCTGAAGTGTGGAAATCCATGTGTCCCACTAAAAGTTCTGATAACTCAATGGTCTTCATGAATAGTTGATTCTTGGCTTTAGAAACTCCTTATAGCAATAAATTCCATAGATACATATTTTATGGAAAACAAAAGGAACCTTTTTTACCAGCTTTGAATTTCTCTCTCTATAAATACAAGCTGCCTTGTGCCACAAGGCAGGGTGAAGAAGTAGCTGAAGCTGCTTTGGTATTCCATGTAAATCCACTGTCTTTATACATAGCTCCCTGCTGTTGGTGCAGAAATGAACAGTTTTGGTAAATAGATACAGGAAATGTTAACTGCAAAGTGAAAGACTCTCCCGAAGTGACTTTCCTTGTTACTAAAATATATCCAAAGTGAATTATTTTTATGTGTTTTGTTTATATTTTTTCTTCTCAACTTATCTATCCTGCTGGTAAACCTGAATCAAAATATCAAACTGAATTTCCCTTTGGCTCAGTGGGCACAGGTGACATTTGAATACTGCAGGTGATCCAGCCAGAGGAGGTGTGCATCCTGAAGCTTTTGTGTCTCAGACGGACAATAGCATTTTCCTTTCCTTCCCAGGGAAACAGCATAGCATTGCCTCCCCTTGCCCAAAGAACAAACAAATGTTCTTTTGCACCTTTTATTCTTATTTGTACATGAATTAAAAATCAGTTGAAGTTGCCTGACTGGCAGCAACTTCAAGACAAGAGCATCTTGCTGGCTATAAAACAGCATGGGGAGCACTAGTGAAAATCCCTCCACCCCGCTGTGAGCCTTTCTGAGAAGCTCCTTGACTGGTTCTCTATGTTAACACTGGCAGTTAGTTTTCCAATAAAGGTTAGTTTTAGTGGTAACTTCTGTAAAGTGAAGCCACGGGACTCCTTTCAATGAGCCACTGAGCAGCTTTTATGCACCTTTTCAGCTCTGCCACTGTCAATAGGAACTGACACCAGTAATGGCTAAACTTGCTGTCATTCAGACATTACTGGCTGTGTTCCAGGCACTCAATGGCTACTTCGGTGTCATTCAGTTCCAAAGGAACCTATGGCTCATCTATCACTTTAAAATTGCTCAGCTGTTATAATTGCACAGCTGACTCAGCAGGGACTGTAGCAAAGTCTACAAAGACAGTTAATGGGGACCAGTAAGGACTAAAAAAAATTGCCTGGGGGCCACTCGGTGGAAGAGTTTCTCTCTGTGGAGTTGGGCACTGGGTTCTGGCTGCCCCCTATTCTAGGGGTGAAAGGCTAGGTATGCAACCAGAATAGACCATTGCACGGGGATTGGGGTGGATCTCAGTTCCTGAAGTCCAGAACTGGGTTCCAAGAAAACTTTGCCTGTAATCCACCTAGACTTGCTAAATTTCTTCCTTTGAATCTGCTTCCTGAGCTTTCCAATAACTACACATTTACATAATGGCAGCCATTGTAAGTCTTACCTCCTGCCAGCTATGTTTAGAAAACTGTGGGAGCCATTAAACCATTCAAATACAATGTGTAAGTGCTTAATGTAGCAATGAGCTTTGGGTACTATATGAAGAGATACCTGTCTTTTAGGCCTAAAGAAATAGGGAGATTCAGACCGTTCCTGTGTGAAACAATTCCTATTGCTTAGTATGTGGCTCCTGCTGACTACCTGTGTTTTGCAGATTATTTTTCTGAGGTATTCTCTCCATAACATCAGCAACCTTTGGGTTTCCCATTGATACCAGACATCGAAAACACTTGTGCTATGATATCCAACTTAAAGGCAAGTAAATCCATGCTGAGGTTTGCTCTGAAGTCTATTTTTCTTCCAAAATCAAGAGAGCCAATACAGCAAGAAATAGTCTGGAGCCCCTCCTCTTCAGTGGAAGAGAAATAGTGGTGAGTAGAATTATGGCAGAATCTGTATTATCTCTAAGCCCCTGAACAATTACAAGGATCAGTTAGGCTAATTAAGTGCTTACCCCTGAGGCAGTCTATCACTTTTTCTTCCATTCATGTGATGACTTTACTTCAGGCTGATGGTTGAGGTCAGAAAGCCTGAAGAGGTGATACTGGAATGGCTGTCTGGCTCACTCGTCAGTGGGTCTTTCAGGATGGCTGAACAAAGGCTTGTCACATGGAAAATGAAACTTTTCAACAACTCTTGTTATTAGAAAATGTGAGGATAAAATTAAACCTGAGACTGAATAAAATGCCTCTTAACTAAATTGAGCTGCACCAACTTAAACTTTCTCCATATTGCATGTTGGAAAGTGCCCAAAGAGTTAATGTACCTTTTTCAAAGCAGCTGTTGCAGGCAACATTTTAACACTTTTTTCTTGTCCATTCTGCTAAGATATTCACCTGGAACTCATTATTCCAGCTAGTTGTAGCCCCCTGCCTTACAGATTTTTCAGTACATTTTTTTCTCTGCATTTTATATTGTCCCTCTTTGCTGAAATGTGAAAGAGACCTATCAGCAGAAACAATTATTGTAGCTTTCCCCTCCGACTTCAGAACATAATTGTCATTCTTTTGTTTTGTTTGAATGCTATGGAAACTCTTAATTGACTTTTAATTAATAGCCAAGCTAGCTACAACTGAACATTCTTTAACTGGCATATATACCTTTAGGATTTACGCACCACCACTAACCCACTTTAAACTGTGCTTGAGCATGCTAAGATTATGCAGAGGTATTCAGAGAAAGGAAAGCTAATAAGGGCAAAAGTTGCAGCCATATGCTTCCTGGGAACTTATCAAACAGAAACAAAGTCTATTAAAAAAATACCAAGGTTATTCCTTTGCCCAGGCTAATCTGTTGTGCTCTGACAGCTCAAAACTTGAAGGTACAAACATAATTTTGGAACAGAGAACTGCCGTAAGCCATGAACTTGCAAAAGTGGAGCTGGCAAAGCAGAGAAGGTGAGCAGGCTGGGCTTAGCTTTAGATGTGTGTTTTTAGACTACCTTCCTCACCTTCAGTTTCTTATTTAAGAATGTATTTGTAGCCATGGAATTTTTGCATGAAAGGACATTACTTCAAAGCTTTGCATAATTTGTGTTCCTCTCCCTCTGATCTTTGTGTTGGCTGCTTACAAAGAAAATCCTAATAAATTATCACTGGACTAATCAGGAAAAGGCAAGAATGCCAATGCTACATTTTGACATTTATAGTATCTCTTATGTATTTCATCCTTATATTCAGTGATCTCAAATAATTTAAAACATTTTCATATAAAGCACCCACAAAACTGTACCCACAAAGCCATTGTTGAAATACTCGGTGCATACAGGAGCAGTCAACCTTTCCTCTGGATACTGGATCCAGTCTTCCAGAAAAATTCATCTGCATAAGCCTGTTCCCTCATGCCTTTTTTCTTCAGGAGCTCTCAGACGTGGGTAAAGTGTAGGGTTTCATGTTTTGCCATGTGATGAACATTCAACCTGTTACATGATGGGTTTGGGTTGAAGTACCTGACCAGCTTGACAGAAAGAGCTTAGTCAGCTTGATGCAAAGAGCCTCTTTATGGTTAATGGCAATGAAAAGTTTGTGCACCAATAACGCGGAGTTACACAACCCCATGCTATTTTTTTTTAAGCTGCAAAATTCAATGCTTCTGAATAGTGTTTGTCACAGGCAAATGCTCTCCATTTGTACAGTTACTCAGCCAAAGCAATCTGAATTTTCAAGAGAGATTCATTAGAGCTCTACTTCTTTTAAAAGACGCTTAGCGGATGACTACCCACTCTGTGTTTGCAAACCTCTCCCTCTAAGTTGCTCAATAGCCATACAGCAGCTCAGCAGCCTGATATAGGACCAAGAACTCTACTCCACACACTCCCTCTATCCTCTTTTCCTCATCCATACAGCTTCTCTATCACCTTTAACTCCTCTGCAACTTCATCAGGGATGATACCCTTCTGTAGCTTTTCTAAAAAATGAGACTGTATTTTTATATGTATACCTATATATATACCTATAGGTATATAGTGTAGCCCAGTATCTCAAATGTGTTTTGGTTCATAAAACTCTTAGGAACTTAAAAGAATCTGGACAATACTTGTAGAGTCCAATGTAGTATATACAAAACAGACCTGAGGGGTTGATCATGCCTTGGGAAGTCTTTCTGCTGACTTCAGAAGTGTCTTTTGAACCTTCATGGAAAGGGGGCTCAGATGTATTAGCTTTTATGAAATGATCAGAGTTTCTTTGATGGTAAGACTTCAGAATTGTTTGTTATCAAAAAGCCTGAATAGTCAGCCTATGTCCATTATTTCCTACACTATTTTAATTGTTTGCATTACAAAGGTCGGTTTAATCTGCCAGTGAATGGTTATTAATATAGCTTGGCATGGTCTTTTGGGGTGTGAATCTTGATTTCATGACATGCCAATTTCACTGGAATTACTCTCAATTTAAAATGATGAAAAAGGAAATCAGAATGAGCCCAAAGGTTTTATGAACCAATGAGATTTTCTTTGACTTTGATGGGACATGCTTACATATTCATAGGCAGAATTGGCTATACAGCAATCATCTGGTATTTTGCAGCTCTTACACTACCAGAATACAGAAAATGAGAAAGAACTTTCTGCAGCTCAAACAGGTCTCGTTACTAAGTGATGCATGAATACTCTCATGTGCACAGTCTGCAGCACCTAGGAGATATGAAAAATTAAAAATGGCATGAAATTAACACAGAGCTTGCTGTTCCTGTATCTCTTAGAATATAATTTAGTGATTAATTCTCCTGAGAATAGACTGCGTCAACTGATCAATGCAAATGAAAACTGCTGACTGGCTAATACCTGCAGTGACGGTTTGAAAGGAGGCTGTGGTTAGAAAGTCTTAATCATCAGAAGTAAAACTTGTATTCCATTAACACAGACCCTTTCATGCTCCTTTATCCTTCACTTAGAGGAAGTCTAGTGTGCCTGTGGAAACTAGGAAACACACTCAGTGCTGACAGGCGTCCTCTGCAACCCAGGTTAAGTCAATAGGGTTTGATGGGACATCAACCCATGTTGAGTATGCCCCTATATCTTCTGTAAACTGTCTCGTCCATTATCTCTCATGTGAGAATATAATTTTCTGTACCTGTCCCAATATATCCTCTCTCTACATTGTTTCTGATAGCCTGGAAGTGTCAAATTGGACTTAAAGCAGGAAATCATAAGGATTTTGGTATCTAAATCTCTTTCACTGATATGTTGAGAAACACATAGCAAGTAACTCAGCTTTTCTGTCTGAAAATATCTGCATGTTGTTTTCTGTTTGTACTGCAGTGCTGTTTTAAGAATTTCTTCATCAGTAAACTTTCATATACAATGTCATCATTATGCATACTGACTTGAAATCCTTAAAAATTAAGCATAGTATTGGACCTCATTTAAAAAGAAAACAAAAAACAAGAAAATAAGGGGAGGTTCAGACTTGACATTAGAAAGCATTTCTTTACAGAGAGGGTGATCAAACACTGGAACAGGCTTCCTAGGGAGGTGGTCGATGCCCCAGGACTGTCAGTGTTTAAGAGGCATTTGGACAATGCCCTTAGTAATGTGTTTTAGCTTTTGGTCTGCCCTGAAATGGTCAGGCAGTTGTTGGACTAGATGATCATTGTAGGTCCATTCCAACTGAAATATTCTATTATTCTATTCTATTCTATTCTATTCTATTCTGTTCTGTTCTGTTCTGTTCTGTTCTATTCTATTCTATTCTATTAATGTCATGCAAGGACAGCTACTGACACTTTGCCCCCCACTACTGATTAAAGTTGATCTGAGAGCTCTTGGTGAATCTTCATTAGGAAACTTTCTCGATTAACATTGTATTATTGGTCACTGCTGCTTTTGTCCTTTATTAGTTTGTTTCTGTCAGCTGGTGCTACTCTGAATCTCCAGCTGCTTATTCCTCATTCCATTGTTTTCTATTTTTCTTCTGTGATCTTTATAGTCTTAAATTTCACTGATACACATTTTGCAATTTTCCTTTTCTTTCACTACGTTTATTTCATGGACTATTACTTGCAAAAATTTTCACATGACTGTATGGATAAAATCTCTCTTGACTGAAAATTGCAGTAAGCCATACTCATTCAGAAAGCCTTGTCAGATATCATCAAGTTATATACATCCCATTTTTTCTGAAAAAGCTTCTTTGCTTTTAGACCTTTAATAAAAATCTGCATTCCTAATTTTTTATGCTTAGGAGAATGAGGGATAATTTAAAATGAACTGTCAAGATGGAATAGAATTGAGAGCGGAAAATGTAAAAGAACTTTTGACTGACTGTATATACTTAAAAGGGCAAAAAGTAGAGTAGAATATGGTGTAGTGTAATGTGGTATATAACTATCTCATGGAAAATCCAGTTGATGTTAGCTTTGTCATACATACTGAGATTCCTGCTAAACTGGGCAACTTATTGAGAAGCAGAAATAATTGCCTGATGCGTATGTTTCCTTCTTTCTACAAGAACATTGTGCAACCATCATAAGCATTTAGATGTCTTCTATGATGGACTTCTCAGAGGAAATTGAAAGCTACTACCCTGAGCTCAGTGACCTCATCAGCTGTGTCCTGAAAGCTTGTTAGACTTTTATATTTGGATGCACATCTAAGTTGGGATACAACTCCCTGATCTCATGGGATAGACAGTACCAACAGCAGCACTATATGGTCTTTTGTGAACTTGGTTGTGTTTTCCAACAGCTGAACACTAGAAAGGGATCTTAAACGCATCTAAGGTTTTTTTCAAAGCTACCTTAGCAATATAAGCTATGTTGGAATAACCTCTGGCATGTGTGATTATTACTGTTGGATGGGTCACTGCAGGACTTAACAGAAAGCTGCACACAAAAGTCAACCCAAATATTGCCTAACAGCTGCAAAGCAAATGTTGAGGCCAGTTTTGGAAAAAATTACATGGCAGGAAATCATGAAGAGCTGGTCTGAAGCTGACAGCTGCTGCATGTGCTTCTGAAACTCTTTCCAAGAATGATTATATTAGGAAGAACAACAAACTTTATATGATGTTCTCCTCTTGCCCTGATCAAATTCCTAGTTTAAGTGATACAAAAGTTGTTCTGGTTGACAGTTGCTTAAATAAGAAGCATAGATTTTGTTAGGTATCGTATACTCAGTCAGTGGCAAGACAGCTCTTACAGAAGTTTGTTGTTGAGCCCAAATCAGGTTACTTTACGTGAAAAGTCCATAGTTTTGAGTCAAGGCTGATGAATTGCATGCATAGCCTGACAATAACCATACATGCACAAGTGGAGGCAGTTTCTGGAAAAGCGCTGGTTATAGGGAACTAGTCAAGACCACAGACCAAAGCCTGTGAAGACATATGTCAATTCTTAGATTTACATGCTCACTGTCTTTGTGTTAATGTAATTGTCAAACAGGTGCATGATTTGAGGAGCCTGTTGTTGTTTTAGACAAGCTAGGACAAATGGGGTTCAGCATCTTCGTGATAACCTGGAAAGATTGCTAGGTATTTGATCCAGGCAGCAACCTCCCAACTACATGACTGCATTAACTTCTCTATCTGATTGATGATGAATGAATATTGTGTCTCTGGACTTTATAAGCTGTAAGTCACATCAAAGACTTTAAGGGAAAGTATAACCTGAAAGTAGCTGGCTTGGTCTTCTCTTAGATGTCCTGGGCTGAAGGGTGCTCTTGTGGGAAAGAAACTTCTGGAATCGTAATGTCACACTGGGTAAAGTGCAGAAAAACAAGCACCGCTTTTACGGCTTGAAAAATCCTGGAAGTGTACCCAAGGCAACATCTAAAGATCTGAGCATTTTTATGGATTTGATGATAACATTTGACACAGTGAGCCAACCTGGATTTCAGAGCATCGTGGTAAGACTGTCCTAGCCAAGAAAATTTTGTTCAGTCTTGAGATAGACAACTCTGTGGTGGTATATATGGAACAGACCTTTCCAGTATAATAATAACCCAACAGCAACTGAAATAAAAATTCATTTCATTATGTGAAGATATAGAAATTACTGTGGATCGTTTTCTAATACTAAAATACAGTTGGAGAGTGTTCAAAATCCTTTCTATATTTTCTTGTCTTTCATTAAAACTGTTTTGAGTCCACATTGGCTCTTACACACTGACAAGGTTTTTTGAAGCTCCAGCTCAGCAGATGATAGTTTTGATTATTTCAGCAAGCCAGATCAGGCACTCTAAGTAAAGCTTGTAAACCACACTCAGCTTTGAAATTCTTTTTTACTGCCCTTGTTTCAGTCACTACCAGTAAGTAAAATCTGTACATATGAGGAATTTTTTCAAGGAAGGCCTACTTAGAATATATATAGATGATGTGTTTGGGAACCAATTGTGTAAGCTTCATACATATTAATGGATATCATATTCCCAAACGTTCCCTCCAGCATAAATATTGGCAAAAACTAACCAGTTTATTATATCAGAAAAGTTTCATTTGCATGTACACATTTGCATTAAGTTTACTTGTACCACATTGCTAAATATCTTAAGATCCTGCTGCAGTCATAACAAGGTAAAGGCTAGTTTTTGAGTTGTCTTCAAGATCTGTGGAATGTTCTCATATTGCCATTGGCTGTTACTTTGTTGACTAAGTTTCCTGACAGCTTCAAAATAAACAAAACAAGTTCTCATATTGCACGGAGAGGTTGTGGCCACAGAAGAATAATGTTTATATGAATATAGTAAAAAGGTTCATGCCAGAAATTTCTTTTACACTTCCTGACTTGGCTGCTCTCACAGCCAAGTGGATGTGTTACATTTATGATCTTATAGCACCGAAAAGCATATTAGATGCTTTCCAAAATGCCTGAGTTCATGGTCTTTCTGATTCCAAGACAAAAAAAATGGTTCAGCTATTTAGACCTGAGGATTTGAAATAATTCTGCATTGTTGTAAAAAGAACCAGGTGATGGAATCAAGTGATTGCATATTAATTTAATTTTTCATATAGAATTCTTAGATTCTATTATTGCAAAGATATAAACTTAAGAGCCAAATGTAGTCACAAATACGCAAGAGACATATTTGTTTCTTCAAAGAGTTCCCTTAGAATATGTAGGCTTAAGTAACTCTTTTTAAACACCATGGTGTTTGAGACTATTAAGAGAAGATCATACAAAACTTTTAGCCTGACTTGCATTTCCCAGGCAACTTAATACAGGACCTCCTGTGTTAACCCATTTTCGTCCACATTGTAAATATTTTGTGATCAAGGGTGATGGTATTGAGGAAGAGGTAGGTTACTTAGTCAAGTATGTCTGTGATGATCACAAACATTTTCCAAAAAAATTTGCAGGGCTACCCAAAATATGTACTGGTGATGGTCCTCCTTCCGCAATGCTCCAGCATATTCTTGCGTGTATTTATAACATTACTATACATAAAGTCTTCTGCCTTCTTTTACCTGAATATTCATTGCTATGTATTAAAAGGCAGAAGATCAAAGGAGCTCCTTCTTAGACAACTGAGCTCCCTCTTGCAAGGTTTCGATTCATTGTAGGAGAGCTGTCTGGGCTTTTCTACATCATTCATCAGAAGCATGGGAGGGATTCGTCTTACCTAGCTGTAGACACCCCTACCATTAACAGCTATAGCTGAGTTGGTCTCTCTAATGTGTTCATAGTGACTGGAGGGAAATGGTAATCTGTGGTGTGCAGCAGCTGGTCCATTCTAGACATCTACTCAGGATAAAATCCACCACAGAAACACTAGAGATGCTAATTTCTCCACTGATTATGAGAAGAGTCTAAGGCCACTACATATCTGAATTCATCTGAAAATGGCATTTACTCAGATGACTTATTAGTCCCTCAGTGTATACTGTCAGCAGAGAATTTGTTATACTGCTTAGGGCAGAGCAAAGTGGTACTCAGTATGAACATCTCCAGCGGACAGGAAAGTCTCCTACACAGCATATAACACTGGTCTTTCAGAGTGATAGATGGATTGGGTTCGATTTACAAAGGTGGCTGTGAGAAGGATTTAGGTTGGAAGAGCGGTTAAGGAAAAGATGCAAATGTCAATTTTAGCTATATGTATGAGTAAACTGTCAGCTAGACATAATTTTTGCTTGGCTTTGGATATTCTTCAGTAACCCAAAATAAGGATAACCATATTTTTAAGAGTGCTGTGAGTTTCAATTATTTAGTCTGAAATATCTAATTAATATTTAGGTAAAAGCAGCCATTTTGAAATATGCCAAGCACTTAAAGCTCCTTATTACAATTCAATGGGACTTGTTAGCCAGAATCTCTAATAGCCAGGCAAGGGAGAGCTGTAAGAACTAATTTTAGGCACTGAAGACAGTGTCTGGGCCACAAGAATCTGTAGGGTTTCTAAACTAATATAGCTATCTGGGATGAGAGATATTAAGTGGCCATAATCAGAACTGATGGAGAAATCCAGGGCTTTCAGAGAGACTTGGCATCTTGTTGGCATTTTGACAATGGAAACTATTATTCAGCTATTTCAACATGTACGTGTCTATGAGCAGAACTAAGAATCCCTAAGAGCTGTAACCATGGAACTACAAAGGATACAGTGCCTGTAGTATCCTACAGTAACATACTTAAAAAAAAAAAAAATCTAATAAATAATAACATTAACTTGAAGTTTGACAAAAATAATTTAAGAGTTTTCCTGGACTAATACAAAAATTCAAGAAATGCAAATGGATTACATCTGTCTTTCACACGCATTTTGCAGACGCATTGTCTTGCACAGAATATAGAATAGAATCTTGCATAGGTCTGGAATACAGGTTTACTTAATAGATTACAAGTATCTCAATGCATCCCTCATAAGCATTGCTGTAATAAAGGCTGAATCATAAGCATGCATTTTATGAGTTTTTTTTATGAGCTTATATGAGAATTTTTTAATCCCATCTGACCAGTGTCCTATTCACAATGGGTACAACATGTTTTAACATGCCCTCAGGGAGGTGTCTATTTACGGTTCATTAATAAGGGCTGTTTTCCAAAGAGCTATCTATTACATAATTGTAAAGAACAGTAAAAAATGACCTCCCAATTTCTGTGATGGGGTTGTTCAGTGTTTTCTGATGGCATGAGAACAGATGAAAACATCTGCGCAGCCCTAGCTTCTTGTTTATTTAGGCTGCTATTGTATATTTGCTTTTTCTTAAAGCATGCAAACACATTTTTAAATTACATTCTCTTATTTGTAGTCTGTTGGGTGTAGGGGTGAAATGGAAATTACAGTAGTTAACCGTCTGTCTGTCTGCAGACATGTAGCATTTCTCCCTCTTTTATGTGTCTGTGAGTGGCATGCCGCGTGTTGTCTGCGGACCTCAGGATGTAACTGTGCCTGACATACCATTAAGGGGAATAATATGCAGCAGGAACAGCAGCTGAGAGATGAAACTGCTTTCTTTTGACATCTGCATCACATCTGAGAAAAGAAGGAGGCATGACAGTCCTGAGGCTGGGCAGGAGCCTGCTCGGTAGGCTCAGCGAGTGGGGGTGCGTCTTACCGATCTTCACTGGCACGAAGCACGTTCGGCAGCTGAAGCATCTGCCAAAGTTTTGCTTTAAATCACTGCTCAGTCTTCCTTACCCTTTTCATCTCCGCTCTCTGTGTGAATCATTCTAACGTGATTCTAACTCAATTTTCCTTTGTATGTTTCTTACTAGTAATTAATAAAGTGAACCTTGTCATCAAACTTATTGAACCTTGGTAAACCACTGTTAAACTTTGTTAAATTCCATCAAATTCATTGAACTCTGTAAAATTATTATTTTACCTCAATAAAACATGTTGCTGCTTCTCTCTTTTGAGTGAGGTGTGTTCCACTCATTCACGACAAAATGGCGTAGTCAGCAGGATCCTAAATCAGGATTTGGACACCTAGCAAACACAAAATATAATAATGGCTCTAAATTTGAATGGTATATCAAAACATGTAAGGGAAAGCACCCTGCTGGAGACTGCATAGTGCCTCCAAATACACATTTCTATTTGTGTTTTCCAGGATTTTTTTATTGCTTTAAAGTTCCTTGTACAGGTGTGAGGAACAACAGGGTGACCAGATCTTGTGTTATTTCTGCTAGTAGGTGATCGAATTAGCCATAATTTTCTCTCTCTTTTCTGTTTCCTAGTTTTCGTCTGATCTCACAGTAATGAAAAATCAACATGAATACCACCATATTGTGTTTTCCTTTTCAGCTCTGCAAAACAAATACTTAATGCTGTGTTCTTTTCAGATCATCTCACAACATGTACTACACTGCTCCATAGTAAAAGTTATTAAATAGCATTACAAGCTATTTTCTGAGTCATTACTGCACAAGTAGGAAAGGAGGCATTTTTCATGTTTTTATTAAACCTTTATATATGTATAAAGACTTAATGGATGATTAATATATTTCAATAAATAACAAATTATTATAGACTTCGTCAGGTCAACCTTTTGCCAGTTATCATGGTACTTATGTACCTGATGTACTTATAACCATCTGGTACATGTACAGCTTAGACCTGGAGCATGCCCTTAACATCTACTAGTAATTTTAAATCATTTTTGAGTGTAATATTTGAACGCCGTGTGTTTTTTAGCATATGAAAAAAAGAGATTTCAGATTTCTTAAAAGGAAAGAACCATTTAGTTCTTGGTTGTGTGCTCAATATGCTCAGCATCTAATTTGATTTGTAGCTTCTCTTGGTTTATGACAACGCGCTCTTTCCCTAACAGCTTTCCTTTGATAGTGCCAATACTTGCAGTTGCTTGTTCATGTGTGAATATTATTTGATAAGTCTCTATGTTCATATGCTGTCATTCTGCAGCAGTAAAATAAACCACCATCTTTTTCAAACATGGATAGAATCAGATCAGGGCTTTTCTTTTCACAGGAAGATAAAGTAAAATGCTGAAGGATACTATTGCTGTGTTTTTGGAGCATTGTGAACTGAGCTGATGAGGAAGTAATTAAAGACAGGAAAAAACAATCCCACTGAATCCACCTCATACAAATTACAGGAATCAGAAAAGCTTTTCATATGTAGAAGCCTGATTTAAAAGCTCTGAGGGGAGAGGGGTAAAAAGAGCCATTATTTGTGAGCAATGCACAAAATCAATGCATTAGTCTGAACAGGCATTAGCTCCTGGACCCTGGAAACTGTGATTCACCTCTATTGTGTAGCAAGTGTTTGGGGATTTAGATCTTCAAGTCTTTCCAGATTTGTTCACAGAATCTGAACAATAAAAAATAATTCTATTATGATTGCAAAATGTTAAATATTTCCTACTTGCATTTCCTTCAGGGATTAAAGGCCAGCACTGCGCCCTTCCAGGCTGAAGCAGAAGGCAAAATGTGGGACTGACACAGGTTTAAAAGAAAGTCTCATTTCCTGCACACTGGAAGTAAATAGAAAGGGATAGTGCTACTTATTAAGGACTATATATAATTCTTCCCTTCAACATGACTTTTAGGGACACATGCATGATTTGCTGTGAGTCAAAGTCAGGCAGCTGCCTCTGAAAGTGAATATTGCCCAACCTGTTCCCAGGCTCAGACAGACTCACACCCCCAGAGCTTACTGCTGCTGAGAATGTCACGTCTCACATGGGGGTTTGCAGAGTCCTCCACAGACACAGGGAGGACTAATGCAGCACTGGCTAACACACAGGGTATGATTTAACTCGGAAGACTGAGAGAGGGAGCAAGTGAGGATGAAAATGGCTTTCCGCATTTTTCAGTGTAGCTAAGCTATGTGTACGAGTCCGCTTCTCCCCAACAGCTTCCACAGGGAAACATCTGTCACAAAGACACCGCACAGCTTGCTGCTTCCAGGGTAAAGATAAAGGAAGCTCCAGTATAATGGGAAGTGCAAAAATTTAGCAGATGCCTCTCCCCTTCCCTTCCTCCACCAGAGATGACTGTGGATTAAACAGTGATGAAAAAATGTTTGTGGGCACAGGAGCTTAATTGACCTGTTAGTAGGGTCCCCAATACGCTTTTCATTTGTGCCAGTTTAACCTCACCCACACTATTCCTGGGTATGGCACAAGGTCTATTTCCAAGGCACTGCCTGGATACAGCCACCCAATGTTAGAAGCACTGAGAGGTTGCTCTATGGATGCAAGCTAATCCATGTCTGTTGGTGTCAGGGCCAAAGAAAGACCTTGGGCACATTTAATTCACTGATACATGTGCACACTCTGAGCTTACCTGGTACATTAATGGGTCAGGTGCCTCCATAATCTCTCAAAGTGGGAAGAATGGAGCAGACTGTCACCCCAGCTCTCCCAGCTCCAGGTGGCTTTGGTGATGGGGAGTGCTACGCACAGCTGCGTAACCGGGATCCTCACAGGCCTCTTCACACTCTCACTAGGGACTGTTGCTCCTGTCAGTCGCACTGTTAAGAGATGATTGTGTAAGAGTAATGAAAGCAAAGGAGAGAACCATCACCAAACTAACACAATAAATGAAAAGCTGGTGAGCAAAGTATTTTGTGGCAGATGATATTAAGTAAGTTGAGTGCATTAATTTTATTAAAGGAGCAGTAAGATACAAATTTTTGGAAAGCAGTGCAAAGCCAGGCGTACATGAGGTGATTCCAGCTCAAGGAAGTCAAGGGGCAAAATGCTACACTGTCATGCAAAGATAGCCATACAGCACTGCAATTACATAGCTGGGGAAGTGCAGAGGTGAATGCAGCTGTGATGCTGATGGGGGACTGCGCTACAGCACAGCATTGCACCAGACTGGGAGGGTGGAGGTGGACAACGTTGCAGCTACTGCTGTCCCCTCCAGCAGAGCCGGAGTGTGGGTAGCAGAGGCAGCCCACCATGGGAGGACCAGATTACTTCAGTTCACGGTTTCATCAGGGCCTCAGTGCATGCACAGGCCCCTAGGCATCTCCAGTTTCAAGATTTGTAAAAGCACAAAGGTATAAAGTAAATTCATGTCTAGAGGTGAACAGCACTAAGTATTCTTACAGTGATTAGTGGGAGGATGTCAATACCAGGGAAACTTGTCACCATTCAGAAATAGCAAGATGATATTTTTATGCTCAGATTTTTTCTTGAATGACCAAATAGCAAAATCTAAGATCCATTAACTCAGTGCAACATCACAAATAAGTACCTATTTACAATCCTAGTCCAAAGAGTCATTCTCCTGCTTGTTTTAAAGTTTCCATTCTGCCTGTACATGTGATATTTGTCAAATAAATTTTATAGGATAATGTTGTGAAATCAAGTCTGTTTAACACAGGATATATGCTAAATTATGTTAATTACAAACTATCTGTACTTTACAAGATCATCTACAAGCATGATTTTCCATTGCAATTTGTGCATTTGGACTCCCGTAGATCCCTGATCTGGGGGTGATCTGGGAACCTTGTAGTATCGTGGCACGACCCGTTAAGTAAGTCAAGATCAAGCCCGATGACAGTTCATTTAAAGGAGGAAGTTCTTTCTATCTCTTACAGGGGTCCTAGGTAGTTAACTTATATTAGATTCTAAATTCACAGATATCTAAAAACAAGTGATGTGACTCTCAGCACATGTGAAAAAAAAACAGAGGACCTCTTCCTAATGAAGGTTACATATAGTTACAAAATTTCTTGCTACTTTTGCTGTAAGCAGGAAGAAAAGCAGACAGCAGTTTTTCCCTTCTGTGCTGCAACAAAGGCAGGAGAAAGTGTGTGGTAAAAGGGTTTACTTATACAGTCCATGCAGAAAGGGCTGACTTGTAGTCTACCACCACTGTCAGAGGTGAGCAATGAGAAAGTCCATAAAATCTAGCATACCATTGCTGTTGTAATTGCTGTTATTGCAGTAACGTCAAAGAATACCTGCCATACATCAACATCCCACAGTGCCAGGCTCTGTACTGACACAGGCCAAAGGATGATCCTTCCAACAGAGTTTCACCATTCAAAAGCAGAATAAAATATTCTTTGTGCTAACACTTGCTGATCCATGCTGATCTGAATTGTAATACGTGAGTGCATCTGAGACAAGCCAATCTCTTCAGCGATGTGAATACTAGCTGAATCTTAATTTTTAATTTATCTTTGCTCACTGCTCTTCCAGCTCATGTGGCTGTCAGTGAGCTGCAAGACCATTTCTGCGTGCTGCTGTTGGACCTATCCATTCTCAGTCATCTGCACTTTCTTCCATTTTGTTTGTTTGCCTTTTTAATGTGTCCTCCTGATCACTCCCCATTCCTCCCGGAGGAGTTTCATTCTTTCCACTGAAACAGTTTCTCCAGCATCTGGGTGTTTCTGGCATCTGGAAACTGGCAAAAAAGGAGAGCTTTTAAAAATGGCATGTAGTTGCCTCTTACATTATAAGCGATTGCCAACTCTGAAGGCCTTTTTTCAAGATAATCAATGTTTATTGATTAAAAAGGGAATTTATACTGCATGTAATTAACTGGGTATGTTTTATGGAGCTAAGGCTGGACACCCAAAACAAGTGCATTTAGCAGTGCTTCTGCTTCCACTGAAATGGGCACATCTAGTACTCGGAATTTTATTTACCTAGGAAAAGAACAGGTATGTAGAAGGACTTGAAATGTCAGTGATGTAAAATATGGAGGAAAACATTCTGAGTTGTTTAAGGGGTAATGTAACAGTAAACAAAAACAGGTAAACACAATAGTTTGTGCACACAAAATATATTGCTTCAAATTAATAGCATAGTGCAGACACAGCTGACAATGAGCACAGCCAGGTATTAGTCTTTGTCATAACTGTGCCTTGAATACTAAATTAACTCAAAAACCAAAACAAGTTGGGGATGTAGAAAGCTTGTGTCTAAGTCATCGGCACAGGATTGCTGGTGTACAGCCAGAGTAACACAGTAAGAACCAGGAGCTGTGATTAAATCAATTGTCCTGAGCTGCTGCAGTTCTCAGAGAGAAAATAATTTATTAATTACTTTTGTGTGGGTCTCTGAGTAAAGACGAAGAAATGCAGTGGAGTGGTAAGTAAAGAAGCTTTGATGCAGCAAAATTGTAGCCTGATCCTGTAGTTTTAATTAGAAAAAAAGAATGATAAACTCTACCAAGTATTGAAAGATACCAAAATAAACAATATCTGATTTCCCTATTTGTTTTCCCTGTTCAATTCTGATCATATTCATGATTACTTTACATATAAACAGAGATAAGGTCAAGATAGTCTGCTCAGGTTATAGACAGTCCTGCCTCACCTCCATTTATGTAAGCAGAATCTGGACCTCTGATGGCAGCAAGGAAGAAACTGTATGGGGAGGAATGATAAAACACAAAGAAAGACTTTGCGGTTTTCCAAAGGTGGAACCAGACTTCATCTGTGAAGAGCTGTGCTCTTGACATTGTGTGGTCAGCTGCTTTCATCTGTGGATTAATCTAACTAGAGGTCAGGGGACAGAGATCAGGATTCAAAATGCTAATAGTGAAAGAAATTAATTTTCTCCCGCATCCTTCAGAAATTAACTGGAATGCTTTCAAAAATCTGACCAGAGTGGGCAGGATCCTGCCTGGCTGAAGTGCAGGAAGCAAGCTTCAGCATGGGTGGTTGGGGGGCAATGAACCAAACATGGTACAGGAACCAAGTGCCCTCTTGTTGTTTAGAAATATCTGAAGTTTTGAGGATTTGTTCTGAAAGAGCAAAATAAGCTGGGAAATGTAAGGAGCTTTCTCAGCCTAGATCTGGACAAGGAAAGAATTGGACAGGTATGAACAAACAGTGTTGGCAGTCAGCTAGGTGGGTGGAAGTCAGCTTCCTTAACTCCAGGTGTCAAAAGCATCTTGTTTCATGTAATCTCAGTTTCTTTTGGAGTCACTGTAGAGACAGAGAGGGAGGACCATTCAAAAGACCACAAATTGCTCTCTGGATGCACTTAACCTTTTTCTACTGACTATAAAGGAGCTCAGACAACCATCTTGGACTAGACATCCAGCTCAAGATGCATGAAATTAGCTAAGTCCTATCTTTAGTAACAAAAAGCATGCCAGAAACTTGCCAGTCAAAGAGGTATTACCATTTGTCATCAAAATACAAGTATGGGCAGATGGGGCTTTTTTGATTTGCTACATTCTTTGTAGAAATGATCCCACCCATAGTTACACAGGGACATATCCCAGGGTGAGCCAGGCAGGTAAATAGAAAGGTAGTTTGCAGTACACTGGGAGTGTCAGTGCTTAACCCTGACTAGTCTAAACTGATTATGTAGGAGATTTAACTCAAAAAAAACCCTGAATTTGAGGTAGATCTTGGAGCTCAACAGAGAGAACAATCTTAGACCAGGGTATGCAGTATGTCTGAAGATGAAATGTGGTGTATTCATTCACTAAAGAGTAAAGTTCAATTTAGAAACTGTACTTTGAGAAGTGCATTAGCCTGACCCAGACAAAACTGTTCCCACTTGCAAACCACATACCACTCAAACTCCTTGCAGTTGCCTTCATGCTTGCACTCTTCTCACAGTGTGACTTGCTAGGACTTCTGGGCTGGCGGCATGCTACAGGGTCCTGAGGTGTACCCTTCAGTGAATTGTCCTGCTTTAAATCATAAAAACTTTCACAAGCCCGAAGCTCAAACCACTCAAAGACACAAATGTTCTTTTCACCACTGTTTCTATTACAATCAACAGCACATCCAGGTATCAGCAGCAAGGCAAACTGTGCACCAGTAGCAGAATTTAAATTCAGGGTTTGTAATGAAGTGAAGGGAGCGTTGACAGCAGCTCACAGTCCTCAAATTTTGCAGTGTATCCAGCTACATGTAACCTGCCATCTTTATGTATGAGGTGCCTGACTGAAGTTATGGTGGTTGTGGATTCCCCTGTGCTCACCAGAGGGTCAGGGTCAGAGGGCGATGGCTGGCAGCTATCATCAGGACCTTCAGGAGTGAGAGTGGATGTGGGACAAGCTAGCTCTCAGTGTCAGCCTGCAGTGACACAGGTCTGCCAGTTCAGAAGCAAGTTTCCACAGACAGCTGCAAGCTGATCGGCCCAGACTTCTACAAGCTGGTGCTCAAAATTCGTGAGTCAGTGCTGTCTTGAGTGGGATTGTTGTGCTTATAGTTTATCTGAGCTGGTGGAAATTGCTAATTTCTCGAAAAGGAGATCTGAAAAATAGATCCTAAATACAAAATCTGTTTTCACATGAGCAACTTTTCCACAAGGGCCCACAGTACACCCTTTTCACATCCCCTGCACACCACAGAATAGTCTATGTATTTGTTTCTCCACTTTAAATTGTGAGCTTCTGATACCTACTTCGTAAAACACTTTAAGCTCTATGGATGAAATATGCTAGCTAAGGTGCAGGTATGATTATCCTCACTGTTATTCTTTAATCCCCCAAGAGGTTTGCTAAAATGACTCTGTGGATTACCTTTGAATGTTTCTGACTTAATTTTCCTGTGTGCACATGTGAATAGGCAGATGCCAGATGTTGATTACAATATTTATATGATCAAAATTAGCAACCATTGTACATTATTTGGTTCTTTCCCCCCTTGAATGTATAAATCAGAAGCTGAGTGGTGAGCACTGGCTGCCATGGTTCCAGACATGGGAAGAACAAGCACAACAACGATTTACTTAGGAGTCCAACACCTAGTTAAATGAGGCGCTGGAGAGAGGAAGAATAAAACAGCTATGGCGGTGAAAATGAAGTGTTTTACAAGCTTGCCCATACTCCAGGGAATAGCTCTATTTCAAAAAATAAAAGGGATGCTTTGACTTACAACCATATGGTATGCTCACTCAACTTAGAGACATTAAATCTGCAAAAATTAAGTAAATATTCTGGCAGCTTTATTAAGCATTCTGCTTTCTTTAGAAAGGTGTATCCTGGATTGTACTCAGTTCAGAGACAGGTTCTCAGGCTTTACCAAAGGCACAAAATGCAGCAATTACATTACCCAATTGATGGAGTTGCCATCACTTCCCTTTGGGAGGCTTTTCACAGTCTGGTAGACTTCACTACAAGGAAAATCACACTAAAATGTCAGGTTCAAATTAAGTCTACTTTTTCCTTTCTTTTTTTTTTCTTTTTTTCTCATCCTCCCCCTCCAAATTAATGCAAAATATTCTTACAATCATCAGCACTGAGGTATAGGCTGTTGCACTTCTGACACTTAGTTGTCTTTTTCTTGATTTTTGAGCCTTTTGTGTTAAATTATAATCATTTTTAGTGCATTTCCTTTGACAGAATCAATCAGGACCTTAAATGCTGCAGTGACCAGCTATTACTGCCAGCCTTTACCTTCAGTACAGCATGTGGACTCCTCTGTATAATGCAAGGGACATATAGGCATGTAAGGAGGGAATTTTCAGAGAAAACAGTGAGTTAAACATGATATGGCTAGTAGGAGAGGGCCCCTCATGAATCCCTACCATTTAAAAGTAGTGCACCAAGCTGCACTTGGCATTCCCAGTCAATGCATCCTCTTTGACTGCTGGAGCTTGATCCAGGTCAACCCTCTACCATGAAGGACCTCAAAGACTATTGCCAATGTGGCCCGTAGATGTGGTCTGTGCCCTCCCTCCTTTCCCATCATCTCTGCCAGGGCATATTTGAATAATTGGTGGCTCGCTCTCTGCCTATGCTCCCATGTTTCCTTCCAGAGAGAAGGAAAGCAGAGCGTACATGCCCACCAGTCATTATTACTTCAAGTCACTGAGCTCTTGGATTAAACCTCTCCAAGAGATTTACTTGGCTGTTTTGTGAGGACAGGAAGGGCACTGACAATGTTTAGCCTCAAATGGGGTCAGTAGAAGGGCGTTGAGCCTGTGATGTGAGCTCTGAGCAGCTCAGCAGGGACACATTGCTGCTGGGTTGGAACAACTGCACAGACACAAACATAAGCACCTAATGGGTGTTGCTGCTCTAGGCTACTGTGAAGTTAGGCTGTAGCTGGGCAGAGGGCTTGAGGACTGAAATAGTGTTTAAACAGTCTAACATGTCTCCAGAGAGACCTGAAACCTATATCTGCCGTGGGACAGGTGTCTGGTTTCCCAGAACTGAAACAAACTTCTCTAGAGCAGAAAGAAAAATATGTCATTTGAAGAAGGGGGAATTACATTGATGCAAGAAATTGAAATGTCTTTATTTTTTTTCAAAAGCACTGAAACACAATAGTCAAGTCCTACAAAGAACTTTGTTGGTGGCGTGAAGATTGCATGACTCTACATGTTACAGGTTTATTCTTGGACCTGAGCTGGATTCTGCAGCAAAGCAGCACTGTCTGTGGTCTGTGGTGACACCTGGCCACTGTGAAGCCAGTGGGAAAACTCCACATGATCCCAGAGAGTGAGCAGCCTTGAACGTGGGAAGTAGTCAGCGGGATCAGGTCTGCTGACTGTTCTGTCTGCTACTGAATCTCTGGCAGTGCTGAGTTACAGGTACTTTGGCAGAATATGCTAAATGTAAAATATTCAATTTCTAGGGCAATATCTTGTAGCCAAGATATTAAGTCATTGTTTTTTGTTCTTAACCATGGTTTTAGATTCTTTAGATATGTTTATCTCATATGAGATATTACATTGATTTTTCAGACAGAAACCCCACATGCTTGTGAAACACCACTGAGGGGGTGTTGCTGGCCTGGAGGGTGTGAGAACACGGCAATGGACACAGCTGTTTCCCTCATTCCATGTGCAGAATATTTTCCTTTCTTGTTTACAGGGCTATAAATTTTTTTTGTAGTTGGACCTTTGTTCTGGGCGCAGCTCAGCCTTGAGCTGGGTTTGCTTGTTTGTTTCCGTTCCTGCTCCGTTTCCTCTGCCTGCCTCCCGGCGTGACTAACACCGTCTGTGCCGCTTCCCTTGTCTCCGCAGCTTCCCCTCCGTGCTCTGCCACGGACGCGGGCAACTGCCGTGCTGCTGCTCCGTGTGCCGCCCCGGAGCCACCTGCTCAGCCTGGAGCAGTGTGGGAAATGCGCTATCAGCAACTGAAAGGTGATCGTTTCATGGTATAGATGCAACAGACCGTTATTTTTAGTTAAGCAAGTTAAAGGTTTGCTATGCTTTCCTTTTTTTCTCTCGCACTTATATGAGCAAAGCAAGATGCATGTGTGACGAAGAGAAAGAGATCTTGTTAACTGCGTTACCTGAGGTAATTTCTGATGGATTAGTATGAGTCTGGGAGATGCAAAGTTGCAACTGTCTTCATTTGATCATTCATATTCCTTTGAACCAGATATGCATTTTCCTTCTTCCACTTCATCTTACATTTTGCTGGTCTGGGCCAAGCTTTTTGCTCTGTTATTATCGACATGATACATCTTCTTAAACGACAGCTCACTTTATCTTTTCAGGCCTCTTCAGCCTCCTCATAGCCCGGCTCGGCACACAGACCTCCGCTGCAGTGCTCCAGCCTCTGCAGTGCCTTTGCTGCCTCTGCAGCTGCCAGGAGTCCCTGAGCTTAACTTCTGGTCCATAGGTTCTCACCGCTTCTCAGAAAGAGCAGACTCCCCCCTTAGCACAGGAATGGCATCATGCACTAATGGATGTCCGTGCACCACAAGCATGGACCTTCTGAGCTGACTGGCTTGAGCAAAAAGGGATGAATTATTTCCCTTGTTTATTACTGCTTGTGCATCATGTCTTCTGCAAGCTAAAGTGAAAATGAACTTGAACCGAATCCTGCTGCGGCCGGCGAACAGATTCCTGCTGATTTCAGTGGATGTTGGAGGGTGACCCTGAAACCTACAGTTCCTCTGGGTACTCACCTTGCCCAGCTTTGCACCTCAAGTTATCCCACTGACTTCAGGCAAGTATTTAAAAACTTTGTTGAATCCATTCTGGGTTCACAAGGAATGTGCTTCAAAGCTGGTGTGGCAATAGAGCGATGACAGCTCAAAATGCAGGCAAGCAATGGGAAAAGCAAAAGTTTTGTTCTTTAACAAGTACAATTCAACAGAATCTAAAGAAATTTGTGAGAGGATTTAATGCACATTTTGCCAAGCCTAGTGCATGTTTTGCCATGTAGAGGTTTTGCCAAAAGAGCGTTGTTCAAGGAATTTCTTTCTGTTTTGCTTATTGCTCTGATATAAATTAAAATGTTGATAGCAGTATTTTTCACTCTGGACTGCCCCCTGTATCCTCACAAGGGTGGAGGATGTAGAGTTGGTGGAGAGGGTGTTCCCAGGGCCTGGGACGCCGACTGAGACTCAGAGGACCTGGATCATTTTACAGCTTCATCATGGACATCCCAAGTGTCCTGTGTCATCTACTGCATTTCATTCCCTCATTTATAAAATATGGATAGCAGCGCCTCTCTGTTTTAGAGAATGCTGCGGGGATAAAGCCTTTTAATGATTATGAGGCACTTCATGCATGATAGTGACTGAAAGCACATACGTAGATAGACGTAACCTGTTGAGAGACTCAGATTGGGAAATGGACTTGATAAACATAAATGGGAAAAACCTAAACACAGAGAATGGTTTTCTATTGAATCACACTGTAACAAATTTGTATTGCACACATCACCTCAACACACAGATGCATATGTTGTGTACATCCTTTATAGCAATCGTTCCGATGTACACAACTTCATGATAAGCAAGGGAAAGTAATTCAGCGTATTCTCCCCACATGATCTCAGTCATTACTCATTGGCAAAAAGGGAGCAAGCTGAGCATTTCCCCAGCTTGTGAACTTTCTGTGAAGCTGGGCCGGGCAGACAGATGCAGACTGCTGCCCAGGGCAGCTTTCGCACAGCACCAGTGGCAGCATGCCCCTGCTGCGGTCCTGCTCTGGGAACCTGTCCGCAGCCATGTCTTGCATGGAGGATGGTGGAGGAAAACAGAAGTAATGTTACCATACTGGAGATGTGTGAAATATAGGAAAAGTACAGGGGAACACGAAAAAGCAGTGTGTGTGAGTCTAACCTCACTGTGTCTACTAGCAATACATCTATACTTGGAGAAGAATCATGAAACAAGCTTTTCATCTATGTTAAGTGGTTAGGGGCTGCTACTTATTTAAATAAAAGAGGGATTAAACACTCTGGCTGTCTCCATGCTACTGAATAAAATGTGCCAGGGACTGTTGTTTGGCCAGAGGACAAGGGACATGGCATTGTTCACCTCTGCATGGCTAACCTCTCTCCTCTGTCAGGACAGGGTAGCCTCATTCCTCATCCATCCATCCATCCATCCATCCATCCATCCATCTATCCATCTGTCCATTCATTGGGAAATACTTCCCAGCACTTACCATCTCCAAACTGTGCCTGAACATGGTCAGGGAGAGGACTAGCAGGTCTGGGCCAAAACTATTCCAGGGAACATGCTTGTGACCAAACCCTGGCTGGTTGCAGAGCAAGGCTTAGGCCTTTGCCTCTTTATTTTACTAGAATAGATATATTGGGTAGGTAATTGGTAGAGGTCGTTGCTCCGTTCTCTGTTTGTAGTATGCCTCATTTAGAAAGGTTGTGGTCCATAACTGTAGTGACAAATCTTCATCTCAGAGTGAAAATTAAGTAACAAGAAAGATGGCCCCCTCCATGGCGTTGTTATCTCCTCAAACGTATTCCTGTCTTAGATGTAAGATGGATGAAATGCAGTCCTATGGTAACAACCAGTGTATAAAAAGTCATAATGTAAAGGTCCTGCAGTTCCCATTTTTATGGAGCTAAAACCAGAAACTTCATGAAATTGTAGGAGTGATTCCCATTTTTCTATGATATACACGTTCTTCATTTCTAGCCTAAGTTCCAGGGCACTAAGAGATGACATTTTGTGGAACCAAAAGGTATTTCATATCATTTGCAGAAAGTTTTATGGCTCTCTCTGAGTCTGGCTTTATTGAACTTGTGATGAGGACACATGACTTTAATACCAAAAGGATATGAAGGCAAGCCAAAATAATTTTTAAACATCCTTAAACTTTCATAACATAAATATCTGCAGCTTCCTTGGCATGTGCAAAATTCATGAAATGAGATTATGCCAGATGATGTGGTGTACTTTACAGCCATGTAATGTTAGTTAGCCAGGAATCAGGTTTCCACTATATAGACACTATGTAAAGCAAATCCTGACCCAGACACCTTCCAGTTTAGGCAAGACTGTGAAGCCTACTGAGCAATATAATGAATTTCTGATTACTCATTTTATTCCTTTATTGGTCTGTTAAAATGCTCTATCATGGAGGGACAGGAGCTTAAATAAATACTAGAATGCAAATGAAAAGGCTGGGTAAAAACTACGTGTATTTTAAACAGTGAGGGCACTGTACTGTAGGGCTCTTTTATGCATCCATCAACAACAGGGATAAGGAACATAAGTGGTTTAAAATCAACTGCAACTTTAAATTTAAAAATAAATTTTAAAATTACATTGAAATTTAGGTAGACTTAAAAGTAATGACTCTTACCTTTCCTGGCCTAAGCCCAATATGTTGCTTGTACGAAGTGACAGTTGCCAATTACAAATTGTATAATGCAAGGTAAGTTTCTAGTACTGGAACACTGTGTTGCCCAAGTGTTTTATTCAGAGTGCCAAACAACATGTTAATAATTTACTTAAATTCTAGTACATCCAGTAGTTTTATGATACTATGTTTTAATTTATTCCCTAATTAAATTAAGAAAGCTGAGGTGGGAGAAGAAAAGGGAGAAGGGCAGAGAAGGTGAGATCTGAACATAAATGTAACTCCAGTGATGATTTGGGCCTGGAAAGAAAGCATACATCCCACAATCCATAATCTTTTTCACAAAGGTACTTACCTTACTTACCTTACCTATAAAGATGTATGGTTTACCTAAAAAAGGTAATATCTGGACAACTCATCACACGGACAACATGGAGTGAGGGAAACCTTCTGGCTTGCTTTAAAGGTCTT
Organism: Oceanodroma leucorhoa; assembly: GCA_030449065.1. Classification (NCBI taxonomy): domain Eukaryota; kingdom Metazoa; phylum Chordata; class Aves; order Procellariiformes; genus Oceanodroma; species Oceanodroma leucorhoa. Next base: position 1,785,968 of record JASVER010000145.1, read on the forward strand.
GTTCAGGAAAAACTAGCTTTTGAAGTCACAAAGAGAACAGAAAAAACCTGAATGATTTGGAATTAATTAGGAGAAAAGGATAAGAAAATATCTAAAAATAAACCCATGTGGACCTCAAGACAATCAAGATAACCCTCCAGCCTCTCCTGGAGAAGAGGAGGAAGACACCTCTGCTCCCAGCCTTTCTCCACACAAAGACCCCAGGACACTAACACCCCCAGATAGTGACTGTCAGCGTTAGCACCCAGAATAGCACTGGCAGGGGGAGCATAACACCAAAGAAAAGGAGGAGATACTAAGAAGCTTTTCTATATAAAATATTTAACAGATATTGAGGTTTTTATGTATTAATTTGGGTTGTTAGTGTACAGCGTTGTTGCTAAGCTAATAAATGGGATTATTAGACTGCTAATACATTAACTCTACTAACTATGAAATTCTTGTCTTCACATGCATGGTGTTCTCTCCTCTCTGCCCATAATAAAATTTTGAGCATAACAGAAGGTAAGAGGATGGTACCACTTCCCATAAGCTACATGGACTAATTTCAGAAATGGCAAGAAAGGTGAAAGAAAAATATGATAGTGCCAGGAAAAATTCAAGGCACAGAGCAAAATAGAGGAAATGATAGCATTTAAAAACTGAAGGTCTTCTTGGAGCTTGTAACAGTTGTCTACCTAATTATTATAACAAACTAAATTTGAGTAATTATAGAAACTGCCAGGATTAAAGCATAAGGTAAAAGAACTTCTAATGGAAAAAAACAAACAAACAAACAAACAAACAAAAATAAAAAAGGGAAGAGGTGAAGTATGTGAAAGTAATGTTATTTTTTATACCTGTGCTATGGACATTTCATTAGCTAAACAAGCTCCTAAGACCAAGTGTTTTTTAAAGTCATACTGCCTTATCAAATTGTAATTTCTCATCTGTGACTTAGATATGTGTTGGATCAGTAACCATTCAGAATTATTCCATACGTTATAAATAATGTATCTTCATTTCTAAAAATAGCCTAGCTGTTCAGCAAAGCAACTTAAGTTCCTCAGACCATAGGGAGCCTGTCACTTTTTATATGACCAATTCACACATTGTAATCATTCTTCTTTGCGAGGCTAAGATGTGTTTTATTTCTCTCTGGTGGCATTATGTGCTATGATATGAGCTTTGGAGTACAGCATTTCAGTTTAAGTAAAAAGCTTTATTCACTGGGTAATTGTAATAAAGCTTTTTCTGTAACTAAGTTATGATTCTGTTAGTAGCTCCCTATTCTATTTTATTATTATAAAAATAACAACTTCCTTTTAAAACAAGCTTAAAAGAATATAAAAATATGGTTTACTTAGGAGTTCAGCTACATCACAATGAATTTGTTTTTGACAACTTGTTCCCAGACTGTTTGGCTTTTTAAAGTGCTCATGCATAGGTGAAGTTTGTACTTGCCTCAGTACTTCATATCAATCCTGTAGGTAAAAAGACTCAGGATATCACAGGAAATACACTTCCTCTGAAGTAGCATTTTTACAAAGAAATCCACTTAAACACGAGAGCACATTTTAGGAAATGAGCACTTAAATTACTTTCTTCAGATGAGCATTTTCAAATCTAGATTTTGTCAATTTAGATTTTGGTAACTGAAAAAAGGCTAAGTTCTCAAAAAGACCTAAACACCAGAAAGCTTTCAGTGAAGTAATTGATCCACTGTAAATCTGTAGCCTTAAGCAAATCATTTAAGAGCTTTTTGTGTTAGGTTACGTGGTAAGAAGCTAGTCCCCATGCACAGAGAAGTCCCCAAATTAGGGGACCCCAACAACACCTAAACCAGCTGCTCCTGGGGCATCGCAGGAGCCCCCCAAAGGCTCATCCTCCACCATGAAGGGCACAAGGCTGGCGGGACCCCCAATGACCCCGTCACAGACACAAGCCCCTACCGACCCCCCAGGCTGCCCTGGGGAGCCTCAGCCCGTGCGCCGGGGGATACCTGTCACCACGAGCCGACGGGAGAGGGTCCCCATCACCCCATAGACTGAGGGGTCCCTGCCACAGAGGTGGGGATCACTATGGGAGGCAGGGGAAGGGCATTTCAAGATTGCACAGGACATATTATGGGATGTTCACAGGAGGATGGGGAAAGGGAGGGTCAAGGTGGTTTGGGGAGGAGCAAGTGGGAAAACAGTGGGATAAGGAGATGAAAGAGTCTGGTCGTGTGCAAGCAGGGGCTGGTCAGTGCAACCTGCCTGGCTGTGTGTGACCAGCGCAGTCTGTCCTGGCCTCTCACTAAATCCCATTTCTAGCTATTTTCCTGGGCAAGGGGCTCTGTCCATGTGCAGGGGTGTGTGGGGGTCTCAGTGACATCCCCTGGGGTGGAACTGGGGGCCGGAGGCCCATGCGTCCATGGTATTAGTGACTGGAGAGACCAAGTTGGCTGCTGGAGGGACCAGAAGGTCCAGGTCAACTGCCCAAGGGTCTGAGGGTCAACTGAGACCCACCTGCGCGTGTGTGTGTGTATGTGTGTGTGTGTGCTCACCAGAGAGACATCCCTACCCGCAGCCGGAGCAGGGCTGCAGCTTCGGGGTCTTGTGTGTCCCGGTGCCAGTAACTGGGGAGACTGGGATCCCTGGGCAGCTGCTGGGCAGACTGAGTATCTGAGCTCAGCTGCTGGAGGAATCCACCTTGCATGATTGTATTCCCCAGTAAGGGACCTTCAGCCTGAACTGCCAGACAGGAGGACAGGATGAGGCTATTGGTGCTGTTTGTGTCTTTTGGAGTGCTGTGTTTTCTGTCTGTGTTGATCTGTGTGGCCAGCCATGTATGTATATATGATGTATATACGTATATATGTAGCGTATACATGTGCTCTGTGTGTGTGTGCCTACTGGGAACACCGGTTCAGCCTGGCTGCTGGCTGGACCTGGGGGTATTGAGATGTGGCAGCCTTGCCTCTGTTAGGCTTCAGGATTTGGCAACTCCCACATCATGTGTGACTTCACCTGCCTATAAAAGCCAACAACAAGGCAGCACTCTGCTCCCCTCACATAAAATCAAAGTTTAAATTAAAGAAGTTGTCCTTAAACTATTTTTTACTGAGAGCAGTATTCAGAGGACTGGAACTGGTCTATGATTCGGACTGAGGTGTGAGGCCAGGCAGTTTAGGTGAATAAGGGAATTGCCTGGTTTCCAGGAGGGGGAGCACCGAGCTGTTCTCAGTGAAGTCACTGGGAATCCCACCTAGAGGAAATGCATCTGCAGGGGGTTGTGCTAGCAGATCACATGAACGTCCTCACACTGAATCATGAGGAAGCTATGGCTATTTGACTCTAGTCTTTTGTATACAAATTGAAAACCCAAGTCATGGTAATATCCTTATCTGTGTTCTGCTTTTGTTTCATGAGTTAGTGCAAATAATTGTCTTGAGAATGACAGTAATTACTGGAAAACAAAGCTGAAATCCTGGAGGGTGACTTTTGGGTCAAGCCCTTTATGCAGCTTTGACATTTATCAAAGATTCTTTTCTATGCTGTACCTTAGCTGTACAGATGTGACAACTTCCCTTACACCAGACAATAGGGAATGATTCCTGGGACTGAAAACAACAGACTTACTTACACAATGGCCAATTTTCAGTTTCTTTTTTCCTCAAGAGAAGAGTATCTTTTTATATTTCATATTTCTACCCATGTCTTACTGCCTGAATGGCAACAACACTAATGACATACGAGATGGATAGCTATGATGGATTACTTCAGGAACAGAATCGATGTGGGAAGAATATGAACAATCTACATAGAGAGAGAAAACAAATAGAGCAGGAACCAGCGGACAGCTGGGACGCACCTCTGTAAGAAACCTTTGTCAAGCACCAAACAGAAGCTCAAGAGGGTCATTTTATGCACACATTTTATGCATTGTTTGATGCTTGTTCAAAGACTCACTACATTTTTTTTCCAGTGAGGCCAGATTGCAGAAAAAGCTAGCAAGCAGTTACATGTGAGATTTGGCCCATGGATTCTGGTTTACTTTAGTAATCGGTGTCTAATGGGCAGTGGACATTCAGTGATGTAAGAATAAGTGTTAAAAATAAAGGTCAAGCTGTTTCCTGTTTCTCTGGGTCTCACAATGCTGTGGATATATTGCCCTGTCTTTGCATTCCTCAGGTTTTCCGTAGAAAGAACACAATGATAATTTCTGTTCCCCACAACAAGAAATTCCTGACCCTACAGCATCTTTTTGACATTCCATATTCACTATTATTGCCCTGTATCTCTGCCAGGCACTATTTTTCAAACTTGTAACTATACCCTTAGACATGCTATTTGATTATTCTGCTGTGGTTTGCCTTATTTAATTACAGAGCCTGGAGGAATCCAGACCCTTGTCTTGAAACTTTTGTTCCTCAATCTAAACTACGAACTAAAGCAAGCTGAAGGGGTTGATTGATAGATCCTCTGGAAGACAAATGCAACAAGGGTCAAATAAGCAATATATTCAGCTTATTGGTAAGTAAGTAGAGTATCGCACCTGGGAGAGACACTCCTGTTTTCTGTGCAGCACAGAAAAAATGGGACTGTCTCTCCTGCTTCAGGAAGATGACGCATGCTGCTTAGACAAGTAAAATGGAAAAGGTGTGGGGGGTGCAGGTCTTTTATGCACTTAGTGACCTTACCATATAGTGGTGCAATACTGCAGTGCTCAGTTATCTGCATAGGCAAGGGAATGCTCAGGAGTCAAGTATCCTCATATAGACATCACTTTATAAGATAGACTTTAACATTTACCACCCTGCAGGTTTTTGACTCAATGTCTTTAAGAATGAATGATTTGCTGCAGAGCCCAGTCCTGCTCGCAGTCCTTGCCCTGACTTCCCAGGATCTGCTCTGGCAGCGTGGCGTCTGTCTTCCCTCCTGGCATCAGCCACTCAAGCCTAAGAACAATATACAGATTACAGCACCTAAAGTAAAGGCCTTGGGTATTTGCATTCACACAGAACTGTGTTACAGGATAAGGGTTTGGGTCCAAAATGTTGCTCACAAAAAATACAATAGAATACATCAGTCTCAGAGTCTTTAGGTACTTTTACTTATTTTTTTTCTTTTTCAAAGAGGAATGTGAACTGAATTTCAGCACTTTCTTTTGTCATGATGACTGCTCATGTCTGCCAGATTTTTGAGAGTTTAGAAAGTTAAAATGGATTAGCAAAGGTGGCACAAGGTTAATCTCCTGATCCTCATCCAGCAGTAGGGCAATGGAGACTAACTGTGCCGAGTACTGCTGACTGCTGCAACTTGCGCGGGTCCATGCGCATTTCTGCATTTTTGTATGCACACGTGTGCAGTTTGGCAATGGCACGGTGATTTGTTAATTCTGCAGCTTTGTTAATTTGGGGAGTTTCCGTGATGGTCTCAGTATTTCAGATGAGGAGGGGCCCCTTTTCTGGCCCCCAGCCAGCCCCTCCCGCCACCACTCCAGCCCCATGGTTTGGCCACCTGCACCCAGCAACCAGGGCAGCCGGAACATAACCGGCACAGGTGAGGCCTCCACTGCTGAGCTTGCACCGGCACAGCCAAACTCACAGCTGGTTAAGAGCAGGGCAAATTGAGCAAATGCAAATCATGACATTCTTGATTTTTGTTCATCTTTTATGGAGAGGCAGGGGCTGCTTCGCACCAGTGGCTGACAAAGCTTATGTAGGGGACCAGGGGACAAAGCTTATGTAGTCACAAAACCTTAGCTCGTGGTGCTGACGTTACTGTGATGGGCACGGTCAGATTCATTATTAGATTATGGTATACGACCCTTACAGACAGAGAGACTGTATAGTGACATTGATTTAGTATCTTGGTGTCCAGATGCATCGTGCTCGCTGAAATCAATACCAGTTAGTTATCTGAACACCTCTGAAGACCTGGGCCAATGTACTCTAATGCTTCATCAGTTCAGCAAGTGGAGCTTTTGCTCTGAAAAACAAGGACAGAACCTCTGGCTGAGTGTCTAATAACACCTCATTATGCCTGCTGATTTTACATAAAAGGTGCTCAGACCATCTGCAGGTGGACAGCAGCACAAATCTTACAGGAGCTGCCTAGAAAACACAGTGTTGGTTTTCAGTCCATTGGATGCTGCTGTTTTACATCGACGCTGCTTTCGTTTCTCCTTATTACAGCAGTGATAAACTGTCAGGCTTATCAGCAAGTTCTCCTCGGAGGTGTGACTTGCATGTGCATTTAAAAATCTCTGTTATCAATCCTACCCTAAAGTTATCTATCAGCATAAATTTTAATCATTGTTATCTCAAGAGGAAATGCTATACTCCAATTAATGGCTCAAATAATGGTGCTCAGTATGCAATCTGGCCGACAGTCACAGCTTTTGTTAGCTATACGATCGCTGTTGTGGCTTGTACTGGAAAATCATGTTATTACCATTTCAAGATAATCAGCATTTACTCTGTGAATTCAGAGGCTGAGCAGGGCAGAGTCGCATACACCAGAGTAACTCTGTGTAACATACTGCATTGCAGCAAGACAGCTAATAACAGTGCAGCAAAGCACATTAGCTGTCAGGCAATACGCTACGCTGTGGAGAACAGACTGATACTGTGTCATATTTTGTAATCATGCATACGTTAGGGGATTTTTTAAGAGCTGAGGCATATTTCTAACAGGGATGCTAATATAATGAGCAGTCAAATGCATTTCTTTCACTCTGGTTATTTGTAAAATATTATCACTCTGCTATTTGTAGATGTTGGTGAGACAATACTCTATCTGTTAGAGTGCATTGTTTGTCTGATGGCACATCCCATAGGGGACAGAGAATAATGTGACAAGCCTGTTGCAGTAACTATACCCTAGTTTAAAACAAAAACCAGCAGCAAGAGTTATAGAGCCACAATATTTTAGGATGATAATAACTTTTCTGTGAGGATATTTTCAGTCACACAAACTGAATTTCCCAGTGAATTTCAGTAGAATTTTGGCACTTAAATATCAACTGTGCCTTTGGAATAAATGGTAGTTTCACTGGATAGTTGTAATTATTGTAATGGTTGTCACTGTTTTGCCTCATAATTTAGGATGCAAACAGTGTAGAATGCATCAGAGATAGACCTACTCCTATGAGTAAAAAACTGAAGACCACACCACACGTCCCCATCTCTTCACAGGTGATTTGGGAACTCCCTGTTAACTCAGCTTGAGCCGTCCTGGACTTCCCTACTACAAAATCCAATGGCCGGTGCATGATAAGGGGGATGAGTCAAGTCTCAAGCACCCGTGCAGACCCATGCACAGTAATCACAGTTTGCTGCACTCTCCAGACTGTGACTTGATCTTCACCTGCATCTTGTGCTTTGCACCATTTCCTTAGCCAGCAATATGTGTGCCAATCCCAAGAAGTGAGGGTTTTCCCTCCCTAGGGCATGTCATTGCTGCCTGTTAATAGCTATGAGTACAAAAGGACTGGCCAATAAATTGCTTTCAGCCAAAAAAGCCCTTAGCCTGTCCTTAAAAATCCATCCTGAACAACTGTCCTTCCACTTTCAACCAGAAGCTTCCAAAAGAAGCGCATGCAGTCTATCCAAATAATCTAGGAATATGCTGCTAGATAAGATTAAATAAAGGTTGAATATAATTGCTTGACTATATAGCTGTACAGTAACACGTGCTTGGTTTTACCCGGGAGAAAAATCTGCTAGTTTTCTATGAATACATGGAGAAAAAATGTTCACAATACCTTCAGAAATATTAATAGAAGATGCCATTTTTTAAATGGGAAGTGAATCAGGTTGTAGATTTTTGCAGATTTGATTTTATTATGGTGAATAAATAAAACAGCTTTCAGAATTTGCACTGAAATTCTAAAACCGCTTTTAAAGAGCTTACATAAACTACACAGTGATCCAAAGGAAGAGAATCAGAAAATTTTAGCAGGAGCAGTGCAGCCAAGGATCAGCAAATTCACAACAACATAGATAACCAAACCACCCTCACTTACTGCACCTAACCAAGCAAGGAAAGCATCCTGCTGCGTTATATGTATCAATATACTGTTACATTGTATAACCAAGAAAACTAAGAAAGGAAAACATCCTGCATCCTATATGCCAATATATTGTCACATTATATGTTACATTATATATACAAATTATGTATAGTAAGTTTCAGTGGAAACATAGAAAAGGGGCAATATCTGCCTGGTGGGCTTCTGCATTTACTGCTGACTCAACAGGGTATGATCACAGAGGGGAATTTTACTGGTCTATGGCTTTTAAACTTTATCATGGAACAAATGAAGCATCACGAGTAGAAAGTTTGATCTCTTTAAAAGTGGTTTATATGAATGGAAAATGTTGTCACAAACAGTGACAGCAAACTACGAAGGTTTTATGACCTTGAAGGGATTTAGCTCAAACTCTCCCCAAATTCTCATCTTGTCAGGGATAAATACAGGAAACTCCAGGTTTAAAGGTAGCTTTTTGAGAAAAAAGAGGAGTATGTGATAATCACTTGTCCAAGTCCACAACCTTGAATATAGTAGTGGGTTTTTTTTCCCAATAAATTGGGAATTATTTATTTTGGGAATTCATATTTGACGTTTCATTCACTTCTGTGAACATAATGATATTTTCATTAAGGTGTTTTCTTAAGTTGATTAGATTTTTAGGTTATTGGTCACTTCTGAGCTGTTCTCTTCACTATTTCTTCAACTGTGTGACATTTATAAGCCAACATGATGCTTGTTTCACTACTGAAGAAGACAGAAGGTGAAATTCATTCCATACAAAGAACCAGTGCAAATTATTTATACCTGCCATGAATAAATTGAGCATGATTTCCCCAGCAGTGTATCTTAAAGTATGATCAGGGAGTGGTTTAAACTTGCTTTTTATTCTACTGTTACCATTTACATTTTTGCAATGGGATTCTGTAGCATGTATGAATATCTTGTCTCTAATAATTTCATTTTGTTAACATGTCAACATATTAATCAAAATATGTTCTGCTCCATGTTCAGGAAGTTAATCTTCAGGATCCCAATTGCTGGTCAGTTCAAAAATCTGCTGTTAAGTATATGTGTGAGGAAATACTAAGGTAACTAAAAAATCTGGAGGTGAACAAACTACACTGTATTTAACACTATTGATTTCCTGCAATGTTGAGCTGTAGAGATCTGTACTCCTTCTTATTTTAGCCTAATAGTGAGTTGTTTTATTTTTTTCCTTTAACTAATCTTTAGGATTTTGGTTTGGAGAGAAAACGATATAGCTCAGCCAGGAAACAACGCTTTCCCACCAGTAACCTTGAACATTTTTGCACCAAGTAGGTAACAAAATTAAAAATACTGAGAACTTATCTTTCTTCAAAGCCATTTGAATGGCATCAAAGAAACATTTTCTGAAGAGGATGACAGGCTTCTGGGCTGGCTAGTTGCTAGCAGAGCTGTTTGTGGGTTTTTTGGGTCAGTTTTGGCTCAGGCTTAACTAGCTAAGGTCTATCTGGAGCATGAAATACCATTCTGGTCTGAGAAGAGTCTGGCTCCAACTTCTCTGTAACCTCACACCAGGTAACTGTAGACAGCAATAAGGTCTCCTGCTCTCCATTCTGTTCTCCAGGCTGAACAGTCCAAGCTAACTCAGCCTCTCCTTGTATGACAGATACTCCAAGCCATAAACCAGCTTTGTGGCCCTTTGCCGGACTCACTCCAGTATGTCCATGTCTCTCTTTTACTGGGGAAAACCCTTCTGTACTAGTAGTTAATATCACAACAGTACTCCCTCCCCTCCCCTCCCCTCCCCTCCCCTCTCCTCCCCTCCCTTCCCTTCCCTTCCCTTCCCTTCCCTTCTCTGTTGGCTAAAGACACTTGTGATCTGTGGGAACTGAAATCAGCACAGAACTTATATTTTTTGCATTTCCCCTCACTTTCAAGAGTTGCACTCTTGTCACAGATGGAGTAGGAGGGAGATATGCACTTCACTCATAAGAGAGAAGCAGCAATATGTTTATTGATGTAAGACAGCAATTTAACAAAGTTTGATAGTAAACGCAACAGTGAGTTAACAGGATTCGATGGCAAGGTGCACTTGATTATTTACTGCATAGAGGACAGAGTCAGACAAAACTGTCAGGGACACCCTCCCATTGAGTCATAAGGTTCAGAAAGGACCCCTTTGCTTTCTAAACTCCTTCTCAGAGACGAGTCTAGGTGCGGCTGGATCCCAGACTTGGTCAACGGTTTATGTCTAAAGGATTATATATGCGCAATCAATCTTTTATATCACTTATCTAAAATTTCCAAGTTTAGCATGCTATTAGTCACTTACGGAGGATTTGTTGCAGCAAGGAATCTCTCAACCTCGAGGAGTAACCTTGAGAGGTGTCTCTACTCAAGGGGAGATCCTGACATTCAGCCCACTGCCGTGCAGGAGAGCTCAAAGGGCTCTTGGGCTGCCCACAATTTATGGGGGTAAGATGATTGACTCATAGTCATATTTACATACCAACCGTAGACGTTAGTTTCTTCCAAATTTGTCTTGAGTCAGACATTGACCAGCACTGTGGTTAGGTGGTCCCATTGCCTACTGTGTTGTTATCTGTCTCCCCCAAATCCACTTTGAGCTGGATGCATCCATCACGACCAGACACATCCATCACAGTCGCCACAGGTGGTTATCACTTGAGCAGGGTTACGGGAAAAGGTCAGGTCAGGGGCAAGGGGAGCACACTGTCACAACTCTGCAAAGCTTAGTCAAAACTACCACACCAATGGATCATATCTAAACATTGGCTGAAGAAGTAAAAGGTTTGTGTTCAGCATCAATTGATCTCAGATGTTATTGGCCTGAACAGTAAGATTTTCAGCAAATTCAAAATCATTAACATCACTGGTTTAAAAAAAAATCTCATGCAAATATTTTTGAAAATGATCCTGTCTTTTACTCTTTTGGTCATAGAGAAAGTAAATGTGGTTTTGAGTTGCTTGGCCATTCTTGTGAATTGTAAACTTCTTGCATTCTATTTTACACAGAGCCTTGACATGGTTCACTTTCCGCCTGCTCTGGTTTGAAACAGATGCTGAGTAGTCATCTTACAACAGAAACAATGCATGTCCCCTATCTACTTCTGCAAGTTGTTTTTCTGGGCACAGGTATAACAAAGCATCCGCAGATTAATTTGTTCCATGCTCAGTAAGAGTGTTAATCATGATGAACTAATGTGATTTTAATGGGAATGTCATAAGTACCCCTATGCAAATTCTATTTTAATGTAGCAATTAGTTGTACTGTGATTTCACCAAATGAGATAGCTTGCAGTGCAGCATTACAGCTGGTGCACCGAAATATTGTGACCTTTGATGTAGACCTGTGCTGTTGACAGGATCTTCCTACATAAACCTTGGAAATAGAGTGGGGGCCAGGCGGCTGGGAGGGGGCATGTACAGACCAAATTTGATTCTTTACTCTTGTTGTCTACATAGTAATTATTCCAACTGAAGGAATCAAAAGCAGGTGAGTAGAGTATGACTGGCCAATATTTGTGGTGGAGAAACCTATTTTATAAATCATTCAAGACAAGAATTCCTACTTCCCACAAGGAAAAAGACCTCTGCTTCCACTGACCAGCATGACTTATTCTTTCGCACTCACTTATCTCTACTTGCACATTTTTCCTATTACTGGTATTATTTCCAAAAGGCAGAGACAGAAGAATAGACCTTTCCATTTTACCAAAAAAAGTAAAAATTCCCTCTCTAGTACTGATGAAACAACTGGCTGTCTTCCCAGAGAGCTAGGACAGTAACAAGGGTACCCCTTAGTATCTGCATCAACAGTAGAGAAATATGTGTTTGGAGCGGTGTTTTGAGGCTGACATGCTCTTCTGCACACTGCTACTCACGCAACTCTGCTGAAGTGGTCTTCTTACACCTCCCCAACACATGGGATGTCAGTCATAGCACTGCAGTGGCCTTCAAAGAGAAGGGAGAGAGGGCAGAGGGGTATTAATTCTTCACAGTTAAACACAGGCGGTCGTCCTGACTTTGTGCAGAAGTCTCCTCTGTTAAGGGAGAAGGGAAAGGCTGGTGGACAAATCACTGGATACAAGCACAAGCAGTGGTCAGGCCCCCTCCCGTACATCTTCTGTCCTGTCAGCAGGAATCTGACTTGCCTTCTTGTGGGATACCCCCAGTTCTGCTAGTGCTGTAGCATTTTTTGTGAACTTAGGGCACATTCAGGGAAGGGAAGGTGTCGTGGTTTAACCCCAGCCGACAACTAAGCACCACACAGCCGCTCGCTCACTCTCCCCTGGTGGGACGGGGAAGAGAATTGGAAGGGTAAAAGTGAGAAAACTCGTGGGTTGAGATAAAGACAGTTTAATAGGTAAAGCAAAAGCCACGCACGCAAGCAAAGCAAAACAAGGAATTCATTCACTGCTTCCCATCGGCAGGCAGGTGTTGAGCCATCTCCAGGAAAGCAGGGCTCCATCACGCGTAACGGTTACTTGGGAAGACAAAATGCCATCATTCCAAACATCCCCCCCCTTCCTTCTTCTTCCCCCTTCTTCTTCTCAGCCTTATATGCTGAGCATGACGTCATATGGTATGGAATATCCCTTTGGTCAGTTGGGGTCAGCTGTCCTGGCTATGCTCCCTCCCAGACCCTTGTGCGCCTGGCAGAGCATGGGAAGCTGAAAAGTCCTTGAGTAGTAGATTGCCTAGCAACAACTAAAAACATCAGTGTGTTATCAACATTCTTCTTATACTAAATCCAAAACATAGTACTATACCAACTACTAGAATGGAAATTAATTCTATCCCAGCCAAAACCAGGACAGAAGGGAAGGGAAGGGAAGGGAAGGGAAGGGAAGGGAAGGGAAGGGAAGGGAAGGGAAGGGAAAGGAAGGGAAGGGAAGGGAAAGGAGAGGAGGAAAGAATCAAGAACTAGGGCTTCAAACCCTCAAAGCCTAAGGAGAAAGAAAAAAAAAACCTCTCCTTTTTTCTGGGCAGCAACCTGATTGATAAGTAGTCTTCCAAAGCAGACCTCTTCTGAGAGGATTTTGAATGGTCAAAGGTGCTGCTGTGCTGCCCAGGATCAGTTGCCCACTTAGACATAGGTTTTCTGGACAAACAACTCTTCAGCCAGCAGGCAGGAGCTTTGGTTTGTCCTCTACAGTAACACATTGCTCATCATCCAGATTGTCCTCAGAACTTTTAATACTTCTGCAGCATCCCTTTTGGGCTCTAGGAAACAGAAATGCACCCAGCAGTCTAGATATAGTTGAAACACAGTTTTATTCAAAGACATAACTTGTTTTGTGTTGCTTTCCAAGTAATTCTTAACATTTGCTTTTTGTCTGCATTTTTAATGTGCAGGTTCCCACTTATTTATGTATGTTCAGACAAACTCAAAAGAATTTCAAGTCTCAGGACAGATTGCAAAACAGTTTGGTCTCTGGAAAGTCTGAGCTTTAACCTGATTATGGAGTCCCATAGTACCAGCTGAGCACAAGTATCAACAAATTCTTCATTCTGACTTCTATTGCAAGGCTTATAGATAGCTTTTTGTATGTTTGTTTGTTTGTTACACTTTGTAACCTCAGGCCATGAAGTGTCTTGGAACTTGGAAATATGCAGACACCTTGAAAGTGATTTGAAATTTAGTGGGAAACCAGAATGTAGACTACAGAGCCAGCCTGATGTAGCTGTGTTAACATGCATGGCTAAGACACACTACCTGGGTTGCTACTAGCTAGTATTTCCTGCATACTGAAAGTTCATGTTCACATTATGCTACTGTCTAGCAAGGAAGTAACATGGGAACAAATAATGAAAATATACTCAATGCTCATCTGGGTGAGACAAAGTCTTCTAATGAACTCAAGATGGGTTACACTGTAGATGCAATGATGCACAAACCTACTGGTAATGAGGAGTCAAAGAACAGTTCTCAACTTGGCCAACTGGAAGCTTCACTTCTGCTCCATTAGTATTATCGGCTTTTTGGTGCAGATGTCTTCATTCATAAGTTAGTCTTATCCAAGCGCAGGGCTGTAATGGTTTGACTGTACTTGATGAAGGAAGGGTAGTGTGAGTCATCTGCATATTTCTAGCATCTAACATGTTTGATCAGTCTAGTACATTATTTCATCACTAATTCACCAAATGTTTATTTCTAGTTTCTGAAAAGGACAAGCTCTTACGACTTTGGATATCCATAAGGAGCAGGCTTACCTTAAGCGCAGGCCATTTTCTCTCACTGTAACCCATCTCAGCCATGCTGAGCACTGTGGAGAGGTAGAGGAACAATATAATGATCATGTCTTCTCTACCACTGATGACTAGTAGAGCCACTGAAATTTTTTTCATATCCCCTTCCTTGCTGAATACAGATCGTCATACCTAAAGTATTAGATTCAGTAAGACAAACTGACAGTTGTCTTAATTGAAAATTAGATTAACAGCAGAAATATATTCAGAAGATATCCAGAAGATATCCATAAAAGACTCCTTTCTTAAGGGTTGGGACTCTGAAGGAGGGTATAACAAATCCTTCTGCAATTGCTTCACTGGTGTGTGCAGTGCATAGAAAAGGCAACGGTTGTTTGATAAACTTTAATAAGTCAGAATAATGGTTTAAAGGTAGGTTGCAAACAAATGGGACTGATGCTGGCCTGTTGTAAAAACATGGGCTGATATTTCTCCAAGGTGGGTAAGAGTCATTTGAATGCTAAGACTTTTCTGACAGGAAAGCAAATTGGTATAAAGCAGTTATAAATAAAAATAGGCCAGAATTTACAAGAGATTTTCTAGTCATCTAAGGACTGAAGCTTTGGTTGAGCTTTCCAAAGCTCCTCCAACTGGGGAGAGAAACCCAACTCTGTTTAAGGTAGAGTTTGTTAAAGATAATGAGAAGAAACTTATAACATGGCTGAATGTAATATCAAGAGACTGGGCTGAATGATTCAAGAAAAACTTTTTTGGTTTATGTTCTTATTGTCATCATTTTAGCAAGTGCTTTTGGGGCAAGATTTGGCAGCCTACATGAAAGATTATGAGGAAATTGCTATTTTTTATCCAGTCTATCTTACCTCTTGTTTCTGCCATTTCATTTCCTCTTCTCATCTAAAGTGATACCTGTGATCAGGTTTTGTTGTTCTTGTTTTCAATCAGGATGAACACAGGCAATAAACACCTGAGATAATCCCACAGCTGTTAGCAATTGGATTTCTTTTTTTCTTCAGGAAAGCGCTTACAGCTACTGAATTGGAATCAGAAATGCATTTGGAAGTCAAACAGTTTCCTGACTGATGTACATTCCTGCTTTCTAGATGAGACTCCCTTCCCCTAGAGCAATGAGAACTGCATGCAACTCACACAAAACTTGAGCCTTCACTTGTGGTTGTTTCCTGCATAATGTTTTCAGAGCAAATTCACTCCACTGCATAGATCTCGATTACACATTTATTCCAATTGTTAAATGCATTGTCAGGAGGATAATAAGGATACTGGGGATGGGGAAGATTTATCTGGCTAGGAGAATCACATTGTATTCAGACTCCCTGCAGAGCTTTTATTGACTCTGCTGCCAGCAGAGATTAGCACAGTGCAAAACCGTTAAATACACAGCCCAGCACTTCCCACTATTTAAGTGGTTCAAACAATTAGCAGTTCTCAGCCTCTCCATTTACATCTTTTTTTCCAGCTGGCAGACTCATTTTTAAAAATATATCTACATGGATTTGTGTGCCACTTTAACACTTTAGGTAAAGTTCTTACCCAGTGCAACATCTTCAGGAGACTATTAAAGGCATTAAGTTAGAGCCTCTTCACAAAATTACAGAAGCCATGTTTCATATGTAAATTAATTTATTCATTTATATTCAGTTACATAACTACTGCATCTACAGTGGTTTATATCATATGGTAGCATGAATACAATAAATTACTTTTCAATTCTCTTTCAATAGGATTTCTTTCCACCCACAAGAGAGAGACCCTGAAGATATTTAGTCCTATCTTGGCTTCAGCACTTAAAAGTGTATAGAAAGGTCCCAATGTTTGTATCAGGTGTGAGGCAATGCACCCCTTCAGACAGCCTGATACGCAGCACAGGTTGGAAAGCAGGTGAAGGAAAAATGGGGCTAAATTCCCAAAGTGTATTACAGTAATCGCGTTCTCTGCTTTATATAAAACCCAGAGGGTTATGCTTCAAGACAGGGGTGTTACTGCAGTTAACTGCTTCTGTGTGTTCTTGGGTGTTTCATTATATTTTGTATGAGCAGCACTTCCTTTGCATTGGTTTGTACAGTGCAATATAAGACTTTTCTTCTGTTATCTTCTTCTTGTCTGGCTGAATGATACTCTAGTTTCACAGTAGAACAGGCTCAGAATTTCAAAGATACGTGGGAAAAAATGGTGGTGGAGAGGAGGTACATGGTATGATTAAACTGTCTACCTAAGAGCAAGAATTGCTTCAGACAGAGGAAAAGATTAGAAATGGGACCCTAAATTATTCTTGAAAAAGGAAATACAGCTGGGCCCCCTCCAAAAGCCCATCCATCAGCCAGTTCAATTTCTTTTGCTCCTTTGCATAAGCCCACTTTCCCCAAAAAACATCAGTATTAGGAACAAAGAGAATAGGACATACTTTGGCTGTACCATGCAGAAGACTTCAGATCCAGCACTAAATGCACTGGTAATTCATTATTAGCTTTAATTTATGTATTGCCTCCTGCCAGACTCCTTTGAGTCTGATACTTCACTTTAGAGAATTGCCCCCATGAGCTTGAAGGGACCACTTTGCTTAATCTGTTTTGAAACTGCAGGTGACTCCAGGGCGTAAAATGGCAGACATTAATTGGTAGCTGTAAACACCACATAGCTTAAGTCTAACCCTGTAAAAGCTGCTGACTTCAAATCCTCTGACCTTGGTATCATTGTATGCTCCCAGGCAAAAGGTCTTTACACTGGTAGCTGTGGAAAATCAATCTCAATTCCCTAAAGATGGGAGTGCTGTCGCTAAAGGTCACTGAAAGTTAGCAGCTGCTTTTCACTGCTCGAGTTTTGAAGAGAAGTTTTAAAAAGCAAACACTGATTTGCTGATTGTACACAGGTTCAAGTGTTTGTGTTGCTGTTTCAAGTATGATGTTTAACTTTTGGTATCCCCATCTGAGGAGATCTCCTCTCTTTCTACACTGTCATCTTTACCTTTCCTAAACTTTAAAATGTCTTTGTGAGTCATCCATAGAGATGTGCGTTTTGTGGGTTCTTGTTCCAGAGTCCAGGCAAAGAAACTGAGTGAGACTGATGTTCACATTATTTTGGTCCAATAAATTACTCTGTGAAGACTTGGTCAAACCAAAGACCTGAATTCAGTGAGAATAACTTCTTCTATTTAATTGAACCAAATCAAACTCATAATCTGAACAGCCTGAGAAAAACACAAGGATAAATAAGCACAACTGACAACTAGGTAGTGCATGCGTGTACCAGTATATCTGCATTTGTGCTTCCTGCTGGATATAATAAGCAGTTAAATCTTACGTTAAGAGTTAAATCTTTGTGTCTTCGTTGGTCTCTGGATGATTCATATTTTAGAAACATAAAAAAAACAACCAAAGGAAGAAAGTCTGTCGCTGAGGGGACCTGCTCCGGAGCTGGCCGGATCCACAGCAGAGCAGCAGATCTTGGTGCACAGGGGGTTCTCCTGCGGCAATGAAACGCCAGGGCGGCAGAAAGACCCACCAGGAGCCGGCAGCTCTCGTGGGAGACACTGAGGAGGCCTGGGCATTGGCAGGGCAACCGCGGCCACGTCCACACCTACGAAAAGCAGCCTGGGGAGCACGAGCGACCAGAAGCGCCGCCAACAGAGCGGGCAAACAGAGCGTGGCGTGTCAGCCTGCGCGTGACGCGACAGTTGGCGTGGCAGAGCACGCAGGAAGGGCTTAGTCATCCTACCAGCTCAAGAGGTGAGTTCAGTTGGTGGTCATCACCCTCTCAGAAGGAGATTAGCTATGGTATCCACCCAGCAGAAAGCTATGTCCTCTGCACTCGCTAGAACGGATGTGGCAACCCAGACAGAGCTCCCATGGAAACATGCAGCCATCCAGGTCTCAGGCTGCAGGGAGTGCCAGAGCCTTTCACGAGTAATGGATGGCAGTAGTGAGAACAGCCCTGTGAGGTGTGACCAAGTTGATGATTTGCTCAGCCTGGTAGCAGAAGTACAAGAGGAAGTAGGAAGGTTGAGGAGCATCAGGGACTCTGAGAAAGAGGACTGTGGAACCATGCTCTGCCCTCCCTGAGACAAAAACAGGAACAGCCACCAGAAAAAAAAACAAGATCAAGGGGATCCTTTATCCTCCCCCCGCCAGGCTGAAGGCAGCAGCTTAAAGGAAAGGAGTGAATGGAGGCAAGTCCATGTTTGGGGTGGCAGGCAAATCCCCTCCTTGCCCACCTCATCTTCCCAGCTGCCTCTGTACAACAGGTATAAGGCTCTGGATGTGGAAGGCCAGCCAATGGATGATGTGGATGATGGTCCATCTACACCAGAGATGTTGCCAAGGTTGGAGAGGCCTACCCCCCATATCACGACCACCTCCACAAAGAAGAAAAGATGGGTTATAGTTATAGGCGACTCCCATCTGAGGGCAACAGAGGGTCCAATATTCTGGACAGATGCTCCTCTTAGGGAAGTCTGCTGCCTCCCTGGGGCCCGGGTTAAGGACATCACTAGGAAATTTTCTAGCCTGGTACGGCCCTTGGATTATTATCTATTACCGCAACACATAGTCCAAGGGCCATCAAAAGAGACTTCAGGGCCTTGGTATGGTCAGTAAGGGAATCTGGAGCACAGGTTATGTTTTCCTCTCTCATTCCAGTTGCAGGCAGTGACATTGGAAGAAACAGATGCACCCAGTCTATTAATACATGGCTTCGTGGCTGGTGTCACAACCACACTTTTGGGTTTTTCAATAATGGGATGGCCTACATGGCACCAGGCTTGCTGGCATTAGATGGGATTCACCATTCTCAAAGGGGGAAGAGGGTCTTTGCTCACAAGCTAGCAGAGCTCATTGACAGAGCTTTAAACTAGACTTGAAGGGGGAGGGGTATAATACCAGGCTTGCCCGTGACAAGCTGTGGGATGATATGCCAAGGACAGGGTGCTAGTGAGGGCCCTCAGCCTGAGATGTGCTGCTACACTGGAGCACACTTGAAGTCTTACGGAGATGAGCCAGGGGGTCTTGAGGTAATGGGATCTAAGAGGGAAACATCAGTGAAATACCTCAAAGGAATTAAGGGGAGTTCCTCTAAGAATGTGACATGGCCGACAGCCCATTTGAAGTGCCTCTACACCAATGCATGCAGCATGGGCAACAAACAGGAGGAGCTGGAAGCCACTGTGTTACTAGAAAGCTACGACCTAGCTGCCATTACTGAAACTTGGTGGGACGAATCCCATCCCAATGACGAGTGCGGCTATCAATGGCTACAAGCTGTTCAGAAAGGAGAGATGAGGAAGGAGGGGCAGAGGCATTGCCCTCTACATCAAGAAATGGATAAAGTGTGAAGAGCTGTCTCTGAAGAATAGCTACAAGCAGGTTGAAAGCTTACAGGTAAGAATTAGAGACTGAGGCAACAAAGAGAACGTTGTGGTTGGTGTCTACTACAGGCCACCTATTGGGGAGCATATTGACAAAGCCTTCTTACTCCAGCTACAGGAGGCATCGCACTTGCAGGCTCTCATCCTGCTGGGGGACTTCAACCACCCCGACATCTGCTGGAGAAGTAGCACAAGGAGCTGTAGGCAATCCAGGAGACTCCTGGAGTGCACCAAGGATAACTTCTTAAGCCAGGTAATAGACAGCCCTACCAGAGGGGATGCGGTACTGGACCTGACGGTCACCAACACAAGTGAGCTAATCGGTGACATCAAGATTGGAGGCAGCCTGGGCTGCAGTGATCATGCACTGATGGAGTTCGCAGTCCTGAGGGACATGGGTCAGGCAAAGAGTAAAGTCAGGCCCCTCAATTTTAGGAAAGCAAAATTCCAGCTGTTCAAGGAATCAGTCAATAGGACCCCCTGGGAAACTGCCCTCAGGGACAAGGGAGCAGAACAGAGCTGGAAGATCTTTGAGGACGCTTCCCATAGAGCGCAAGAGCTCTCAATCCCCAGGTGTAAGAAATCAGGCAAGGAAGGCAAGAGACCAGTATGGCTGAGTCGAGACCTGCTGGTCAAACTAAAGAAGGAAGGAAATGCACAGGCAGTAGAAGTAGGGACAGGTATTCTGGGAAGAGTATAGGGACACTGCCTGGTTGTGCAGGGATGGGGTCAGGAAGGCCAAGGCACAGATGGAGCTGAACTTGGCAAGGGATGCAAAGAATAATAATAAGGGCTTCTACAGGTATGTCAGCCAGAAAAGAAAGGCCAGAGAAAGTGCACCCCCCCGATTAACATGACTGGCAAACTGGTAACAACGGATGAGGAAAAGGCTGATCAGCATCAGGAATTGACTGATGTAGTTGTCAAGCCACTCTCCATTATATTTGAGAAGTCATGGCAGTCAGGTGAAGGCCCTGGTGACTGGAAAAGGGGAAACATAATGCCCATTTTTGAGAAGGGTAGAAAGGAGGACCCTGGGAACTACCAACCTGTCAGCCACACCTCTGTGCTTGGGAAGATCATGGAACAGATCCTCCTGGAAGCTATGCTATGGCACACGGAGGAAAGGGAGGTGATTCGAGACAGCCAGCATGGCTTCACCAAGGGCAAGTCCTGCCTGACCAACCTTCTATGATAGAGTGACTACATCAGTGGACATGGTAAGGGCTACCGATGTCATCTATCTGGACCTCTGTAAGGCCTTTGACATGGTCCCCCACAACATCCTTCTCTCTAAATTGGAGAGGTATGGATTTGATGGGTGAACTGTTCAGTGGATGAGGAATTGGTTGGATGAACACATGCAGAGGGTGGTGGTGGTCAGTGGCTCAACATCCAGATGGAAGTTGGTAATGAGTGGTGTCCCTCAGGGGTCCGTACTGGGACCGGTATTGTTTAATATCTTCATCAATGACATAGACAGTGGGACGAATGCACCCTCAGCAAGTTTGCAGATGACACCAAGCTGAGTGGTGCAGTTGACAGGCCTGAGGGACGGGATGCCATGCAGAGGGACCTGGACAAGCTCGAGAAGTGGGCCCGTGTGAACCTCATGAAATTCAACAAGACCAAGTGCAAGGTCCTGCACCTGGGTCGGGGCAACCCCCAGTATCAACACAGGCTGGGGGATGAAGGGATTGAGAGCAGCGCTGCTGAGAAGGACTTGGGGGTACTGGTGGATGAAAAGCTGGACATGAGCCAGCAATGTGCACTCGCAGCCCAGAAGGCCAACCGTACCCTGGGCTGCATCAAAAGCAGCGTGGCCAGCAGGTCAAGGGACATGATTCTGCCCGTCTGCTCTGCTCCCGTGAGACCCCACCTGCAGTGCTGCGTCCAGCTCTGGAGCCCTCAGCACAAGAAAGACATGGACCTGTTGGAGCGGGTCCAGAGGAGGGCCACAGAAATGATCAGGGGGATGGAATGCCTCTCCTATGAAGAAAGGCTGAGAGAGCTGGGGTTGTTCAGCCTGGAGAAGAGGCGGCTTCAGGGAGACCGTATTGTGGCCTTTCAGTACTTAAAGGGGCCTTATAAGAAAGATGGGGACAGACTTTTTAGCAGGGCCTGTTGTGACAGGACGAAGGGGAATGGTTTTAAACCAAAAGAGGGTAGATTTAAACTAGCTATAAGGAAGAAATTTTTTACAGTGAGGGTGGTGAAACACTGACACAGGTTGCCCAGAGAGGTGGTGGATGCCCCATCCTTGGAAACCTTCAAGGTCAGGTTGGACGGGGCTCTGAGCAACCTGATCTAGTTGAAGATGTCCCTGCCCATGGCAGGGGGGTTGGACTAGAAGATGTTTAAATGTCCCTTCCAAGCCAAACTATTCTATGATTCTATGAAAAAATAGTACAGGTGTTTAAACATGGAATTAATAATGAAAAATTTCAGCAGTCCCCATGTCTTAGCTAAATGGCTATATTTCCTTAGTGTCTTTGGCAACTCTCAAATCCCTTTTCCCTCTGGAGTGTGGGCATAATAACAGCCATTTGTCTAATTTATTGTGAATTTGAGGCTTTCATAATAAATATTTTCTTTATGTCTTAACTGTTGCAACTGCAGTCTTTTTAACACTCAAAACTGCTGAAGCATACTGTCAACACAATATCTTGACAACAAAAAGCTATGCTTGTCTTCTGTTTTTCTTTGGCTGTTTAAATTAAACAGCCCTTCACATTCTGAGAGTTGTACACCAGCAAATTATAACCCTGCCTAGATAATCCTGTATTTTCCTCTTCTTCCCAAATTTGTACTATTACAGTTATTAATTTGGATGACTGTTATTTATAATCACCGGTGTCAGTCTTGAATACACAGATTATAGCGTTAAAGGAAAATAGTGGTTAAAATGTAGTAGTGCTCTCCAGGATATTCATAAATCCTTTTCAGTCCGTGTTTGATGAAAAATACTTGAAGGAAGTGTCCTAAGACCCTGCAAATAGTTTTAAGTGAAACATTACAGTTTTATGTTTAATCAGCAGTAGCAAACTACTGCTACCATTAAATGTTTGTCACAACTGGCACATTTAAACAAAAAAGCTTGACCAAAATGTTATTCTAGCCATGCTGACGCTGTGCTTTTTCAGATTTACAATAAATTATTTGACTAATAGGGTGGTATGCAGTCTTCTAAATATAGGTTTCAAGCTGCATCCCCAGTAGGGCTTGGGACTCTGTAGACTTTGTTTTACATCTGCTGGTGCCAGCTGGGTGCCTCAGATACCACAGAGCATCTGCAAAATGTGGTCCTGAACACCAGTGTTCAGGCAACTGAACTCCACTTGTTCTGTGTCTTATCTATCAGTTGATCTGTCCTGGGGTAAGGAAGATAGAAAAAGAGGAAGAGGATACAAATCAGGTACTGTTTTCATAACTGGTATAATTTTAAAAGGTTTTGAAATTACTTAACTAGCTTCTGAAAATTAAGTCCTCAGTCATTCCTACTTTTCCTATGCATCAGGACTACGTGGAAGTCTTAAGAGAGTCACCGAAATGGTTGGGAGGAAGTTCTGGAGTCCTCTTGTCCAACCTCTTGCTCAAAGTAGGGCTGTTGCTCACACTAGATGATGGCTGCATGGCTTTACTGAGCTGAGTCTTGAAAGCCTCGAAGAATGGAGATTTGACAGCCTCTCTGGGCAGCCTGTGCCAGGGCTGCACTGCTGTAATTGTGAAACAGATTTTCCTCATATCCAGGAAGAATATCTCAAGCCAGGAACTGTGACTGTTGCTCCTTGTTACACCATCTGTTGTTACCAAGAAGAGCTTCACTCTGCTGCTTCTGTAAGTCTCCTTCAAGCAGTTGCTGACAACTATTAGATTTTCCCTTACTCTCCTCTTCACCAGACTGAACAAGCCCATCTTCCTCAGCCTTTCCCTATAGGCCATGAGCTCTAGGTCCCCCACCATCTTGGTAGTCCTCCACTGGACTCTCTCCAGTTTCTCAA
The DNA here is from genome assembly GCA_030449065.1 of Oceanodroma leucorhoa. NCBI lineage: Eukaryota > Metazoa > Chordata > Aves > Procellariiformes > Oceanodroma > Oceanodroma leucorhoa. Next base: position 1,809,563 of record JASVER010000145.1, read on the forward strand.
CATTTTTCTTGAACTAGGGGTGGCTGAAACTGCACACGGGATTCCTGGTGTTGCCTCATCAGTGGTAAATATGGGGGGACACCACCTTGTCTTCTGTTGATGACAGTCACCCTAAGGCATCCCAGGATGCGCTGAGAGCGCATAATTGGCTGATATTCAGCCTGGTGCCAATAGTAATTCCCTGTCCTTTTAGGCATGGCTGCTACCCAGACAGACATTTCCCAGCTTGTCCTGATGGACGGGGTTAGTCCACCTGGGCACAGAGATTTGCACTTCCCATCACTGAACTCCATGTGATTTCTGCTGGCCCGGTTCCCAAATCTGTCAGGGTCCTTCTGCACTAAGACTCTATAACGCACTGCCTTACACAGTCCCTTCCTTTCTTCCACCTCCAATTTAGTGTCATTCACAGATTTGCTAAGGTTTTCCTTTTTCTCCACATACAGGTTAACGATGAAGATACTAAACAAGACTGCCTTAGTACTGACCTCTGGGTAAGGTACCATGTTTACAGTCTTGCATAGAGTTCACCACTGTATCTGGTTTACATTATTTCCCTTTCAATAATTTGTTGTTTGTTTACATGTGTCAGATCGCATTGGCACTGCATATTCTTAGCCTCAGCGGACCTCTTAAAAACAAAATAAAGACAGTTTAGGTATAAGTGCTGGGAACATATGCTTTCCACAGAAAACAAAGACAGCTGGGTGGATTCAGTAACTTTGAAAGAATAGGGAAAACAATAATTTAAATATGGACTTAGGTACTAAATTTTTGTGATTAAATGTCATATTATTTATGAAATTTATGGCTTGTACAGTCTCCAGATAATGCACTAATTTCTAAAGTCAGATACTTAACATAGGTGTCTAAGGCAGAAGCCATACTTTACTACTAAATTCAGTAAAGGAAGACAGGAACAGAGAAACACACCTCCAGTCACACACACCTTTCTCCAGCGGGTGCTTCATCCCACCTCAGAGGCATCTTTGACTCTTACAGTGGGATTCATCTCACCTGAGGTCTACAGTGCAGATATTAAGGATCCTATTAAAATTTATGTAGGGAAATAAGCATTTTTGGAGCATAGTTCTTCTTACTAAAGGTAGAAATCCACTTTAGGTTGCCTGTTTCTTCCCTTGGTTATATACGGGATGTTCTTATCATTGATTTTAATGTGGATGTTTACATTATGGTCACCTACACCTGGTCAACTGAATCTCACCCTTGTTGACTATAGAGGGATCCTGTGGCTTACATAAATTCCAAACTTCCATGCCTAAATGTAATTTGAATAAATATGTTCCTTCTTTGTGCTCTGCAATGGAATGCAGAAATGGAAATGGTCTTTCACTTATCTCCTTGACCTCAGGTGAAGTAAATTTCATCTGTTGCTGTCAAACTTCTCATCTTAATGCTTTGCAGCCATTTAGGAGATCCATCTTTGTTGTACTCATCTCTGTTCTTCGTTTTGGTCACTGTAAGAATGATATTGTCTGCAAACATCAGAGCTATCCCTCCTCCTGTACAGCCATGAGAGGACACCTCAGGAGATTATCAAAATGCAGCCTAGAAAGACATGCAGTGCTGTTATCCAAACTATAAAATAAAGAAAGAGCTAATAGTAGTTGAAACTACAGGTGACAAAAAGAAAAATCTTTGATAGAATCAGAGAGGAAAGGAGTCAGGAGGAACCTCTGGAGGGATGACAGAACTCAATAAAATACAGCATCCATAGAAAAGTAAATTGATTTAGCTTCTACTTAGCTGGGCAAGACCGACTCTATCACAGTAAATAAGCCACTTATGTAGTTGTCATTTTAGTATTAGAACATATACACAATATTTTAATTTCTCGTAATTCTACAGAACTGAATAGATAGCCTGAATCACTGATATTAACAGAATTTAGGTACAAATATACAATATGGGAAGAATAATGGGGTGCATATAAAAATAATACAGCACAATACCATTAGTAGCATTAACTAACTGCAGTCTTTTGCTTTTTTCTCAGGGAATATGAGCAGAAAAGATATTTCCTGTTACTTGGGATCTGCTACTCTGGAAACATCTGCTTGATGTGGAACTTCTTTTGCAATTCTTAGCATTTTTCTGTGGTGGAAGAGCCCTGAGACACTCCTGAGAGCACTCAGAGGCCTTTTTGGTCTATGGAACCATGACTTTGGACTTCAGCAGGGAAACAGGATCCTTCACAAGGCAATGCCAGACACTAGCTAGAAATCATAATTTGTTTGAAATACAACTCTTTTCTGCTGTTTCATATTCTCTTTATTACAGAGGATCCCTAGTCTGGGAATTGGACACTTGCCCAATTGATCTCAATGGGAATTTGTGCAGTGAAAAAAAGATAGTTTATGTAATGTTGCATATGATAAAGCTCCTCAATGAAATCATGTTTTTAATGGCAATAAAACACACCCCTCCTGCGTGTAGTTAAGTTCTGTAGGTTCTATAGAGGGCTCTGGCATAGGTTGCTCAGATGGTATTTCTTCTCTGGCAAGCTGTTCAGAGTCCTGCCTCAAAATCCAAAGTGGTAATGTATACGTTTGGCAACTAATACGGTGGTTAAAGTTTCTACTTCTTTTAAAGACTGTGTAAAACTTACAGGATATTTCTTCTGACTGCAGAGCTTTAAGAATTATTTGCTGACTGTAGCACAGCCATTACTGAAAGAAAATTTGTTGAGAAATTGGCACTATTTACAGTGCAGCCAGCAGGGGTGGCAGGTAACATTTAATTACATATTTAAATGCTTACATGTTTTGTTATGAACACTCAAACAAGAAAAACTATCACATTTTATTAATAACACTAATGTCCAGTCTGCCTATTGTTCCTCGTGGCAGGTGGTATTGCTTGGATCACAAAGCTCTAACCAAAAGGATATTAAAGCCAGATATTGATAATTTTCTGAACACTTACCTTTTTGAACTTACTGGATTTTTACAGTTGTTCAAAATTGTCTTACTTTGTGCCATTTCAATTCCATGCAATTGCATAATTTCATGTAATTGCAGCTCTTTTCTTAGGCATTGGATTTTTTTTTGATATGTGTCCCACTCCCTCTAACCAACTTTCCTCCCTTCCTCTCTCCCTTCTTTCCTTCCTTCCCTCCTTCGTTCCATAAACAGGAAACAATAACCTTGAGTTTAGTTAGCGAAAACAATTAATTATTAAAATTAACAAATTTGTGATAATAATTTACTTCCAAATGCAAGGATATAAAGTTGAACAAGCTCAGCACTATGCTGTCAGGAAACAGGGTGGTCCTGCCTTCCCCCAGCAGCTGTTCCTACCAGCTCAGAGAGCTGATTCTGATTCTTTTTCTTTTTGGTTAATTTTCATCCAGATACTTCCATGGTCTAGTTCACTGCATGACTATATAAGTGTTAACAACAGTGGAGGTGAAGCAGAATAAACTAATGTCTACTAGAGTGATATCAAAGATACTGGAACTTAGCATTTTGGATGAAGCACAGACTGTCTTAAGTCAAAGTGACAACATTACCAAACCTCATTACCTTCAAGAAATTAACTTAAGCATGCACACACAAGCTTTGCTGAATTTCCGTCATAAACAAGTCTTTCTGAGATTCAGAAATTGAAACTGTAGCCTCTGGACAGACTCAGTTCCATGAAACCAAACCAGAATGAACAGCACCCAAATTAACCTGTTTTCCAGCTTATGATGAATTTTCTTCTCAGCTTCCAGCTTTTGGACCCTTCTACCCCTTCAGCACTTCCCTTTTTCTTTAAAGCTATATCTTGAATTCAAAATATTTTTAACTGCAGAACCTTGATGTTTTATATATTCTGTATATAGTGTATTGCTATTTCTACCTCATCGTGGAACAGTTCTTGCAAGTGGTCTTTCTGGCTAATGTTATTTTCTGTCTCAAAAATTGCACAGGTAATATTTTTAAGCTCACTTATAATACTTAATGTGTATAATTAAAAGAAAAGTTTTGAGAAATAAACTATAGCACAAACTGCTTTTAGGGTTTAGAAACTATCTCTGTTTACTTGACCAAAACAAAATTAATCCAGAGTTTCTCTACAGTTTGAAAGCAGCACTAAATTAAATTCTGTCTTCTCCATCATGCTGCCAGTGCTGCTAAGAAATACAACATTAGAAGTAAGATGCCACAGTACCTCTTGCACTTTAATTCCTGCAAGGCTTCTAGCATTTGTTTCTCTGCAATCTAGGATTTCTTTAGCACAGTAAGAAGCACAGAGAAGATTTTTGAGAGGGAAAAAGGAGAATTTATAACATTCTACTTGATGCATTCCTCAACTAATAAGATCAGTTCAAACCTCTGTGATACCTGAATGTCATGGGGAGTTAATTATTACAGCTTTCAGTCTTTACACAGTTCCCATCAGGCTTACTGCACCATGGGTTCCCTCAACCTAAAATCTCTTCTCAAATTCATATTGCTCATCCTCTCCATGTTCTTCCATTGAATTATTTCTTTAGGCTTTGCAGTGATGCATCACACACTCTAGTGGGCCCAACATTGAGTAAATTATCATCTTAGAGGCCCACAAAAATTCAGCTTTTCAAAGGTGATTTTCAATATCCATTTTGTCCATTAACGTGACTGGGAATTTGTAATCAGCTGGACTAGACAGCTTCCAGATAAATAAATATGTCATTCTGTTAGGTTTTGGGTTTTTTTTAATTTTCTGAAACCAGAATCAGAACTTCCCTGTCACCTTAAAAAAAATTAACATCTTGTGAGTGCTAGTTTTCTGTCATTACCTCTGCAATATCTACAGTTTCCCTGAGTGCTCTGCAGTTCAGCCTTTTCCAGCAGTTTTTATTGGCATTCGTTGCTCATGAGTGAGCACTGGCCAATGCCAATGAGGTTTGACTGAGCAAGGTCGGTGCAGGGACAATAGGTGTGATCAGGGCTTGCAAATCACTTGCCGTACACAGGTTGGAAATGAACCTGTTTAAAATTCAGCTGGTTTTTTCAGACAAATGGTTTTGGGCGATATTTTATCTTTGCCCTCTCAGGAAAACCTCAACAGAATATAAATATTTGTGGGGAGGATATCGCAACAGTTTCTAAGTTTCACTATTTTTCCAACTAATGTCAGACATCAGGAAAGCTGGGGAAACTGAAACCCTGATTTGTATTCATTTTTGGATATGGGCACTTAGAATGTTTTTCTAGCTTGTGGTGATATCGCATTGATGCATGTAAATAAATACTCAACACAAACTGAAAACCTTGGCTTAGGTGAAGCATGGCTGTTCTGAATTGCACGGAGAGGTTTTCTCTGTAATTTCACCAAAATATCTTTCTTGCATTCAAGATCTAATGTAAAATAATCAGCAGGACTACGACAGAAAGAATAATCGTTTCTTTGTGGACCAGAATCATTTAACCTGTGAATCCAATGGGAAAAAAAATAAAATATGGAGATGGGTGTGAAATGAAATCTTGCTTCTGAACACTGCCTGATACAGGGGGAGCTGAAAAAAGGTGGAGCAAAACAGTTGTGTTGGATTAAAAATAACGGTTAGAAATATCAAGCTGTGAGGTGTGAGTTTGTACCCAAACTAAGCTTGGGAGCTGGGGTTTTGCTATAGAATGATCTCTAGAAACAATTGTAATGATCCATGCTACGAATGACATGATATATGACACTGTATGCCTGAAAAGAATTAGTACTCTACGAGCGTGATAAATCCATCTGCCATTCATCTCAAAGGAAAGAGGAACTCGTACAGTTTCCTCTGCATCACTCCATCCATTTCAGCTGAATTCCAAACAACGTTCAGGCATGGTAGGTTTCCCAGCCACTTGTACCTTCTCTTGTAATAATTCTTTTATGGGAACTTAGTCTTCCTGTTATTAGTTGGAATGTACTTTATAACTGGCCATTGCTTCAGCCTGTCCTAACAGTTCAGAATTAACAGGCGGGAAGTTTATGTCTTCTGCAGTTTTCATGACTTTCATGACTTTTTTGTTACATTGCATCCTGCCATTCACTCGTCACTGGCAAGTGAACGGAGAGTATTGTTTGCCAATAGACAAGGGAGAGGACTTTGCAATGATCTATGATTTATTTTTAGTTTCACCAGATTTTATCATGAAGTAAAGGATGACGTAACCATCGTAGTCAGTATAGTTGGCAAACACTGTCTTGGAATAGGCAGTGTGAATAAATAGCATTGTATCATTCATTTTCTTCAATGAGGAAAATTATTTATTTGCAATGTGCTTGTGCTTAAATTTATCTTACCATCTACAAAGCATGCCAGTATCTCTGCATTCTGGTCTTATAAATGCTATATCAACACCGTATTTAACATGTATAACTGCATTTAACATCATATTTAGGTTCAAAACAGTGTAACTATAGCATGTTAAAACACAGTGGTAGAAGGAAGAGGTGGGGAATCTTTACATAATCAAGTAGGAACAGCAAATCTAGATGACCTTTCTTCAAAACCCAAGGAGTGGTGTGTTTAGTTACGGGTGACTTCTCAGCCCAACTATTCAGCTTTCCACCTACAAATGTGTCTACTAGGACCAGCCTTCAACCTTCAACAAAAGCAAGACTTAAACTAACCTTACTGTATTACCTTGTATGAGCTACTCTCCCTGTGCGTCACCAGTCCCTATTCCTCGTGGTACCACCTGCTAGCTAGCTGTATGTGTCAGGAACTGAACCTGGGATGGCTCAGCCATAGCACTTGCACAGAGCTGGGCTGTTGGATGATCCTGGCAAAGGAGCACTTGTTCCTCTCTGTTCTCCGTCCCCGACCTGGTTTAGATGTTTGTTATGGATAGGGAAGCTGCCCTGAATGGACCTGTTTCTCTCCTGTGACTCTGAGGGGATGTAGGCTGGGCCAGAGATGTGCATTTAGTCAGAGGAATCCCCTGTTTTATCAGACATCTCAACATTGCTAGGTTTCCAGGCCAAAGACCCAGTTAATTTTCCAGTGCCAATAACTGATAAGTAATGCATAATCACAGTATTGAACTGAAGCAAAGATTCTTGAGGCCAGACTAACCTTCTTGCTGCTTTTAGAGGAAAAAAGGCTCATATTCATCGTTCATCCTCTGTGTGTCTTTTCCCATTCTGTAAAGTGAAGGCTGATGTAGTATATATAGGATAACTGTATTAAGTCTTCCTCTCTGTGTAGGTTGTGGCCCTATGAACCCAAGACTAGTTATCACCTTAGATGAAAAAGTGCTAGGAGGTTTTCAAGGAGTTACGGCTCAAGGTGTTGCCCCTTGAGAGTGAAATGAGGTAAGGAGCATGTTCAGGCTTTCATAAGTTCACCATTTCCTTAAGATCTTCAGGCTTTGCTAGTATCTTGAGACAGTAAGACATCTGGGTTTTTCTAACCGATGTCTGAGGTCAACAGCAAGGCCTAATTCAAAGACCTTGGCAGAGGTATATGTAGCATTTCCTCTTTTCTTACGTACTGAATTTCTCCATCAAAGGCACATTTCTTTGATGTCTTGTAGATTTAAACACCCAAAAGATAAAACATGGCTTTTAGCAATCTTTCAAGACTTGTGCAGAAGAAACAAAACTGCAAAATTCATAAAAAATTCAATTGAAGAGTTTCAGTGAACTATGACTAAAAACCTTCAGTAACTGTGTTAGCACTGAGCAGACTTTTCAAAATTTCCTGTATGAGCAATGGAACCCTGGAAGAGGAAGACTGGGAGAAAAATGAGAGGGTCTTGCATAGAACTTGTATTAAAAGCCTTCGGTGATTTTCAAGGAAAGACAGAAAATTTAGCTGTAGTGTAAAAATAATATTTCTCTTAGCCTGCTGATGAATTTTATCTTGATGGAGTAGGATTTAATCTTTTTCCTGCTGCTTTTTAACTTGGAGTTAAAACAGTTGGAAAAGCTTATATACATGTATATGAAAAAATATATATATGTATAAAGTATATTTTATTTATATATATGCATACACAGCTATATATATATATATATACATAAACAGATATATTAGCAAGAACCATTTGATCAGGGGATTGTTCCATTTTAGATTAAATGGAGGAGGAGCAACTGTTTGGAACCAAATGCAGCTAAAGAAATTGCGCAGAAAACTTTCTGAGACTAGAAAAAAACCCCACAACTTCAGTGTAATATATCACACACTATTGTACAGCAAGTTTCTCAGTTATTCAGTACTGTATCAGTTGCCTTACAGTCAGGAAAGTTCATAAGGTCCTTGGCAGTTTTCGAGGACCACCCAGATAATTTGGTTTTCCTGGACCATGTAGTCTCCATGAGTTTTCTCCAAGCTGCAGGCCTTAGCATGGTCATTTTAAATTTCCAGCCTGCATTTATCTATAGGCAACTTTTTACCTATTTTATGGTGCACTCACATAGTCATATAGCTTACACAGGTTTTTATAAAGAGTAAATATCGTGTGTCAGCCTTCAGTTTTATAAGCTAAACAAGATACGATGTCAGGTTGCTTCTTTCATCAAACCAGTTGTAGATTGTCTACTTGTATGCCCCTGAAGGCCATCGTCACCGGATATCAGACACTGTGTAGTTTAGAGGGTCATAATGCAGTGAAAAAAGCGGGAGGCATCAATTGGAATAACAGCTCACTTAGCAGATGCCCCTCAAATGTAGTTTATAGGTGGGTTATCACTTTGCCAACTTGTAGCCATTGCTGATTATTTAGTAGGGTCCTACATGAATATACAACATTGTATTTTGGAGTCTAAAAGCAAATTGTTGTCTTTAAACACATGCCAGTAACAAGAAAACTCTGTCAGGCTATATGAAAATCATTCTAAAAATGTTTTGTTTTTTTTTAATGCAGACATTTGCATGTCTGTGTGAGCTCTGCTCTATGCAGGGAATGCTCTCTTGTCTCTGTTTTTCAGTAGGCACTGCTGTGAAGGGCAAAGAAAGCAGTTTAGTATTTGGTGAAAGTTGCATAGCTTGTTAAAATGCTTGTCAGAAAAAAGTACTTATATGCTCAGATAAAATAAAAAGCACTTTATGCTGGCCAGAGCTCAGTGCAATCAGCTGGTGATATTAAAATCCAAGGACTAGTTTTCATTTGGTCCTTGAATTAGCTTTATGTAGAAGGGCTTTTAAAGGCATACTTTCATTTTGATTATTAAAATTGCTGACTTAGCCTGCATTGTTCAATCCTGAAGATTTCATGTATGCAGTAGCTGCATTTCTCAGTGAAACTAATTTACTTACCTTTTCTTGTCAGGGTCTTAATTTGGACCCAAGTGTCTTCATTTTAATTGAAAAAAAACAATTAGTCATCTTCATGAAAGCCTGCATGGCTTATCTTCATTTAATAATCAGTTGTGTAATTGGTGTTCAGATACAGTTTAACTGGGAAAATTGCAGCATTTTGCCTATGTGGGGTTATTTGAATACTGAAACTGCAGCTTCCAATAAAGCAATTGATTCCTTGAGGGCACACAAATCCTTGCCTGACCTTTTGAAATAAATTAGCAACAGAATCCAAGGGTTGGTATTTTGATGTAGACATTGCAATGAATACCATCTGTCGGGTATCAGAATGGTTTAATGAAGGCCAGGTTTACATCAGGTGCTCTCTGAGTTTGGGAGGATGCTCTGGGGGCTGCGCTGCAGCCCAGCCTGTATTTCCGGTAAAGCTGGACAATTTGCCTTCCTATGACTTGGTGAGAAAATCTACCTGGAAGCTGCAACATACCACAGTCTCCAATCTTTTCACAGTTTATGAAAGATTCCCCTGTGATGGCTTGCTGAATGGTGTTAGTGGCTGCTGAGTCTGGTGGCCTGACAGAGTCGAGGTTGTTGCAGCTCCACGCGCCCACATCCAGCCGGCAGTGGGGCGAAACGCGAATTCCCGTAGACACACGCGTGCGTGCGCGCAGGTGGGTCTCAGTTGAACCCCAGACCCTTGGGCAGTTGGCCTGGACCCCCTGGTCCCTCCAGCAGCCAACTCAATCTCTCCAGTCACTGGCACCATGGACACATGGGCCTCTAACCCCTGGTTCCACCCCAGGGGCTGTCACTGAGACCCCCACACACCCCTGCACACAGGACAGAGCCCCTCGCCCAGGAAAATAGCTAGAAATGGGGTTTAGTGAAAGGCCAGGACAGACTACACTGGTCACACACAGGGCACAGCCAGGCAGGTTGCACTGACCACCCCCTGCTTGCACACGACCAGCCTCTTTTGTCCTCTTATCCCATTGTTTCCCACTTGCTCCTCCCCAAGTCACCTTGATCCTCCCTTTCCCCATCCTTCCTGGAACATCTCATAATAAGTCCTGTGCAATCTTGAAATGCCCTTCCCCTGCCCTCCTATGGTGGTCTCCACACCCCTGGCAGTGTCCCCTCAGTCTGTGGGGTGATGGGGACCCTCTCCCGTCAGCTCGTGGTGACAGGTGTCCCCTGCCCATGGGGGCAGCCCAGGAGTGAGAGGGTTGGGGCCTGCATTGATCTGATGAGGTGACTGAGGTTCCCTCCTGTGTGTGCCCCTCTGCTCCTTCTTGTGCGTGGGAATGAGCCTTTAGTCATGTAAGCTAACAAGTTGTGTCTATTTTATTAATGAACCAGACCCTTGGGAGGAAAACTCTTCCTGCAGGGATGTTTGGACCTTCTCCCTGCACCACATAAGAGATATGGCTCGCTCTGGTCCTTGAATTACAGTATTACTGATACTGTTGGGTAAGTCTGGGGCTAGGAGCTCGAAATCCTGCCTACCTTGGCAGGCAGAAGGGCCTGGTCACCATGGACGGGAGATTCTTCCCTGAGCCACAGCTCGCAGTGGAGGTACAAGACTTTGTCAGACTTTTCTCTGTCTCTTGTTTCCAAACAGTTTGTCAAAACAAACTAATCCCTCCTCCTTGCTCTACATAAAGTCTAGTAATAGAGTGGAGTCTCTGTCCTTGGAGAAATTCAAAACCCAGCTGGACATAACTGAGCAACCTGCTTTAGGTGATCCTGCTTTGAGCAGAGGGTTGGACAAGACCATCTCCAGAGGTCCCTTCCCACCTCAGCCAGTCTGTGATTCTTCAATGCATAAGTTTTTCTTTTTTGGAGAGGGAATCGTCTTTCTTCATACACTAGGTACAAGTGGAAATACCATATTACCAAACCAAATTGATTTGTTTATTTTTTGTTTGGTAAAAGGTTACGACTATAACAGTAGATAGAAAGATTTGAGAGAATTGTATTGGTGGTTCTCTGGACCATCTTCACTTGGAGAGGGTAAACTGTTTTCAGACTGAGCTGAGAGAGCTCATCTCAGCGCATCCACTACTTGAGATGATACTCTCCAAACTCAAACACAGACCAAAAAGGTTAAGATGCCTGCTCTTATTACTTAAATAATATAAATGCAGTGAATAAAAGTTAAGTGGTTTTTTGTTATGTCACCACCCTTTATATCAAAATATTTGAAAGGTACCCGGTTCTTTTTATCCTGTTCTCTTCGTACTGGTTCTGAAACTGAAATTCTTTCAACTGAAGCAGAAATCCTTTGTCAGCTTGAAATTGAAGCATCTAATACAGTAACTGTTATTATGTAACTAGTTCCAATTTTATTAAAGCATGTCTGTGCCACAGCAACTTTCTATAAGCAATACATTAATGAGGTTTTGAAGCTCAGTTTCAAAAATCAGGTTTTATAAATTCAGTTTTGAAATATGATTTTCACTACCTGTAAACAAATTTCAGACAAAGTCTTAAGTCAAAACAATTTTAGAAGATAGTCTAAAACCTAGAATACTTCCTTCCTACTATTCATGGCAGAATATTTGCTGGTTTGGAAATCCCATTTCTTGAAGAAGTCTGAAAAGAAATGCAAAATCGAATTTACACTTTGAACACTTAAGGCAGATTTTCAAGACCTGTCAATGAATGACCAAATAAATTATGAATGTTATGTATTTCAGCATATTTGACCAAGACTATCAATAAACAAAGTTAAAGTTCCTAGAATGAGAGATCAGAATACTAATTTCTGCGTTTTCATTAGCTGCTGCACTGGGGTCCCCGGGAGAATAAGTACAAATTGGACATCTGTTGAATTCGCATTACAGCAGTGTGACTGGGCAACGCACTCCAGAAAAGAGCAAGGGAAATCTTAAATGAATTTGCAGGGGAGTGTTTTTACAGCTATTGCAGATCTTAAAATCAGCTAGAAGAAGATTCTGTGTTCTTCAAAAATGGGAAGAAGAATGTCTAAAAAATACATTATTTTTAAAAAAAGGTTATGGTGAGTTCCTGAATGACCTCAGGAACCATACACTTTTTCAGCTGAAGACACACAGAGCTACTTTCCATGTTGCAGATTTATAAAAACTGTCACTCATATGAGCACAAGGAGAAACTGATAATGTTAGCTAGCCATTAGTTATACAGGTACACAGCGATGCCAGAAGGGAGGAGCTTTATGCCATCCTTGGACACTTAGCCGTTGCTGAGCTGCTGTCCTCACAGTGTATTCAGTGCATTTCTGAAGAGCAAAAAATTTCTTCTCCACCCATTAAATATGTCCTTGTTCACTGTACACAAAAGAACTGCTTCCTTTGTTAGGAAATGTCTCTTCTGACCGCCTTTTTTTTTTTTTCAAAAAAAAGAAAAAGAATAGATATATGAATTCTTTCTCTGAGTAACAAGAACCAGACCAAAGGGGATAAATATGCTCACCTGAATGGATGACTGTTCCAGGTCGGTGGCATTACCGTACAGAACAAGGCGCACATGCATGAGGACAGGCTGCAAAGCTGGGTCCCCGGACTGTATGCTATCTGTATTTCCCTTATCAGACAGGGCTTCCAGCTACTGAAGAATTAATTTGGCAAAAATTTCCTGTCCTTATTCAGTCCAAAATCCAGTGAAGGCCTAAGGCAGGCTTTAGCTTAACACTAGAATCTTAAATGTAAAGTTAGTTATCAAAGCTATGAAAGTTAAGTTCCAGATGCAACACAACACAATTTGCTTCTGCCAAAGCTGGGGGAAATGCCCGAACTCACAAGGGTAGATTAAATTTCCCCATCTCGAGAGGCTTTAGGTTCCTCCAGCTGCCCTGCACACAGCAATTGGATGCTTAGCTCTGCCCTGGTTCAGGTGAGATGAGGAGCTCCAGCAGGAGCCTCCTTTGCCAGTAAGGAGCAGCGTCAGTAGGACAAGAGAGGACATCTCTGCTGGAGCCAAGCCAAGCCTGCAGGGGCTGAGACCAGCACTGAGCCCGGCGGAGCGCCCTAAACTGCCTATCAGAAATGCTGTGCCGCTGCTTCGCAAGGAAGCTGTCATCTCTTCCAGCTCGCGGGTTCAAACTCAATGATTACCCCAAAGTTGCACTTTTGTACTTCCCTGATGCTCCTGGGAGTGACTGCTAAAATTCACAAGGAGACCTAGCGTGGATGGTGTCATGTTGTGGAAATGTCCTCCAGTAAATCATGGGTTTTAGATCATCTGAATTCTGAATAATGACTCAGAGTACCTTCTTTCAAAAGCAGTATTTATTTTTTCATCAAGATAAGACACATTACATACTGCATAAAGTAAAAAATACTGCTAGAAAAGCTGCATTTAACTGAGATAACAAAAAAAAAATATAGATTGCACTTGAGAAAGTAGGCTCTGTCCCAAAAGAATATGGTAAATAAAAAGCTAGCAAGTGGTTTGAAATTAGGAATATTTATGAGTTTCCTCTGAAAATGTATTTATTTTGGGGGGTTCCAATTCCACCAATAAAAATGAACTAGATGATTAGTTTTTTTAATAGCACTGTTTTTTAAGTTACAACAATATGTAAATAACATATCAAATATTACACAGACAAAAGAGAAAATAAAGGTGTGGAAAAACATCTCTGCAATTTCTGCTAATAAATAAAAAAGAAAAGTTTTGCTGGTATTTGGTTTCACCAGGGTCAGTGCAGCTCAGGGCTTGGGATTTTGGGAGTTTTACTTAGTTCACATCTATGTTACCATTCCCACACTGCAACATAAAGCCCATCCCTAACTCTCCTGCACTGGCCTGGAGCATACTGTCTTTATGGCAGACGGCAGCATGAAGCAGTGAATGGTTCCATTCATTACTAAGTGTCCCAGAAGAAATACTTTAAATTTTGCGACAAGTTTAGCCTCTATTTAAGAAAGTAAACCCAACATTAAGCAAGAGGATAATCCCTATTACACCAATCTCTTTTTACTTTACAGCTGAATTTCTCTGCTGGACCCCAGCATCCGCTGCTGCCTGTATCTAATTCAGTTAGCTAAACTATTGGCTGTTCAGTCTTTAAAATGAGTATTCATACCATCTACCTTTGTGTATCTCACTTACATGCTAAAATCAGATTTGTAATCTCCCTACATAGTCAAAAGAGAAAGAGAAAAGCTCCCACGTTGGGTGATTTCAACCTGGGGTCTAAGGCACACTTTGGGAGAACGTCTCTCCGCATTGCCTATAGGGGAGACTCAGGCTCCCAGATGAGGTTGGATCCCCAAAATTAGGAGGCGTAAACCCCCCCAAAACACGGCTGTTCAGGTTGGAGACTGGGCGAGCACGCAGAGGTGCGTGGGAGATGCCAGGCGCAGTGGATGCCTGGTGCACAGTTTCCCTTGGGGAATGGGAATTAAAGGACCACTCAGAGCACAAAGCCATATGAAACTGATGTTTCCTACAACCAATGCTAACTATGAGGCCAGAGTGCTTAGGCATAATTCAGGCGTAATTCAGTCAGGAATATACATTAGAGTGCACTGTCTCAAAAACAATCTGTACTGCCGAAGTCTCACATGCAAATTTCTGCCAAAATTAGCTGCAAATTATGGAAGAGATGGGTCAATCTTGTTATTAAGCCAGAGAATGAAAAAAATGAAGCCGTCTTTAAATAGTCCTGAAATACGAAAAGAAGCTGGCAATCTTTGGTTACAGTGCTGTTCTTTTAACGTGAATTGCTTTGAAAAATGATGAGTCACTTCCTAAGTCAGCATTCAGGAGCATTTTTAAATAGACATCTGGGAGCCAGAGAGGAAAAATTAATATAAATAATAAAAACCCCACACATTTTGAATCTCAAAGGTTAAAGTACACGAAAGAAAGTAATACAACATTTCTAAGGGATGTTTCAGTAAGGTTTTGCTAAAATTATGAGAGAGCACTTATAAAATACTTGAGCTGATAAAGAGGGTAAGTCAGAACAGTAGGGCACTTTTATAATAAAATTGTAGATTGCTAAAACATACTGGCTTAAAGGCTCTCAATATTATATTATAGCACGTGCCAGTTTCCACTAATTATAATGCACTATTGTCAAACTACTTTGCTCTTTCAGAGAGACAGAAACACAAGAGGCAACACAAACAAGATGAATCAATGCAACCTATGTCTGCTATTAAATATAAAACATCAGCCATTAAATGTGCTGCCCCATTCCCTCTGTTACATTTATGATCAAAACTCCAATCCTTTGCCAGACTTAAATTTGCCTGTATCTTACACTTCTGGAGCAGCATTTTAAAACCTTTAAAGCTAGTTTGGAAGGATATTTTTTTTTTCCTTTTTCAGCTAGAGCACTTTCATAATATTTTAGAAGGCATAGGAAGCTATGCTGCAGCTTTAAAGTGCTTATTTTATTACAAGGTGGTGTTTAATAATATTCTTTTGGAAGTTAATAAATGATGCACAATTTCCATGACAGACAGACATTGCTTAATGAGTTAATATGCCTCAGCAAAATGCAACCAAAAAGAAATTCACTGTCAACAGTTTAGCCATGGCAATACAGAGCTGAAATGAGAGAACTAACCTCAGATAACTAAGATTAATGCATATATGACGAAGTTATAAAAATCCATATTTAAAACAAACAAACAAACCCCAAACCAAATAATGATAATTAAATCTCAAGCACAGTTTTGTTTCCCAGTAACACAACTGCAAAACAAATCAATATTTTCAAGAAACAAGTGCCCTATCCTCATCCCCTGCTCGGGGAAACGTGGCACTCCTCCAACTGCAGCGAGGAGGATACAGGGGGAGGGTTGTCTCTCCATTTTCGTGCCGAGGGGGCTCCTCCTGGGCAACTGTGGGCAGCTCTGGGCAAGGGACAGGAGTCCAGTCCAGGTAGGTAGAGACCAGAATCAGCCCCAGCCCACAGGGATTTACCTGGGGACTGGGCAGGAGCCCCCTCTCGCAGAAGCGCCTGGGCAATGGCTCCCGGGGCAAAAGTACCAGCCTCCCCAACCCCCCTACCACCACCAGTGCCCCGGCTTATGCAAAGCATCTACCAATTTCAGCACATGATTTGCTCAAGTACAGACAGTGAGACTTGACTTTACTGGTGTGTTATTTCACATAGTGACGGATTTTCCTCATTATATCTCGCTCTGTTGGGCGGGAACGCTGGGAAGTTCCCTCTCGGAGCGGGACAAACCATTTTACACTCATACAGGCTCAAATTCTCTCTTCATTTATACCCACAAAACCCTACTGACCGTCAGGAGAGCTGAGCAGGTAGAAACGGCAGCAGAATTTGAGTGTAGGAACTGGTGAGTGAGAAACAGGAACACAATGTTATTTGACTGCCAGATACCACAAATACCTACACAACTGGTGTTTAATTTCAGTGGGCATTGTGTGCATAAGGACTATAAGTGAGCTTTGAAAATCTCAACCTCAGAATCTAGCTACAGATAACCATAATCCTATATTCTTGGATGCTGATACATAAATCTATGATAAACCTGTTTAGCTGCCATGGCACTAATCAGCACACCTATGCTGAAACACAGCGATCATTTTTGCTAATTGCAAAGGCAGGCTAGTAGCAAAGTTCAAATGATTAGTGAGTAAAGGTCCTCAGAGCAATCCTGCTTAAAAGTAAACGTCCGGTAAGCTGCAATTAGTGTGTCTTGGTTTTTTCTTTTATTTATTTATTTATTTTTTATCGGGGTGGTCTCGAACTGCAGACACAATCACAACGCTCATGGTGATCCAGCTGTATATCTACTAAGGCCATGTTGTTCCTGGTTCTGCCTTTTCTTCTGGGATGCCCAGCCTCAGGGATGAATTTCAGCACCTGGGAAGATCAACAGAAATGCATTGATTAGAAAACGCTGTTAGACATTTGAGGATGAGAGTGTTGGAGCCCTGAGGGCACCTCCAGCCCTTAATGGCCCTGACCAGCATTAATTTGGACACATTTTTGTTTTACTTCCAGCTTTTTCTTTCCACTCTGTGACATCCTGCTGTACTGTTTGTCCTGGAGCTTTGACAGATTGGATTATTTCCCATCAGGTATCTTTATATCATGCAGTTTCCTAACCATGTCCAGAGTTGCTCCTTTGCATGCAAATTATCAAGCATGTTTTCTTCGGTTCGTCTTTGCAGTCCCCTACGTATTTCAATTGCTCTGCCCCTTCTCTCACTTGTATAATATTTCTGCTCTAAAGAACAAGGAACATTTTTTTATCCAATTTGAAATTTCTGAAGCACATATCATAAGAATTGGTCCAAAAATGAAATGCCTGTGGGAGGCAGAAAGAGATGAATTGAGCTTGCTCAAATTATGTGCCAGATCCCATCAGTTTCTCTGGAATCTGACTTTTGTTGGCTTATCTTAAAAATCTCTGCCTCAATATAAATAATTTCTTAAGAATTTACCATGAAAAATGTGAAAAAAACAAACAAACAAAAAATATGATGTATACTTCCCTAGGAAATAAAAGAGGCTTCTGAAAAAATTCTATCTAGACAAGATAACACCGAGAACCCCAAAAAAGAAGGTTGTAGATTATAAAGAAGATGAAAAAGAGTCAACAAACACAAGTTGCAACAAAAGAAATCCTATTTGGGTATATGGAAGAGTGGTTAAATACTGGAGCAGGTTGCCCAGAAGGGTTGCAGAAACCTTGGAGATAGTCAAAATTAACAGGACAAGGCCCTGAGTAACTTCATCTCACTGCAAAATTCTCCCTGCTTTGAATGGGAGATTGGGCTAGATGACCCCCAGAGCTGCCTTCCAACCCGTATTATTATATGAATCTATGGTTCCCTGAAAATGATCTTGGGATGTGTGTAAAAGAGCCACAACGTTGCATCCTATCTAATCTTCCCTAAGTATGTGAACCATGGACTGGAAAAAGCTGAGGAGGATGGCGGTTTGCAGGGGCATGCTTTGTGAGCCCACCGTTGGAGGCTGAGTTGCTGTGTAAGAGCTCACACCCCCGCTAGCACGGGGGCACAGGTTGAGGGGAGGAAATCCTCTGTTTTGTTTCATTAGTTTGCTGTCGATAGGCCTACAGTAGTTTAACAAAAGAGATACTAATTTCCAATTTCTGCCCTGCAGCTCCAATATTAGTTTGGATTAGGTACAACAAATGAGTTAAGACTAAGAACACTTTAACTCTCCCACAGCATTTTTCTTCCCAAGTCTCACAGCACATTGCACGGAAAGATATGCATAATTGTCAAACTTGTATAGATGGTGAATCTGAAACTGACCTGCTCAAGGCTCTGCAACATATCAGTAGAAAAAACTACCAGATACGGTCCTTTCCCTTTTGAAATCACTTACTTACTGATGGGGAGCAGGACACATAGAAAGCAAGGCTGCAGCTCCACAGCTGGCGGTAGGCAAGTTGGTCTCTTTTGCTCTCTGTGGCCTCAAGGACTTGAGTCCAGAAATCACGCACTGGTAAGGTACTAGAGCTAACACATCTCACCTCTTGGCAGGCTGTTGTGACTCATGTTAGCTTGGCCAAGTGACTGCTAGATCAAGTAAATTTGTCTTGCTTGTTCAAAACATAGAGAAAAGTCTGTCTTGTCTATCACCTGCCAACGCCACTGCTCAAGTGGGGAGTGGGACCTAAACGTCTTTAGTGTCTCAATCACAGAAACACCCACACTTCTGCCCCGAATAACAGGTCCCCTAACTAACAGATCATACTGTTACGCAATTAATAATCCTCTTCTTTTACAACGTACTTTCTGTACTTTGACGTCGCAACACCATACAAGAATTGAGACGGTCTCAGGAAGGAGAGGGAATAAGGGGCTGCATACCAGATCAACAAAGTATTAGCAATTCCAACAGAATTAGAAAGTCCCCAAAAATAAGTCTGAATGACTCGCCAAAGGTTAACCACAGATGCTGTGCAGAGCGGGTGGGGAAGGGCAGGCAGGTAAGCAGCCTTCAGGATGAGACCATTCGTTCTCTGTCATTAATGCCTGGAGGGTGGGACGGCCACAGGATGTAACGAAAGTGATAAGCACTGAACACAGTCTATTATTTTGTCCTCCCTTTTGTGATAAAATTTATGCTTAAACTATGTAATACTTAGAGGAAGGACTGTGCCTAAGCAAGATACAGACATGCTGCTTTAACGTGTTGGGAAATAAGATGTAATTTTATTTTTTTTTTAAGCAACAAAATTATAACAGGTTTTAATTTATATTGCCTCAATATATGCAATAAATCCTGAGGGACACCAGGACAATTCAGTGTACCACATTGTCATCCAAAACACAGAGGAACTGAACCCAATCAGGTTGCTGTGATTATTACAGAGCTGAAAAGAGACTGCATCTTCAAAGATGCTTTTTTTAAGAAAACATACTTTTAAAATAAAGTACAGCTGCTGATGCTGAACCCATGATAAAATTCTTTATTTAAAGAAGCCTTTCATCAAAATGTGACAAATTCAGATGATTGGCACTTTGCAAGATCATGGGTAGGTAGATCTGCTTTTTTCAATTGAGAGCAAATGAAAGCATATGATGGGATGAGAGCAAAGATGTGGGCTGTATTTAAACTAATAGACCTCCTGACAGCTTGGGGATTTTCCCTGTGTTTTGTATTAAGAAACATGAGCACGGTATATGGGCTTTGCTGATAAGAGTAGAAAAATGAATTGGCAGGCACTTCCCAGACAAGACAGGAAAGCAGTGTTTGAACACAGCTGAAATTGGACTGCTTTAATAGCTGATCACAGAACTGATGTTCAAAGCTCTCCGTCTAGCTTCCATCTAATAGTTTTAGTTTCAGCTAAATACAAGGGAAATGAAAAGAATCAGGAAGTAAGGCAATTTCTGGTGACCACAGTAGTTGAAAGAAAACCCTTTATTCTGAATATAACTGCTGTTTATTCATTACATGGTCAGGTCCTTAAAGGTGAGGAACTACTGAATTAGTGAAAACAGTTCAAAGAAATTTTGTTCAGGACAATTTATTGCTCCTTTTTTGATAGGATCGGTAGCTATAAGAAAATATGGATGTAAGGAAGGTCTGGAATGCTCAAAAGGTTTGCTTTGCATGGGCAAAAAAGAAGAATAACCTTGCACTTTTCAAATTAAAGGAGCAATGTCTGTCACTACTAATCAAATTCTGGTGCCCCAGCTGTTCAGATCATTGCCTCACAAAGAGTATATAATTACAGCCATATCCCCCTCACCAAACACTGAGTTAATTACGAAACTACTAAAAAAAATCAAGACAGAGGACTTAGCTTCTGAGCTGGATTTGGTGTTTATAGGTAATACATAAAAGGATATCAGGGCCCTGTAGCATTTCTTGTGCAGACAGCTCCATAGGAGCACACCAATATGCTGGATGGCATTTTACTTTGTAGATATGCCGGAGTACCTGAGAGGTTTCAAGGTGAGGTGACTGTGGCCACTGCATAATTTTCCTTGGGAACGGTGGTGAAGTAAATATAAAGAAAATGCTTAAATACATTTCCCTGCCAGGAATCTTGCTCATTGATCGTGCTTTGAATTTGGATGCCAGCTTCTGAAGGACTGTTTAAATGAGAGAGAAAAGCCATCGCAAAAAACAGTATCTGGAAGCTGAAGCCAGAAAAACTCAAACTGGAATTAGGGCACACTTGTTTAAGTCAGGCTGACTCATCACCTGGACAGCCCTCCAAGGAACCGTGGGGCTTCCAGCCTGTTTAAGGACATCAGAAAATGGCTGCCTTTCCAGAAGGTATAGAGTACAAGTTTGGGTCTTGCTCTGGGGGCAGAAGGGTGCTCTCCAGTGGCCTGGGGAGTGCAGGAGGTCAGGGCTGAGGGCCTGGCGGCCCCTCTAATCTCAGCAGATCTGTAAGAGCACTTCATGATCAGGGGCTGAGGAGAGCAGAGCGGTGATGACTGCTGGGGAAAGGACCCAGCTGGAGACAACCTGTTCACCCTGACCCATACCCAGCATTTCTCCAGTAGAAGCAGCAACGGAGGTGTCTCCAGAGAACGATTCACCTGAAATACCCACCTCTGGTGGGTCTAACTCTGGTAACTAGCAAAGGAGCCCAAACGCTGGACTCGCAGCTTTAGATGGGTAGAGCCAGATGAGGTGAGCCACTCCCTCCGGCATTCGCTGATGGTCCTAGCCATGTATCATTTACCTTTGAAGTCAGGCAACATTTAGCCATGACAGTCCATGATGGCTGATTTCTGTTTTAATAAAAAGCAAAGAGTAATAGGAAATCCAGTCAACAGTTCTTAAAAGGAATAATAAAAAAGGGCTATCCAGTTGCTCATAGCCATTTTTTGCTTATTTATTAGGAACAAAAACAACATTCTTTGTTAAATTCTTGACCGGTGGTTTAAATGCCAACAGGAGTGTGAAGCCTTACTCAAAAATCAGCTCTTTTTTTTTTCTGATTAGCTTAAGAAGACCACAGATAATCAATAACATGACTATGGCTTAACAAATATCTGGTTAGCTTCATATTCCAGTGACAGAGGATGGAGAGCAACTCTGGATGCTATTTTAGATAGTGAAATTTGTACTTTGCAGAACTTATTTTAAAATCCTGCTATGCAGTGTTATCTAATCTCCTTCTGATCATCTAAAAATACCATCATTCTAGCATGCAAACCAAATTATATTTGTCTGAGATTCATGAAAGAGGAAGCATCAAAAGTGCAAAACATTCAACACAGATCCAAGTTCTGATACAGATGAAAAATCTTACTCCACAATTTTTGAAAGTTATCTAATCCAAAGGTCACACACAGTTTAGCTGTTCTCTGAGCATAAGAAACCAAGAATTATGGGAATGTGGATCATAATTTAGCATAAGGACCTTTATTCCAGTAGGAACATAGCCTAAAATAATGACATAGACCCAAAGCTGTATTCTTCCTTACCAGAGATAATTATAGGACATCAGGAACAGAAAAAAAGAAAAAAGAGTTCATTTGCTGATCATTGGTAGCATTGGTAGCATTCAAACTAAGGGATTATTAAATGTAGATGGGATTATTGATTCTATTTTTTTATTTGTATGAATAAGAAACACCTGGTTTTAACACAGTAAATGGGAAAAAGTTTTAATTGGCTTAAAACTCAGGCATCTGAAACAGTTACTACAGCTATGATGTTTTTGACACACGTGACGTCAACAAGACCCTCACTTTTGGTGATCTTGTCACAGATTATGGCTCCAGCTATTGCTTTTTCACTGACCAGATACAGGTGGTCCCCCTTCCCAAATTGCCTCTCTGCCTAGACAGGTATCACAGGATGTCATCCCAAGAACTTTCATTTTCCTCTAGTAAAAAATGAACCTTTTTTCTCCCACTGCACCTCTGTGCTCTCTCTGCTCATCCTGTGACCTAGCAGTCATTTCTGACTCATTCTGTTTCCTTGTATTTGCATTCCAAATAAATCCCATTGCTGCTTCTTGTATAATATTTCTATGCATTAACTCTTTTGTCAGGTTAATTCTGTACCTTTATTACCATAACAACCTTTTATCTCCTTTATACATGTACTATCAACTCCAGGACATACAACAATCAGACCATATTTCTCGCACACTGGTTTGATGACGCTAGCTCTTCTTAATCCCTTAGCAAATTTCCTTTGTTGTATCATCAGCATTTTTATCCTTTTTGCCCAGTTATCTTGTGTTTCCCTGTGTAAAGACAGGGTGAGAATTATTGTCTGCTTTCTCAAGTGCCTCCTTAAGGTTTGCTTCTCATTTCCCTCAAAAAAAGGAAGAAAAATAAAAGAAAAAAAGCCCACACAGTACCAAATTGTATTAGTTACATTTCGTAACTCCATTGCAACAACTCCTCTGTCTTACTGAAGTCCCATGTCACATTTTTATTTTCTCCCCTGCTCCCCTGTTCTTTTCTCCCCAGTAATATTCCCTTTTTTATGTCTTGTTTTCCCTTTACAATGTTGGGTTCAGTTAAAGCTGTTTCTATGCCCCAGGAACCTGTGCAAAGGCTTAGTATTGTGTAGGTGCTCTGAGGTGCCTGCTACCTCTCTCAGGGCAGCAAGAGGTTATGAAGTGGCCACCCGAACACTAATCTAAACCTTGTCATTGAGAATTAATTGCATGTATGTCCTGCGAAGGCACTACACAAGTTCCAGTCAGCATGAAACCTGAATGGAGGTATAACGCTTATGACACCAAGCTGGGCGGGAGTGTTGATCTGCCTGAGGGTAGGAAGGCTCTGCAGAGGGATCTGGACAGGCTGGATCGATGGGCCGAGGCCAATTGCATGAGGTTCAACAAGGCCAAGTGCCGGGTCCTGCACTTCGGTCACGACAACCCCAGACAACGCTACAGGCTTGGGGAAGAGTGGCTGGAAAGCTGCCTGGAGGAAAAGGACCTGGGGGTGCTGGTCGACGGCCGGCTGAACATGAGCCGGCAGTGTGCCCAGGTGGCCAAGAAGGCCAACGGCATCCTGGCCTGTATCAGGAATAGTGTGACCAGCAGGAATAGGGAGGTGATCGTGCCCCTGTACTCGGCACTGGTGAGGCCGCACCTCGAATACTGTGTTCAGTTTTGGGCCCCTCACTACAAGAAGGACATTGAGGTGCTGGAGCGCGTTCAGAGACGGGCGACGAGGCTGGTGAAGGGTCTAGAGAACAGGTCTTATGAGGAGCGGCTGAGGGAGCTGGGGTTGTTTAGCCTGGAAAAGAGGAGGCTGAGGGGAGACCTTATCGCTCTCTACAAGTATCTGAAAGGAGGCTGTAGAGAGATGGGTGCTGGTCTCTTCTCCCAAGTAACAAGCGATAGGATGAGAGGAAATGGCTTCAAGTTGCGCCAGGGGAGGTTTAGATTGGATATTAGGAAAAATTTCTTCACCGAAAGGGTAGTCAGGCATTGGAACAGGCTGCCCAGGGAAGTGGTGGAGTCACCATCCCTGGAGGTGTTCAAAAAACGTGTGGATGAGGTGCTTCGGGACATGGTTTAGTGGGCATTTGTACTGGGTTGATGGTTGGACTCGATGATCTTAGAGGTCTTTTCCAACCTTAATGATTCTAAGAAAAGGGGGTGGGTGGGGGAGGAAGCACCATAGGGACAGTGAAAAATGCATCAGTCTTCACAGGGGAGGCAAGTAAGTAGGTAAAAGATGCAATCAGCTTTCACCACTTTGTTTTTTTCCTTATATGCCTTTTAGCTGTGTTGCTCAGCACTGTGTTTCTGGAGGTTTATACACTCTGACAAATTCTGGTTGCTACCTTAAGAGCATTTATTCCTCATGGAAACTCATTTCACATCTCATCAGTTACAGCAATGAGATGGGGAAAACGATTTCTTGTTTCTCTGAGGTATGTGCATGCTGGGCGGATGGCACAGCTGCAGCCCGAGCTGAATTGAGTCCTGGCCTGAGTTCCCCCACACCTCCTCTGGGCTGAGTGACCTCCAGGTTTAGAGACCTCCCTCTTTAAAGCACAGCTCCAGACATTTCCAAAGAAATGCACTGCAATGGAAAACACATTTTCATTTCAGCTCCCCGTTAGCAAGTTAGACAGCAGTAGACATGAGCATTTGCTTAAGGTGTGCTGCATCCATTTCTATGAATTGCTTTGTCTTTCCCTTGCACGGATCCCTGCGACATAACTCAGTATCACTTATGGTAGACTGTGCCTGAGAGATGTTTTGAGACGCTGCCAGCACTTGGCCTATTGCAGGGTTCGTGACACTATGTGGTAAGTCATGAGTATTTGTCCATGAGCTCAAGCAAACCCAGAAGCCGTGGAAAACCACAGAGCATCACAAGACTCCTGCAAAAAAACCCCACCATAAAACTATCTGTTTACTCAAGTTATGAACCCGTTTACTTCTGGAAACTGCTGAGTATTTTGGTAAAGTTATGGCAAACTTCCAGGTTATAAAAAGCACCGGAGATCTCATTACTAGCATTTCCCAAGGCAATAAAGAAAAAGATACCCCTTACCGTGACATTCTCATTTTCTCGTTTTCCCTGCTGTTGCATTATTTCTTACAATTGGACGTGATAGGAAAGAGCTGTACAGTCTGTTCTGGGAACTGGAGCAGCACTCACAGCTTGGGGAAATTAAAGGCTACACGTGATAACTATTAGTCCTGCGATACTCGGAGGGAGCGCTCAGTGATGAGTACAGTGTGAGGCTTTGAGTAGGAACTAAGGGGAACTAAAAAAACATTAAGAACATAAGGAGAAGATAATCTTGAAATCTCTCTGGACTTGAAGCCTCTCTCTCAAAGAAACACTCTGGGCATTAGTGTCCCCACAGCTGCCTGCATGCAGCTACTCTAGCACTGCAAGACACTGGCTACAAAACCAAAAGGGAGCCTATCGCTTCTGGAAAATTTGCCTGCCTGTCTTTCTCACCCAGAAATACTGGGTAGCTCAGAAATGCCAGACAACTTTTAAGTGATTTCCAGTCGCATTTTTACTGTTGAGGACAAGCATATCCATGTGCAGGACAAGTAGCTCTGGTGGGTCCGGGAGCTCAGTAGATGAGGCTCCAGGACAGGGGCTAGGCAAAATCAGCCTGGCAAGAGCAGCTGTCTGGGGTCTGCAGGATTCAGCTTCAGCTGCTACAAACACCTTCTTTGCTCCACTAACTTATACTTCCTTCTGGTGTCTTTTGCAAGTAAATCAAAGTAATTGAGACTTGTGTTTGAATCTGGCCTACATTCTCCTGCAGCAGAAGGCAGAGATTTTTAACCAAATTAACAGCGCTGGGGATTTCATTATCTGTGAAGCTCTGTCCTTTGTTATGCAACTAAAGGCTTTTTGGTTAAGGTTAGTGGGCTTCAAATTGGCTTCAAAAAGAGTAAACCAGCTCCATGGTTCTGAAACTGGCATGTCGAGAGGCCCCTCCTCAGTGTTTTTACTGCCAGGCATTTAAATAAGATTAGAGTTAAGTGTTGAAGGAGAATAAAGACTAAAACTGATTAGCTGTGTGTGGCTAATAATAATAATAATAATAATAATAATAATGATGATGATAAAGTGGAAAATATTTTGGACTAAAATTAATGGACACATCTTTAGTATGTCATACGTGAATTTATCTGCATGACTTCCACTCATGTTAATGGGAGCCACTTGGCTAAATTTCTGCTCAGTGAGCTGTTAATTCATCCCTAAGGGATTAAGTTTAAATTTAAACTTTCAAAAGCCATTTAAAGCTGAAATGCTGTCTTGAATTCATTCTGTTTTCAGAGAACAAAGGACTAGTGAAATAAATTTATGATTTATTAATGT
Source organism: Oceanodroma leucorhoa (assembly GCA_030449065.1). NCBI lineage: Eukaryota > Metazoa > Chordata > Aves > Procellariiformes > Oceanodroma > Oceanodroma leucorhoa. The sequence continues at coordinate 1,836,057 of JASVER010000145.1, forward strand.
GCAAATTTAATTTCCTGAATTTAGTGACCAATTTGTGGCCGACATATGTCATGACATCCTAGTTCTGACCAATACCTGATTATTGTGGTATTCTGGTGTCCCAGCACCAGATGCTCCCAAACACCAAAACATAAGTGCTTGATAACATGTTTATAATAATTTTTTTTTCTTTCTAGGTACTGTCAATAGTTGGCTTAAGTTCTGATACAGATGTGACCCAGGATTCTTTAGTTTATATTTTATTTTTAATTCTCTCAGAATCCTTCTGAATTATGCACCACTCGTATTTAAGCATTGAAATTCCATATAGATATACTGTGCAAAAAAATAAAATTCTTTTTTATCATTTTTCTTAAATTAGTTCCTTTTCAATCCCTCTCAGACTCTACTTGTTCTTTTCTTAAGGAAAAGATTATTTAGGAAGACCTAATTTTCCTATTTTCTTATTCACTATTTTCTATCTTTCACTATGTCCTCTTTATTCTCAGTTTTTTCTAAAAGAAATGATCCAAAACTTTTGAGCCACTTTCCTTACAAATGTTTTCGATGTGTACCTTCTCTCCTGTATCTCTCGATGTATGTTTTTGCTTCTGTATATCTTTTCTACTCCTGCCTGTATCCTTCTATGCACCAATGGTCAAAAGCCAGTATAAGCACCCCACCAATTCATCCAGGCCATAATAAATATTTGCTGTGTTATTACCTGTTCAGCTCTATTCCTGCAGAAGACTGTCACTTGTTTTTCTCCCATCACCAATGCACTAAACAACTGTTTTCCTGAAACTCTTCACAGCGATTCACTACTTGACCTTTAGTCCAGCTTCCACCCCTCGTTTCTCCCTCCTCCCCTCACACACCCAGTGTTATATGAATAAACAGTCGAGACTGCTCGCCCTAATGTTTGCTGCTTTTCTAAACTGCAGTTATAGTTACATAGGCCTTCTGAAATCCCTTACAGCTTTCTCTGCTGTTAGACTATGTTATCTCCTGTGCTAGCTCTCATTTTTGTCACCTGTCAGTTCACCTCCCTCCAGATTGATCACACATGAAATAACACTTGATCCGCGTGTTGGGGGCACCCACAGATAGCCATTTCCTATGTAGAAGATTGCTCATCTCTTCCACCTCTTTGCTCTTTATCTTTTAACCAGCTTCTAATCCACATCTGATCTTGTCTGGTCAACTGTTTGCTCTCTGAAGGAGAGGTGCCAGGTCTTTTAGCATTCTTGTACAATGCTGTGGTGCTGTATAAATATTTATTTATACATAAGGCCTTCGGAGTTCATTTTATCAGCTCATAGTCATCTAGGTGTTTTATACCTATTAATTTTTTTTTGCAATTAACTTTTCTACCACTGAGATAAGGCTTTCCGCTCTGTAATTACCAGGGTCATCCCCTGCATCTTGCTTAAAATTAGACAAAATATTAACCATTCTCTAGTCCTAGATGATGTGGAGCATGCTGTATTCTGCAGTTAATTGTGAGGAAAAACTCTTAGCTTGGAAAAGAGTAACCACACTGCTAACAGCGAGACAAAGGTCTGACCTTCAACAGCCTTCTGCTATTGCAGCCCTAGGGTCTCGCGGGTTAATGCCTTTATGGTATGAGCCCACATGACATCCAGATTTAAAGTCCATAAAGTTCATTTTCACTTGAGACTTAAGCCAAGTAGCAAATCAGGCTCTTGTAAGAGATATGTGTCAGAAATTAACTCAGCTTGGCATGCAGCTACCTACTTTCAGACAATTGAAAGGATAATACCAAGTAACTTTCCTAGATATGTTCACTTTAGTGAACGTTGTTCATGTCTGGTTCTGAAAATAGTGATTTAAAGGCAAGAATATAAAATGCTCTTTCTTTGTTTTTGTTTTTTTTTTTTTTTTCCTCTCTAAGTGTGTTCTGAACAGCTTAAAAAGAAATATGATGGACTTCGTTCTTATGTAAAATTTTTGCCTTACTAAAAAATTGTTGAGTGAGAAAAAAGCTAAGGCCGAAAGATTCAGCTGCTTCCTATAGGTAATAAATCTGGAAGGGAAGAGAGTTTACAAGTGACTTAATTGTAATTTCCAAGCACGGTTATAAGTTTAAAAGATATAGCACACAACAAAAGGAAGTGCAGTCAAATGCCTCAAGGAACACATGTCTCTGTGTTACTAAAAAGAGTATATTTCTAGTGGCTGTAGCAGTCCTTTGCTGGGAAAAATCAGTCCAGCGTAAGGCTCATTCTTGCAACAAAGTTTACTAGGATGCTGTGGTAGCATCCACACAGAGAGGTGGCAAAAGTTTTCTCCAACTTCTTCTAAATTAACTTACCCATAAATACCTGTTAACACCCCTTTCTAACACATATATAACCTCCCTCCACTCTGCTCATTCACCACTTCCAAATGTAAACCGCTGGGCAATTGTTTGTATCCACCATATATCCCAAAGGCAGAAGTTCATCAATAAAATAGTAGAAGTTCTGAAAAAAGAGAAACTGCAGTATCCTGAAGCTGTGCTGCTATGTACATATTGTAATGTGACATTAAAGACATGAATATTAAACTTATTTAAAATCATGCCTTCTTGCAGGTTGACTCCGTGGGCTTACTGCAGTGGAAAGTGTGAATGCTGCTCTGCGAGGTACCAAGCTGGTATCTGGCATGGACAGCAAGAGCAATGCCGTTATCTCAGTCTAGGCTCCACTCTCAGGCTACCTGAACCTGTCTGGAAGCCTAAGCAGATCCTTCGCCTCAGGAATAGTGGTGACCATGGTGGGCATTCACTTAAACACTCCGGTCTCTCCCAAATGATAACATCTTTGCCTGTGACACTTCACTGTGGTCAGTGGTTTTTGCCCATTGATTTTTGCACTGCAGATCCACCATGATACTCAATATAAGCATGATAATATAACATGATAATGATAATATAACATGACATAGGATAATGATAATGTAACATGATATAGCATGATCAATATAACATGAAAATCAATATAAGCAGCACACATAGCTCTGAGAAAAGCCTTCAGAATCCACATAAGCAATAAATACCCAAAAGAAGTACCAAAGAAAACAAAAAGAGTGAAAATACCTCATGATATTTTTTCACTGTTTTCCCTGACATGCACGTGCAGGATTTCCAGTTCGAAGTCCCGCAGCCACAGTTTCCACCGCAGCGCTGGACAAGGAGGCAGCGGGGAAAGAAAACTACATTTGTCAGCTTCAGTTCCTCCCTTAAATTGACAGAGTAGTTTCTCGGAGTGCAGCTGTAACGTTTCACATCGTCATTCAACCTGTCCAGGTCAACTGCAATGCAAAAGAGGCTTCATTAGTAAGGTTTGAGTGGGACACTTCCCTGGTTTATACCGCTCCCCTGGCAGCCAATAACACAAAGTGATGTGACACTGGTTGGAAAACATATGAAGTATAGCAGTGATTTCTGAACAGATAAACATAAACCCACTAAATTTAAATCATTACAGGTGGCCACCCAGGCTCTCATCCTACTCCCACCGGCTCCCATAAGAGAGCTCCCACTGACTATAAAGGTGAAGGGAAGGCTTGAAGTAAAATATTGGCCTGAAAGCTGAAGACTGGTTATTTTATCTGCTGTGTCATTGATCTGTTGGATCCTTGTGTAAGAGATTCCACCTCTGCTACTGTCTTCCTCCCCCTGCTTATACCTGGCTTACTTAGTTGATAAGCTCTTATTTTTTTATTATAGGCACAATTCTTTTGGCCTAACTGCAGGTATACAAAAGGCAAAAACTTTAAACAAGGCTCTTCCTGTGGTCAGAAAAGAAACGTCTTTGGACAGTGATTCATCCCGTCCTCAAAAGGGCATTTAGGGCAGGTGACATGACTTGCTTTCTCAAGTTGCCTGTCTGTATTGTTTATGGATAGAGTCTAGATAACTGACAGAGAAATCAATCTAGGCAATATTAATTTCAGCTGGTAAGTTCTACTATAATAGGCATACAAATAAATACAATTAAAACTAATGAGCTTCATTGAATGCCAGTAGTTGGTTGATGTTTAAATGCCTGGTATCTCTGCGAGATGTGTCATGTAAACAAGTAGTAAAGCCAAGCATAAAAATAACTTATAGACTATCAACTGTGAGCTTAAGTGCTGGTTCTAGTTTTAGCTTGTAAAGCTAAAACAAAACAAAAAAATCCCTTCCATAAATACATTTTCCACAATTGTAACACAAATAAAAGTAACAAATTTAATGAGTTTTATTTCCATAGAAATCTTCTGATTTCTTTTCCCCTCCTTTTCTACTTTTTTCTTTTCCTTAGAATTCTGTCCACCAACTAAGTGTTCAAAAGCTCAATAATTCATTCAGGATTGGAGGACATGTGAACTTGTGTTAAGAAGTGAGGTCCTCTGGATTGAAACTGAGAACCAGAAAGAAAATTAAAATGCATTTTGAACTCATTGTGCTTGAAAGCTGAAGATTCAAATCTTCAGATTGCAGAAAAAAATGGAAAACTGGAAACCAGAAACACCGTGTCTCACTGACAAATCATTAATTATATGAACATTCTTTTTTAAAAGAAAGACAAGTAAATTACACTCAAAGTATAAATTAAGCTGAACAAAGAAAAATAACAGAAAATGACTGGAGGGTACAGCAGACAAAAAATAATCCCTTCCTACCCCAAACAGTATTTTCTAATGGATACATCAACAGGAAAACAGGAACGGCTCGAATGAGAACTGAGATAATGGTCTAGTGTTTGTGAACATTTCAGATTTTCATGGGCATATTTAATAGCTCAACACCACCTCTGGTCCTGCGTGCACCTATGCTTGTGCTTCACTATAAATATGTGAAAACATCCAACAAAGACAGGAGTACTACAACGCTTCATACAGACTGTGACTCAGTCCTTGTCAACATCACCAAGTAAATTGTGGAAAAAGCTGTGATTTGTAAATATCATTCACCTTTACATTCTGGCCTGGAGATATTCACAAGGCAGATATGCAAGAGGCAAGGGTACGTAAATGTCATGAGTGCTATTATAGAAAATCATAGCAGCTTCACTTTTCTGGCAAGGTGTTATCTCAGTCAAAAAGAATTTAGCAGATAAATTGCGATTTTATAGCAATTGTGATACATCTCGCCATGAAATCTCAGTGCTTGTCTCCAGAGAGCTAGCATCTCTCCAAAAGAAGTATAGATCATCCTCCTGATATAAGCACAAAATCAATGGCGCTGCTGGTATACTCATGCACTGGGAGAAAAATACACTCTGAATATCCACAGCCAGGACTTCAAAGTCCAGAATATATTGATTTCTTTGCTTTAACAGATGATATTTTGTTCTCCGTTGTCATTCCCCAAAGCCACCCCTTCTCATTGCAGGCTCTCAGGCTAATTCTTCTTACAGGGAAGTGTTTCCCACTCCTCTAAACCTCCTCTAAAGGTCATCAGGACCTTTGCCATCAGCTTTGCTTACTGATAAAGCAAAGAGGTACCTGGCTACTATTCATTTCAGCCAATTGACATGAAGGAAAAATTAATCAAAAGAAGAAGAGGGCAGAGAATATTCTGAAAAATGAGATTTTTTGAGGGGAAAGCCTGGATCATCGACACTCTGGCACTGCAGCAATCCAGGGGAATGGATATCGATACGAGCAGGCTCCTACTGGGACAGGCTGGCCGTGGACTAGGACGGCATTTGCCAATGGTGCGTCTGTAGACAGAGTTAGAATAAAATGCTCAAAGGCTTAATTCAGCCTGTGATTGCAATGCCTCCTGCTGAGGTAGCACAAGAAACAAGGCTTCCAGCAACAAACTGGTCATTAAAAAGGGCCCAGACCCAGGTCACATGAGCTGACATCTGTGTCCAGGAGAAGATGTCCAGGGGACTGAACAAAATTTGCTCTATCACAGATGAAATTTCCCCTCAGGCTCAACAGTCCTCCTTCCTGCATTGAGCTGATACCTATTATCACTGCTGTGTTATCAACGCAGAAATGAGTCTTTGTAACGAGGCTGGTGGAGAGGGAAAGCACTGGCATTTAAAGGACCAGGGTGGGGGGGCTCTCCTGCAGAGAGCATATTATATCCATCACAGTGTTACACATACTAGCTTCAGTACTTAAGCTGCTCAATTTAAATGGCAAGGGGTGACCTGGCAAAGGGCTTTCACTGGAGGGAAGGCTTTGCTCACTAGCCTTCAAAAACCTAGTTCTGATGACTTTCAGAAGTCTTTGCAAGGTCTTTTAGGCTGTAGCTGAACCAGTACTGTGGAGAGCTGTTGACTTGCCTGAAGCACAGGAGGGAATAACCAGATAATTAGGATAATTTTTTCCCTATGCAGTATGAAGGAATCTGCTATTTTCAATGAGGGCTCAAAACATTTTCTGGATACATTCTTCAGGAATTCTGACATCAACAAGTAGCAAAATACATTTTAGTGTATTTTTCTATGATGAACTATTTTTGAAAAGCCTACATGAAATTTTCCAATGGAAAATTATATGAATTCTCCTTGGTTTCATACTCAAGGCATTCTGATCCTCACTTATAAGCAGTTTTCAGGACCTCAAATCCCAGACTTATCAGTTAAGATGTGAATTCTCTGCACTTTGGCATATCTCGGGTATCAGAGTCCAGGTTGAAATGGACAAAAACAATAGCAGGAAGGTCTTATTTTAGTGATGCTGAAAACAGGAAAATAAATAACTGCAAGCAGAGAAGGAAAGACTAAATAAAGGGTTTAAGAGATACACAAGTCATCCTCTATAAAAATTCATGTGGAGGTAAACACCTACGCTCGTTTTCACTCTGCTCTACAGAAATCCAGCACTTGGTGGGATAAGGTGAGCACACAACATCTTCTGTGAACAGTGTATACTGTACTCTGCTAGTATCACACTGACACCCAAGAACAGCTCCCATTGCCTAATTAGGTTTAGACCATGGTTTGCAGCCCCCTAACAAAAGAGCACATTTTGCTCTGAACAACTGTCTCTGCTGAAAGCTTCGATATGCATTTTTCCCCGTCTTGGGATTGTTTTACTGTCTGGAGCCAGTCCATTTCCTCATCCATATAACAATGAGATTTTACAGTACAGTCAGTTTCACGCATCACTTCACTGCTGTGACTAAAATGTAACCGAGCCTTGGTGTGATTGGTGTGAAATCCTGCTGCTTTACTTATCAAGGACTGAAACCACTGGAGTCCTTAATTTAAAACTAGAACTAAAAGGTTCTGTAGACTGGATGCAAATAACTTCAAAGCATTATTACAGAATGTCTGCATCAGAGATTCAATTTAAAGGCAAGGCAGACATAAAAAGATGCTCTGGAGCAGTAAGCTGGATACTTGGGGTACAGTGTTTGCCCCCTCCTCCCCTGTAAATCCTATGCTTAAACCCATCCTCATTTCTCATAGCACTATGGCATGTGCTTACCTTGAAACATTGATCTTAATCAGAGGTCAGCACTGAAATCAGGGACTGCAGCTAATACCAGAAGGGTATTATTCAGAAGGGACAGCCTTAAAGATTGGAGAGGAGAGAAAACCTGTGCTGCTGGTCACTGATTAATTTTAAAAAGACAGGCGGTCTTTTAGGGTTTCTTTTCACACTTTATCTGTTCCAAATTCATACATGGCCCTAACATTGTCATACATTTTACACTTTTTTTCATGCATCAGCCACAGACCAGAGCTGAGGTGTTAATAGGTGGTGTCCACCTTGCCACAGTATTCCGATACCACATATACCACTTATGGGTACAAGTTATTCCTGGAGAGATTCCAGTTGGACACAAGAGGAAAAATTGTCACAGTGAGAACAATCAGCCATGGGAATAATCTCCCCAGGGAAGTGGTGGATTCCCCAACATTGGACACTTTTAATATTCAGCTGGACGGGGTGCTGGGCCATCTTGTCCAGACTGTGCTTTTGCCAAGGACAAGATGATTCTTTAGGTCCCTTCCAACCTGGTATTTTATGATTCTATGATTCTATGTCAAGGTCATCCAGAAGCAAGGCAAGAAGGATTCAGGCAGGTGCAGACCAGTCAGCCTAACCTCAGCCCATGGTAAAATTAAGGGGTAAATCTTCCTGGAAGCAATGTCCAGGCATGTGAAAGACAAGAGGGTGGCTGGGAACAGCCTGAATAGATTACCAAGGGTAAATTTTGATGGACCAACCTGAGTCTGCTATGATGAGACAATTCTCTTGCTGGATGAGGTGAAAGCAGCAGAGGCATCTGCTGATTTTTGAGAGTGATCCATGGCATCCTTGCAGCCATACTGCTGAGATATAATGGGATAGGTGGACTACAAATTCGGTAGATAACCGGAAGGTCCAAGAGGTTTTAGCAAAATGATCAGCAATTCCAAGTACAACTGGTGGCTGGCTACTAGCAGTGTTCCTCAGCGGGTAACGCTGGGGTCAATACTGCTAAGGAACTTCACTAATGATCTGACAATGGAATGATTTGAACCTTCAGCAAGTTTGTCAGTGATATCACATTAGGGAAATTTATCCACGTGCTGCAGGCCTGCCTTTCCGAAGGACCTCAGCAGGCTGGAGAAATGTGCTGGCAAGAACATCATGAGGTTCAGTGATGACAAATGGAAATTCCCCTGCCTGACACGGAGTAACCCCATGCATCAGTCCACACTGGGGACACACTGGCTAAGCAGAAGCTTTGCAGAAAAAGCCTTGGTGTCCTGGTAGACAGCAGGTTGAACAGGAGTCAGCTGTTTGCCTTGCAGTGACAGAGGATGCACGCTGAGCTGCATTAGGAAGAATGTGGCAGTAGGTTGAGGGAGATGAATACTCCCCTTCATTCAGCTCTTGTGACCCTGCATCTGGAGTACTGTGTTCAGTTTTGAGCCCCCTCCAGCAGAAGAGAAGGACGAACAAACTAGGAGTTCAGTAAAGGGTGACCATGATGGTTAAGGTGCTGGTCCAAAACAGCCACAGCAAGGCTGAGGGAACTGGATTTGTTTAGTCTGGAAAGAAGACTAAAGGGGGTTCTAATAATCGTCTCCAGCTATCTGAAAGGGGCTACAGGTAGGATTGAGCGAGTCTCTTCTTGGATGTGCACCGCAAAAATACAAAGGGCAAAAATCACAAGTTGCAGCAAAGGACATTTCAGTGAGCTCTAAAGAAAAACTAATCACTATGAGGGTGGTCAAACACTGGGACAAGTTATCCAAAAGCTTGTGGAATCACTCGAGTTGGAAATATTCAAAACTTAACAAAAGAAGTCCCTAAGTAACCTGATTTAACTTGGAGGTTGGTCCTGCACTGAGCAGAGGTTTGGATGAGATGATCCACAGAGTGCCCTTGTAACCAAAATTGTTCTATTAATCTATGATTGATACTAAACAGCCACAATGCCTGTATGTCTGCTGTCCTTCCTGAAAGGGTATTGATATCACTATCTGTCCTGCTTTCGGCTGGGATAGCATTAATTTCTTCCTAGTGCTGTGTTTTGGATTTAGTATGAGAAGAATGTTGATAACACACTGATGTTTTAGTTGTTGCAAAGTAGTCTACTAGTCAAGGACTTTTCAGCTTACCATGCTCTGCACAAGAAGCTGGGAGGGATCATAGCCAGGACTGCTGACCCATCTGGCCAACAGGGTATTCCATACCGAATTACATCATGCTCAGTATATAAATAGGAGGTGAAGTAGCGATCGCTGCTTGGTTATCGGTCGGCGTGTGGTGAGCAATGGCATTGTGCATCACTCATTTTGTATATTCTACCATTATTATGATTATTATTACTACTTTCCCTTCCTTTTCTGTTCTATTAAACGGTCTTTATCTCAATCCACGAATTTTACTTTTTTTTTTTCCGATTCTCTCCCCCATCCCACTGCTGAGTGGCTGTGTGGTGTTTGGCTGCCTGCGGGTTAAACGACAACACTATCCACATGGACAGATAAGGTTTAAAAGTCTGATTTTGGTCTGTTATGAAGGCAGTGTGGATGTGTGGAACTAGATTTCAACATGACACTCAGCACCAGACTATGTTGATGACAGGCCATGTTAAGAATGTATGTAGACAGACTATAAGGCTTAGATCCTCTTAAAATACTTAACTCTCACTGAAGGGACTTGCCCACATTATACAGGGAATGGGTGCAGAGACTTTGCAGCCACTGATTATCCTCCCCTGGATGTCAAGCAGAAATCTACATCTCCTTGGGCCTCCTGCCGAAGGCATGCAAACCAGTGCCAATTCTGCTAAAATTTCTAACTCTTGTGCTCTTTTTGGCAGCTAAAGAGATGTACTCATGAAAAGAGCCTGCACTTGTTAGCTTGACCCTGTTCATATTTTGTCCATCAGCAAGGGATGGAACTGCAGTGTGGTTGGAGTATTGTGTGTCAAGTGGGGATCCAGAGCTCAGTTCTAGTTCGACTCTCCGCCCTTCTCACGCGTGGCTTACAGTTTATAACAAAGGTTGTTGTGCTGCTGTTTTAATTTTGACTCTTGGCTTAAAAAAATTCCTCCTATAGAGCATGGAATTTCTCAGAGACCTATGAATGTATTGAACCTTTTATCCCCAGCATTCACTAGCATAAAGGTGTGTGCCAGGGCTGTGTCACGTACAGTAGAGTAGAGCACAGCCTCTCCACTTGTACAGAGAGACTGTACAAGCAGTCAAAGACTGCAGAGCAGTGCTGCAGCTGACTGAAGCTATGGTGTGGTTGAACTTGAGTTGGAAAGTGGAGTCCCATACATATGATAAACAGTCACATCTTCCACTGGTTAAATCACCTAAATGCACTGACACTGAAGAAATTATTCTTCTCCATACCGAATGTTGATCAAACCCTGTGGCTTTTAGTCTTCAACACATATGGCTGATGGTAATCACTGTTCCACTGCACATGCTTAATGATACCACAATAAGCACTTTGTTAAATATACCTGAAGACTTTGGGATCTGTTCAAGTCTTTCTCATGGGAGCTGGGGACAAGATGCTGCGATTTGGTTTTACTACAGAATCACAATGCCAGCACAAACCTCCTCAATACAGCAACTATTATTTTAGAGGAATGAGAGATCAGAATTTCAGTGGGATTATAACTGTCCACGTGAAACAAGGTTCACAATATATGGGCCTATTATAGACTGTCAGACCAATTATCAGCTGTGGTAAGGGTCAAATAGCAAAAGCAGGCCGAACCATCAGTGTCATAAATGGACATAGCTTCATTGAAATTGATGGAGTTGAACAGCTTATTCCAGTGATAAATAATACACTGCAAGTTTCACTAGCATTTTAAAAAAGGATTTAATAAGAAAAGCTTTCACTGCAGTGACTGACAATAACGTCACGTAAAGCATGAGGGAAAACCTCATTTGTCACAGAGGGTGAAGAGTACAGATGTAGGTCTGAATTAGATTGTGAAATGAATGAATGTGTGTTCTTAGCATGTAAGAGACAAATTGGTTCCCAACTGAAGAAGGGTGGAAGAAATATCTTTTTTTTTAAGCACGAGGAATATTTTAACTTAGCAGCTATTTGAGAAGGGATTCCATCTACTTCGAATATTCTCATTTGCCGTGAATGAGCTGGAATTCAGCATTTGTGATGCCTGCACTCCCAGTCTGATGCACTGAAACTTGCTGGCAGCCATCCCAGAACCTTTCAAGGAAGAGTACATGGACGTTTGCAGTAATTTATTGGCCACTGTTTGCAAACCCCTGAGAAATTACATTCCTGAGTTAAAATTTTAACTTCTTGCTAGACTATTGTAAGTAGTGACAATTAAAAAATATTGTTAAGGACATGGCAAAACTTGCCTGATCTTGGGAACCTGTTTGGCAATGGACAGCAGAAACATTCCATGAAGACTTGTGGTCTCATCTCACTACTCCCCTTCCAGAGAGCAGTGTGGCTATGCCAGCAAGTGTTTATTTATTTAACTTGTAAAGCTGTCATTGCAGACAGATGTTATTGCAAGAATGTCCCACCTGATTAATTTCTTCTGATAGCCAAAGGCTTCTTGCATACTATTTCCCAAAAAGAAAATGAGCTCAGAAGCCTGTGTAGTCTTGTTAATTACCAGAATGTATCTATCTACATGTGTTCCTGCTTCCTAGGTTTATTTCTGGAAAAAGCCTTCCTTTTTAAAGATGATCCCTTTCTCTAGGTGCCATCCCCTAGACATTTGGATCTACTTCTATGATGAGAAACAGTGAACTTTTTCTTTCTCCTTTCTTCATTTGTACACGAGCCATTTCACAGGCAGAGGTCTTTTTGAATTTATAAAGCCTTTTTCAATGGGATGTAAAACTTTAGAGTCAACAACAAAAGATAAATGTAAGCAAGCATGTAGGAAAAGTTAAATCATGTTTAATTGATGGTTGGAACTGTTTACAACAGTATCTCTGAGGAGCTCTTCTAATATTATCAAGCAGATAATACATTGATGTTTTCAAAAATTTAAACTGTAGGATGAAGAGGTTTCCTTCAAACATGTCTGAATGTGCCTTATGACTCTCTAAAAGACCTATTTGTCTAAAAGTTCAACATAATTGTAGAGTATGGCTGTTTTCTCTTTTATATCTACCTGTGTTCTTGCTAAGAACAGTATCAAATAACCCAATAGCCAGTGATATCCTTTTAGAGATGCTTTATATTTGTAATAGCCAAATTACTATGACACTGAGGTCAGCTACAACATATTACAGCAGTGCAAAAGGAATTATTTTAAGGGATATACTTTATTTGGTATGACCTGCTTTTTCCCTAAGAGTTTAAGATGAGCTTAAGGCTGAATATTCATACTTTCAGAGTATCTAAAATGCATCAATGGCTAACAAACCTTTTTGAGTATATTTACAACTGCTGCAAAGGTTATTTGAAACATCTACTTGTCATATTTTCATGTAGGAGGTGTACACTGTAGTTTATAGTTTATACAAGGCCTCTCATTTAAGGATTTTGAAAATGTGAATGTGCATCTTCCCCTTTCTTTTCTGTCCTTTAATTCCAGTCTGGGTTTCACTGAAATTCTATAGTTGACTTCTACTGGAGTGGTTAACAGCAAACCTCACTGAATATATGTAGAATTAAATTTAAAACTTCATGTGGTTATTAGCGAGACATACCTGATACCAATATCTCACTTCAATAGCGTAAATAGAAACACATTTAACTCAATAGAGTTGCATCAGTGTTGTAGAGGTGTGAGATCAGATTTTGTAGATAGAATGGAGTTATCATACATATAGATTTAATCAACACACTCATCTTTAAGGTTCTTGCAAGAGGTATCCAGGGAGGGATCAGTCTTACAACTGTGTACAAATACATGATGGGAGGCAGTAAAGAAGATGGAGCCAGAGTCTTTGAAAGGACAAGAGGTACTGGACACAAACTGTAACACAGGTTGCCCAGAGAGGTTGTGGAGTCTGAATCCTTGGAGATATTCAAAACTTGACTGGACATTGTCCCAAGCAACTTGCTGGTGGTGACTCTGCCTTGAGCAGGGAGGTTGAACTAGACAATCTCCTGATGCACCTTCCCACTTTATCTATTCTGTGATTCTGTGAGTTTCAGCTATGCTAAAATACTGTACTTCTTATTTCCTTGACCCTGATCCTTATCTTGTGGATTATTGATTGCCAAATTAAGAAAACATACCATTTAGATGTCATTTATCACATATCCCTGTTATCAGAATTAGTATTCAGCAACACCGCCTCTTCCGCTCAAATTTGTGGCACAATTTGGTATGGGCAGGGAGTTGGATAGGAGTGAAATCATTAGTGATTCATTTATACCATTTATATGACATGTTCTGAAAATGTTGTGAAGGATAGGCAGAGATTACATCAAATTGTTCTAATATGCCTCAGGGCTGTTCTAACTAAGGATAAAGAATAAAAGCCAAGCTGGAAGCAGAAACAGATATCTGCAATAAATGATGATATAATCTATTGCTCTCTTTGCTGCAAGGTTATCCCAGTGCCTATAAACATTCCTCAGAGATCCACAGTGTCTGTGTTTAAAAGCCACCAAGCATTTCTAATTTAAGCACTTGTTAAAGCTACTCCCTACTCCTGACATCATCCAAGAACAAGCCTTTAATCTTGTCAAAAGTTTATGACTAAATAAAAATTCTTAACTGAAATTTTTTAAGGATTTGATTGTGGTGAGGTGCTTTTGTCCAGAGGGCTGCTAACAGTCAGGGAATTTGGCCTTTAGTTTGAAGACAAAAGAAAAACTGTTATAAAACATTTTTTGCTTATTCTTGTAACCAAAACAGCAACAAAACACTCTATTAAAATAAATAAAGTGTTAAAATAATAATTGGAAAACTCTTTATGTCTTTTACAGTGTTTTGTTATGCAAGAAGCTGAATTACATTTATACTAAATGGAGAAACCTTTAGGCATCTGAACTTTCCGAGCACTACTAGATCAAATTGACACCTGTAGCCTACATGATCAGCATCAATAAAGTAACAAATACTATTTTGTATATACGTGGTCATTTATACATATGAGGTACTAGGCCAAACATGATCTGAGAATCAAATGACATCTGGAGAGCACAACCAGAACAGGATCCAGGTTTCTAATCAGCTTCTATTAAAATCAAAACAGACCCTTTATTTCTTTTGTATATATGTCTATCAGTGCCAAATCCAGACTGGAAATAAGGGACACACAGCTCATGTTTCACAGGCCCCTGAATGAGATCATTTCTGATCTCAGAAATGGTGCAGTGGCAGTGGGGAGGTTTACAAGGCACCGGGCCTGTTGGCGACAGATGGAGT
>JASVER010000145.1:1853734-2006788 GCA_030449065.1 Oceanodroma leucorhoa
GGGTTGATGGTTGGACTCGATGATCTTAAAGGTCTTTTCCAACCTTAATGATTCTATGATTCTATGATTCAGGTGACGTTTTTCACAAAACATGGGCTGTTGTGGTTGCCTGAAATTTCTGACGTGCCAAAATGGAACAAAGTTCAATATTCACTGGATGAGTGCTCAGGGCTTTATCACAGATTCCTTTGAAGTGCTGAGCCCAAAAATAGGCAGCCAACATGTCTTGGGAACTGTAGGCCAAGTTGGCTGCATATCTACTAATACATTGTATTAGTAGATATGTCTGAGGTCATTCTCCTGCACAAAGGTCAGCAGCCATGGGACAGCCCGCATCCCTACCATAAACCTCTTACCCTCCGAGACAGGGTGGCCACAAGCAAAATGCCCATGGGAAATGGCAGCTGGCCTCTGCCAACTCCTGGTTTTGCCCAGCAATGACCTCCGAGAATGACACTTGGCCTGGGCCAAAACTAAGTAGAGACCAGGCTGACAATTTAGCAACATGATGATTGGATTTCAGGGCTGGGGAACACTCCTTGACACTATTTTTCCTAACACAGATGCAGCCTATATATCCTTTTTCAGATCAAAGCACATTAAAGCCTCATCATTTGATAGCAAGTGAGTTACAAACAGAATTAAAATCCTCTCTCCTTGCTTAGCACACACTTAACATAGGGGGGGATGGGATTTGAGATGCAAATGAATTGTAGATTGCACAGAATCAGAACTGTGACTTGGGCACTGTATTTATAAAGTTATAAAGAAGGCGGCATATGAATACGTATCTTGGAAATGGAAGACAATATTAAGAAAAGAACTCATATAAAATATTTCACTCCATATCTTCTGTGAAAACTACAGCAATTGTCATCTTGGAGAACCGTAACAGACCTCCTAGAGCTGTGTCTGCACATAAAGGGCAATTTCATCAGGTTCTTCAGTGCAGGGTTACCCCAGAGCACGACTGACTCTTCTAAATAGTGTTTCGTTATCGTTATGTTTGTACTGCTAGCTTAACATCTCTTTGCTTTACAATTTGGTGGATGATTTGAACTAACAGAAAGAAACAAGAAACATAACCCAGAAATGTGTGCTTTCCTCAGTTATAGACAAAGATGTTAAACCATAATAATGTTCCCCACCAACATAATGAAAAACAGTGAGATGTTCACATCTTAAAAAACCAGCTGCACATACAGGTGTCTGCACCAGATGCTTTCCTAAGCACAATGTGATAAAAGTGATTATTCCTCACTCAACAGAGAACAATCCCTAAGCAGTGTATTTAAAGGAGGATGATAGTGCAGGTAATTAGGAGCCCCATGCCTTACACACAAAGCAATGTTTAAGAGGGTGAAGCCGAGAACCATCTGTCCTTTACACATGGGCCTATGTTTTTATTTGTGAATTCACCATAACGATGGGCAGTTTTCAGTCTGATTACTCAGGTGAGATCCTACTCAGTAAGAAAATGATTAAGGATTAAATGACTTACCCCTGTTTTTAACAGGTGGTAGCTTGCCCTGTGGCTCCAACAGGAACATGGGCACCAGAATCTAATACCTTACCAATGGACATTTCTGTGAGGAGTGAAGGAATAGCCTGGTCTTGCCCCAAAGTATGTATATAATGTCTTTTCCTACCTTTGGACTTCCTGTCGTGGTAGCTCCTGCCTCGGTAATGGTGGCCACTGTCTGTGTACAAATTCTCGAGATCTTCTTGCCAGGAGTCCGGGTTAAAGTGTTTGAGCAGATCTTCCACCGTGTCAAATGCAGCAATGGTCTGATCCAGTGCTTCAGCCGTGAGCGTAGGGTCAGTCACTGATGGAGAGGGATAGGATACCCCCTAAGAGTGACATACATCTCAGTGTACTTGGAATAAATTACAGCACCACTTAAAACAATTGAAAACAGTTACTGAGAAACTTGTCTCTTTATTGACTGAAACAGCTACTTTGGGCCATCTTTTGAAGTCCTTAGCTGGGTCAGGCTTTGTTATGTCTGTGTTTTCTTTTGCGAGGAGAAGAGACATCAAGGAACTCCCAAGAAAATCCCAGAGGATATGCAGGCAGTGGAAGAACTGCCACTGCTGGACTGTCAACATGCACACCCACTCCTCAAAGGGGACAACGGTTTGCACATATACAAAGATGTAATGGAAATGTCTTTTGAAACCACTGTGGTGGCCATGACCACAGAACCGAGATGCCTTGTGGTGCTGGGGTGGTGCCTTCACAGCTCTGCCAGCTCTGTTGGTAAATCCATAATAGACAGACCAGAAACCACAGCAGAAGAAGACAAAGGCAACAAGTCCACTAGATTGTCTTTCTTTTCCTGGTCAATTTCGGCGACAAATTTGGCTTGGTTAAAGACTTGAAAAGACGGCCCTTTATTCCCAAGAATTAAATGTGCTATGAAATACCAATGAATGACAATTCTCCCACCCTTTTACCAAAAATACAGGTTACTAAACAAAGGAGAAAAACCATGATATTTGGATCTCAGCATTGTAACAATAAATATTGGGATTACCAACATAGCGATATCCTCACAATTATATCATAATACCAAATGAAATATTATTTCCAACCAGGAAGGGCCAAGTACCATTCTCTGAGTATATTTGGTTCCCACTGAGCTTGTGGCACAACTTGACTTTGTTGTCAAGATTGCAGCAATTTCACTTTTACTGGAGAGGACTTCAAGCATTTTAATAATCGTTATTTAGAATCACAATATTCACTACCCTGATATCACTTTTTCCCCTTTCCAACCACAAAGTCTCATAGTATGTGTAAAATATGTGCAAGAAAAACTATTCATGCAGATCTGTTACTTTCTGAAGAACCACAACCAAAATAACTGATTTTGTCCAACGAGAAGCATAATATAGCACAAGAGTTCTATTTGGATTTTGGTCTTAAAAGTTAAAACATTGGGGGAAAACCCCTAGAAACCCTCTTCTCTCATGAAAACACAGCTCTGAAGTAATGTAGCAGAAATATGCCATTTGAAATTAATGGCTCCCCAAAATAATTTTTTGCCTCATCTCCCAAGTAAATGCATATGTTAAACTATTAATCTTTGTGATTAACTTCACTCAGTTGGGTAGTAATGGAAAGGCCAACTCATTTCAGTAAAGTTACTCACTTGTTTGCAGGACTGTGTCCTTCAATGCTTACTAAAATGGTTTTAAAATGTCTTTTAAAATGTCTTTTAAAATCAAACTTTTCTCTTTAACTGTAAGTTATATCACAAAATTAACCATCCTTTTTATTTTAGTGCATATGTTTGCTGAAAGTACGGACAGTCCAAATTATTAAAAACAAGAAAGAGAAGAAATAGAAAAGATTACAACAGTGCGGTCAAGAAAGCATAGCTGCGTTTTACTGCTTATTGCCAAGAGCACAAGAAGTTTCAGAGGGCCCACTTGTGACTGCAATGCCTCTACAATGCAGTGCTAAATAAGACCCAGTGCAGATGGCTGTAAAAATTCATGACCCACTAAAAGGGAAAACATACCTCAAAGCATCTCTCCTGACTTCTAAGTGGTTTGGAATAGAGACCGTCAAAGAGACGGGAGCCCCAGGAGATGAAAAGCTCACACCAGTGAAGTGAACACAGCGTTGTTACCTAAAACAATGCTGCAGGAAAGACTGTGCTGTCGGCGGATATCATGCAGTGTGTTAACACAGTTATTGAGGTTACAAAGGAAAAATGCACCCAAATGCTACTTGCTTACTGAGGAGAGCTCAGTGGAGCTCATGGGTCATCTCTGACTGCAGCCCAAAAGAGAAACGTCAGTCCCCAACTACCTTTCAAAAGTGAGGGAGATGGTGCACGAATGCTGAAGTAGCAAGAGCAGAAAAATCAGGCCATAGGTGTGTGGTTTAGATGATGCGAGAGTTGTTTTCACGTATTCAGCTGTGCATTTCATTACAAAAGTGCAGGTCAGGCTGTGAATTTGCAGGGCATTTCAAACTCATACAGGCAGCAGGGATTCCCCTTTTTTTTTTCATATAAAAGCTCCTACTCAAGAGATTTGTGCAACCTCGTTCACACACAGAAGAAAGCTTAACTTTTTCTCAGTGACAGCCAAGTCAAGAGGAATTGTTTCAACAGCTCAGATAACCTACTGGCAGCGGCATCATGTGACAGGCCCAAAAGCAACTTCAAAGCTGCCAACCCAACTGCCTCTCTTTTGTCCTGCCAAGAACGAGGTGCTAGCTTTAGAAGAGCTTGTGCTCATTGTACTCTGGCTTCTGAGATCACATCCAAAGAGAGGGCCAAAGGAAAAGTGAAATGCAAGAAGCAGTGAAGAGCAAAGATTTTCCACATTGTGTACCTCTTCCACGTTTCTTAAAAGCACTGAATGCATTTTTAATTTCATGGAACACAAAGGTATCTTTTTTGTCAGTGCTTTTACCCTTAATTTCTATTCCCCCATTCTTTTATATTTTCTATCTGCATTGTGAAGCTGACAGGCAGTTCAGTGTGCATCACAGTTGTTTGTTGGTCATAACATTAATTCACAAATAATGGAATTTTGTTTCCTTTTTTTTTTTCTGGGTTTGCAATGCTGGTTTAAGGGAAGAAGTATTGGTTTTAGCTTTCTGAGAAAAAAAACAAACAAACAAACAAGAAATATAGTTTGTGATGTGACATCAGACAAGGAAGAATAAATTTGCTCACCCTCAAATTTTAATTCTGAGAGTTGTAACGTACCCAGATCCTAAAATAAGTCTTTGAGTTGCCCGTGAGTTTGAGAGGCTAACAGTATCAGCAGAACAGTAAGTCATTTTGTCAGCAACTGAGAGGTCTGAGTTTGTCCTTCTGCCCCTCAGGACCACAGCAGAATCCCTGAACCTTTCTCTCCTGAGGAATTTGGATGTCCTCAAACTTTTTCCTTGGTGCCTTTGGGAAAAATTACTCAATGTCTCTACCTTATTTTCCCTGAGGATACGAAAGGGCTAGTGGGTGTGATGCATGCCCAGTGGAAGAAAGTATGTTTTATTAAATAGGGGATGGCATGGGAAAACCAATGAAACTGGGGTTCTGCTTCTGGTTTAGCTGTAGGTTTCCATGTGACGGTGGGCATCAGCTTGCTACCTGTAATATTTGTACTGAACTCCCCCACCTGTAACACATTAACAACAACTTTTCAGAAACAAATAGATGTGAAAGATAAATAAACTTTTTTTTTTCAATATGAAAAGAATACTGGATTATTGTTTGGTGTATTGTGTGCCTTACGATGTTAAGGAGGATAACTAACATGGCGTTTACCATATACTTGATCTCATTTTCATAGTTACCTGATGAGGGAGCCCTAGGCTTACATTTTCAAACATCAGCCTACCATATTTTTAAACAAAATATTCTATCACATAGATTTTTTTTCCAACCCCATATTAGAATGAAAAATGAGTTCTTTCAGTAAAACAGTGTTTTAGCATCTCCTGCTTGGCATATCCAGTAGATCTCAGCCCTGTTAACATCAGTACTCAGGACTTTCAGCACAATTAGTTCAAAGCTATCAATGCATCGTATCATGAAGGGCAAGTGTCATTTGCAAACTCAAGGGTAAACATAAGTGAGATTGGCTTAACTTCTTCTAATTTTGGCAATACAGAATTTTCTCTCTACTCGCTGCCTGGCTTGGACACTAATCAGTAGAATTTACCCATATTTTATTTACTGCTCCTCCACTGGCAACTCCTGGCAGCTACTGTAACAAAGGTGCCATCACTAAACCCTCTTCCATGAATGCTCCAAACATTGGTCTCAAGCCTGCTTTGTCTCATGTGTTTAAAGAGGAGTTTATAAGAGCTGTGACATGGTGCTGAGCAGAGCACACAGGAGAGGACTACCCGTATTACGAATTCTGATGCTACATTGCCATTCCCCAGAATTTAACTTTACTTGGGAAATGAAAGAGGGGACAGATTTTTGGCCAATGACACAAATCAAATGTAATGAAGAGAAAAATAAAATTTTACTTGTTTTCTTTCTTTTTTTTTTCAAGTCTCATTTTACTGCTGAACATGGAGACTTCAGATATAATATTTTATTACAAACACATAAAAAAATCTTAGTGTTGACAATGAAAAGCTAGATCCATTTTCCTGCCAACCTGTTTTAAGTATAGTCTTGCATTTAGGTCAAGACATTTTACTATTGAAAATTGTAAGGTGTTTATCTTGTACTTTCATCTGGGCAGGATGAGTTTGCAACCAAGAAATGTTTCCCAACAGCTATCTCACGTGGTTACAATGGCTGATGGCATATCCTGAATCTTTTCTCCTTAAAAACACACTAGTTGACTCCAGTATGAGTTGGATAAACACTTATTTCATCCTCTGCCAAAGGTGAATACATGGTTCCTCTCTGCAGGTGCCATTTCAGTGAGTTCGATTCACGTCATCCTATCAATCCATCCATGGCCAAAATAGTAACAAATTACTTACTGAGACAGAGCTTGTGACTGACTCCCAGTTGGTTTCTGAGGCTGCATGCTGGAAATCATCCTAAGGGGAAAAACCCACAGGAAAAATCACCATTAAGGCAATGTCCTATATTTACTGCAGAACTTAAAAAATGTCTCAGCATTCAATATCTGTCACCTTTTTCAACCCTCTTTAATGCAAGAGGCCCTTGCCATGTGTCATTCCTAAATAACGCTACCTGCATTCAGGTTCCTCCCTTTTCACTGTTTACAAACTAGCTCCTTGTAAGCATGCTGGGGCAAAGATAGGTATTATTATTACTTGTAATATGATATATGCTGCTTTGCATAGCAGGACCTAATCTGGTCAAGGCCATTAAATTTATCTTCTGACATAAACATTAAACAACACCCCTGTATGTTTACAATCAGAGTATTAATGCTGTTCCCCAAACTGATCCATTCTGGAAGGAATACGGACATGCTAATATGCTGGTACTACTTAGCCAAGGTGAAAAACAGGGTAATCTAATCCATTTGAAATGTAGTCCTAACATGACTGTACTGGTTTTGGTGCTTGTGTCGAACAGGACTTGCTCACCTGTGCAGAGCGCTGAATGGCACTATGTCCTTTACATCAAAAAACACAGCCACAGTACATTCACGTTAGAAGTTGCATTGCACAAAACCCCTGGGCATTTATGATTAATTTGAGCACAGGGATGGGATTCACCTCATCTACCTTTGGACATCTACAAAGCAAACGTCTAATCTAGTCACTCTTGTTTCCATTTACAGTCAATTAAAACTAGCATTTTTAGGGTGCAAATCATCTGATCTATTTTAGAAGCTTAATTTGGGATGACATTGCATCCTAAAAATGCTTTTTTCTCTCCATTGTCTATAAAGGGAGCCTAGGAGGACTAATTTAGATACAGGTGTCAAAATTGTATATATTGATGTGGTCACCTGAATCCCAGTCCACTTGTCTGATGAGTGATGGGCAATCATTACTTAAATAATGAAGAAGCCATTTCTTTAATCTTTTGGCAGTTTTACTAATTTCCAACTGGAATAATTAAACCATGAAAAATGGAAAAAAAGACAGCATTACAGAATGGTTATTAAACACATGCAGTGAATAGCTAATGATTGGCATGAATAGGCAGGTGAGGAAAGTGGACTGAAGTGACAGCATACCAAGATTTTAATTTCTAATAACAGAATTTATAATGAAAGGATTTGAAGAAGATGGATCAATGCCTGGGCTCACCATTTTACACTGACTCAGTATCTGCTACGCATTTTTTAATTTGGCAACTGAAAGGGAAAATAGAAGGGTACCTGCCCAGCTGATGCTCTCTAGACTCCATGCTGCATTAGACTATACATATATACATATATTCAATTATTTCTTAGGAATGCAAAAGAGAAAATTGATTACATAATCTGCTAATTCATCAATAAAATTATCATTTAGTCAAGAAGGAATAGAGCTGCTTTCAGATCCAGACTTGATATACATGGTATTTTAATGTTTTTCATTTGCTACAGAAAAATACTCGAATGTCCCAAAAGTCACAAGATTTTTTATTCAATAGTTACTGTTTCTTCTTCCTTAAAATGTTCCTTTCTCTCAAATCTGAGACAGTAAAACTGTAGTGATTTCTTCAGTACTTAAGATTAGTAGAAGTTAAGAAACCCCATCACACTGTAGTGTCACTAAGTGACTACTGAAACTGTAGGGCTATTAAAACGTTAATAAGTAAAGTGGTTATTTTCTTCTACAAATACAGAAGCAAAACATTATTGGTGAAATTTTTAATGCAGACTTTTTTTTTATAAACAGTAAAAAGATCTGCAAATGCTATGATGAGGTCATAAATAATTCAGGAGCAGTGGGCTACCTTGGCCACATTCTCTACACATTTGGTTGCCCAGTTCTTGACAAGCCACGATTTAAAATACATAAAAATGGATTTGAAAAGCTCATGGATTCTCTGGTAATGGTTGCCAGTTGCAAAACTTGGAAATCATTTCCCCTCTGTCATTAGCTTCCATTTAGCACTTCCAGGAAAAAAAAGTGGCATTGAATTCTGAGGCATTATTTTAAAACAGGAAAAAACTGCCTTATTGAATGTCTGGAGAAGACCGTAGACAAGGAATAATTTTGTGTTTGAAGTGATGGTCCCCTTGTGTTATCTAATTGTAGACATCAAAACTGTTTCTTTAGTCTATGATTCTTTGAGATGGTTGATGCCAGGGAACCCCTCCAAAACCCTGAGATAGACGTGTACCACCTGCTTCTTGGATCTCAAACCTGATGACTGCACATTTTGACACTGTGATTATATTTCATCTGCATAAACTATTCACAACTACATGGCTTTGTTCCACCATCACTCAAGGCAGCTGCAGTAATTCTTGGCTCCTCGGAGCTTTCAACCTCTACAGTTTGAAGATTATTATTATCTATGGCTTCTGCTTGTAGCTATTTCAAGTAATAATATCAAAGTGGTTCTCATCATTACAAAACCCTCTCCTCCTTTCTCACCATTGTCCCTAGCAGAACCTGAAAGACAAATCTATTTTCGGTGTTATCTATTCAATTCATACTCCCTTGTTTATATTAATTTGCATATGATCACTTGGCTACTGTTTTCTCCATTACTTAAAATGACATTAAAACTTTTAGTTAAAACATAAAAAAAGATTACATCTTTTTTAACTGAATACTGGAAAAACTGCGTGGCAACAATTTGACTACATCACCCTGACAACAGTGCTTTTATTTTCGTATGTATGTCATGGTAACATAACAACATTACATGAGACTTCAGGAAAGCATTGCATTAACCATTCTACAAGCAGCAAAAATACAGGCAAAGCAACAGGGCTACCAACCATCTTCTGACAGCAGCTGCTTTTATTGAAGAAAAAACGACTTCCATACCTCAACTTCCCAAATTACACTTCAGCACGACAAATCCTGAGTCAGTCCTTAGAGTTAAATATGTATGGACATTGATATATAGTTCTTGGCTCTGTTTCAGACAAAGATAAGCTACTCTCTCCTTCACAGACTGACTTTGTCTGTAGCCTGTCTCCCACCACTGATCTCCAGCAAGTGACAAGGAGTCACGGGCAATACTCTTTGTTTCACCTAGGGCTTTCACAAGTGGAGATCATGAGGCAAAATACTGCTATCAAGGATATACGAGACTGCAGAGCCAGATAGCATTGGTTGCTCAGGAAGATGGTTTGCAGCCTGGAGGTCCATGACCTGCAGTAACACAGGCTCTGCCGGGCTCAAGACGTGGGGTTTGGCAGGGTCAGTAGGAATAGGGAGGCATTAGGAAGACACCAGGGATGAGGCTGGGATGCTCGCCAGTTTGAGAAGTATGTTGTCCATGACTCACTTTGCTGTACCACAAACATGGCAAAACATCTGAGTCCTCCCAGCCATGCTGAATTACTGCCTGATCCTCAAATTAAAAGCAAGAAGCACTTTCTAACATTTCTGTGATTCTTCATTTTTTACATACTTTATCACTGTAGTCCAGTCTTTTGTCATCTTGGTGCTTGACATCTGTGAGGCATAATGCCTGGGATAGGCAACAATCACCACAAGACGGGCACAAGACACCAGCAGCTCTCTCCGGTGAAAAGAAGCAGCCCCATATCTCTATAAGCTCCTCTCTGAACTCTTTCTCCTAATCTGCAGGTCCCTGGGTGTCATGGTTTAACCCCAGATGGCAACTAAGCACCTCACAGCCACTCGCTCACTCCCCCTGGTGGGATGGGGAAGAGAATCGGAAGAGTGAAAGTGAGAAAAGTCGTGGGTTGAGGTAAAGACAATTTAATAGGTAAAGCAAAAGACGTGCATGCAAGCAAAGCAAAATAGGGAATTCCTTCACCACTTCCCGTCGGCAGGCAGGTGTTCAGCCATCTCCAGGAAAGCAGGGCTCCATCACACCTAACGGTTACTTGGGAAGACAAATGCCATCACTCCGAACGTCCCCCCATTCCTTCTTCTTCCCCCAGCTTTATATGCTGAGCATGACGTCATATGGTATGGGACATTCCTTTGGTCAGTTGGGGTCAGCTGTCCCAGCTGTGTTCCCTCTCAACTCCTTGTGCACCCCCAGCCCACTCGCTGGTGGGGTGGGGTGAGAAGCAGAAAAGGCCTTGACTCTGTGTAAGCACTGCTCAACAGTAACTAAAACATCCCTGAATTATCAACACTGTTTTAATCACAAATCCAAAACATAGCCCCATACTAGCTACTGTGAAGAAAATTAACTCTACCCCAGCCAAAATCAGCACACTGGGGTAATTGGATTAGGTTTGGTAAAAGATTGTTTATCTGCCAAAACGACTATAAACTATGGCTAATAAAAGTTGAGGTGATGCTTTCCACTTCAGGGAGCAGGAAGGGTTCACAGAAGAGTTATGGTTAAGAAGAGCCCAGACAGCATTCTAGACTGACATTTAGGGCCTACCAGGTTTAATAAGGTCCTCTCCTGAAGGAGCAACCTTCTCTACTGTGACCTTGTCATGGGAGTGGAAGAGAAGAGAGGGGGGAAAAGTAAAAGTGTAGGCATGTTCTTGGGGCAAGGAAACTTGAGAAAGAGGGAAAAAGAAACAAACAAATGAAAAAAGAGAAGATGAATGTGTTGGGCTCTGTCTGTGGTCATCTCATTTGTGGTATTTAGATGCCACAGCTATAAACTATAGAACATAGAAGCACCTTCTAGAAGTTTGCAGAGGAACAGGGCTAAGGGATGTACTGAGGCACAAAGGAGATTCTGCAAAACCAAATCAGAGGTGAAATGGGGCATGTGCAAAGAGGTCCAGTGCAGAAACAAAAAGAAGTCGGAATATCTCACTGGAACATACAAATTAGGGACTAGGACAGTGGAAGGTCTGTAAGGAAAACCTAGGGTAAATTATAACTTGAAGAAAAAGAGATGAAATTATCCTAACATTTAAATTAATAAGAGGAAACTCAATGATAGCTATTTTTAAACAGTAATCAACATGTATCTATTGCATTCAGAGCTGTTTGCGGACAAGTAGCTGATAAGCAGATAAACTTGTAGTTAGTAATAATAAATTATAATAATCTGGAAATAAGGTTTTTCTTTTTTTCCCTGTAATGAGCAATATTACCAATATTTTCTCTGAACACTGAATTTATAGATAGTACATTTTATATACAAAGCAACAGTATTTCAAGCAAATAAAACCCAAACTCAGAACACGCTGTGTAACAGCAACAATGTTATGTAAGTAAGAGGCAAAAGAAAAGTTCTAGTTCCATTTAAAAAAATGCTGTGATAAATACTCAGGTTTGTACACTTCCACTGATTAGTTATGATTTTTCATGTGGCATTTTAGTACACTCGTTTCTATTCTTAAAGATAAATAAATGTATAGAGATGTACACTTTGAAATATCTTTTTATTTTACCATATTTTCAATCCATCACATTGCTAGGTTTCATTTTCATATCAGAATGATATTTATTACCACTTGTCCTAAGGATTCCTACAGCAGGCTACTCACTAGAAAGTCAGAGGCTGAGTTTTTCTTACCTACAGTAATGTCCAAACCACTGCTCTGTTCAGTTCTGGTGACCAGGCTTTAAAAAAAAAGATGCTGAGTTTGGAAACCATGCAACAATGATTATTTGTAATCTGGAAATCATGCCTTGCAATGAAAATGGAGGCCAGTGTCTTTCAAGAATGTTAGAGGTACCTTAACCTTGCCTCTCCAGATAACAACCTGTAGTTAGCTACAAGAGGCCGTTACCAATGTTACCAAGCTCTTTTATCTAGCAGTGTAAGCATTTACCAAAACCAGGTGGCTGTAATCTGAAGGCAGTAATATTCAAACTGGAAGTATAAGCATATTTTACCACTAACGACAACTATTACTGGAACAGATAAGAAATGAACAAATAACTTTAACCATATTGAATTTTCCTTTCTATTTTTTGGTGTAGTCCCATAAAGGCAGGCCATCCATGACACCGCTATTTTAAAGTCAGTAACAAAAGGTCAGACAGCCACCAAAGAGTATCTGATCCCAAATGTGATAGTATGATTCTTGCCCTTTAAAAAAAGACATAAATTGAGTTTCTGAAGCCAAGTTGCCACTACATATCAGTAGCTACAACCTTATAGGTTATGACTAAGTTAATACTAGTGTAAAATGACATATAAAATCACTCTTGATTTGTTCTGACACATTTACTAGCTATAACCGAGCGGGAAGCACAAGATACTTAAAATTTCAAAAGTTTAAGATTGTAATAATGATTTAGGTTAAAAGCAGTTTGATACATTTATTTATGAAAAGTCGAAGTAAAACTGAAGCAGAAAATTATATTTAATAACAGTTATGTTTGGTCAATACTTCTCTTCATCCTTCACCTAGTTTTGGAATTAGGCATTGCTGGGTGTATATTATAACAGTGCCCAAGACATTGACATTTAAATGATCTCTCTAAAAGGTCAGGTAATACTTGCTTAAATGAGACGATAGCTATGCCTTTGAAAAATCAGATGTCATCTAACACTACATGGCCCGTGAGCATCCTGTTTGATGCATGTACCCACAAGAGAGTGCATAGGACTTCACTGCTGTGCTGTGCAAATTGTGCATTACCTTTAATTTTTCTATTTATCACAGAGGTCTGTCCTTATATCTGCATGTACAAGGGATTTCATTTGCTAATAGCTACTCCGGTGCACACTGCAGTTAAGCAATTGTAAACAAAATATAAATCAACTAACTTTCATTGTAAATACTCTGCAATCCCTCCTTTGCCATTTTTACCTGAATGGCAAATTTTACTTCTGCAATTAAACACTGGGACACAAAACTTGAAAGGCTCTTCTAGGTCATCACTTCCAAACCCTGATTATTTCAGGCAACTCCACCACCATAAAAAGCTACCTGTCCATTTTGAACCTAGTTAGGTTTTCTTTGCTCCTTCCAATCCCTCAGACTGGTTGGCTGTTTCCAAGCTAAATTTATCTTTATTGCACTTATGTAAGTGCCAGCTTTGTCCTTTTCTTCCTCTCCCGAGTTTGCTTCCTGCAGTACTTCTGAAGAGATGTTACATCTCCTCTCAGCATCCGTTTTATTACACTAAGCAAGCCAAGTTGTCTTGGCCCTCACTAAGAAATGTCCTCTTTTCCCCCGACTGTCCTGTAGCTGTTCCCTGAACACAGTCCAAGAGAGATGTGGTTGCTCTGTACTATGGGGACCAGAGCTGTACAAAGTATTCCGGAAAAGATGCAACTACCGCCTCATTGGTCCTGTGCCTAGTACACCCAGAAACTTTCTTCTGTCCTCTTTGCTAACCAGTGAGATACCATTTAATAGCAAATGTTTTTGTTATTCATCTCTACATGAGTGACCTCTTTGCTCTTTTTGGGCTGTTGCATTTCACTGCAAATCAATTCTCCGGTGCTCAAGGTCACCCAGTTCTCCTCTCACATTCTGATTTTCCCATTCATAAGCAATGCACTTCAGCTCTGTGTGTGCTGCAAAAGCCATTAAAATGCTACTCTGACAGGTTGTGCTCTGGTCCCTAAAAAAACCCGAAAATAAAACTGATAATAAGACTAACCCTCTAGAAACTCCCATTAGTGAGCTCTCCCTGGCTGGATGCTCCCTTTTGCATTACAGCCCACTGTCTCCCCTTTGCCTGCCTCGTGTCTCTCCTGTTAATTGCCATCTTCTCCAGCATAAGTGATTGTTTCCTGCGTGGCACCGGGTGAGATGCTCCTTTGAAGTCCAATTAGATTTGCTATACAGCATTTCCTTCCTCTCCAGACTATCCTCCAGTCTGGCATGAGCTCCTTTGATAAAGAGACGTGGAGTTTTTTTCTAGTTTCCTGTATCTTTAACCACCTTCTCTGCTGACAAGTGCCCTGTAAGCTTTCTAGGTCAGACTAATGAGCGTGCAGTTGCCCCGGCCACTCTCCTGCCATTGATGCTATAGACTGCCACTGCATTTGCCGTTTCCATGTGAGTCCTGGCTCACCTTATCTCACTCCAGGGATGCAAGCCAGGTGCGTTAAGCTGAGACTGCGGCTGCTCCCTGCTCCCTTTATATTACTATTACATAGAAAGGGAGACTTGCTTTTAGCACTGACTCTTCATGCCTTATGTCCCACAGTGCCCATCTCTTGGCAGTGACAATGGAGGGTGCTGAAAGCAATCGAGCTCCTTCCTCACCTCAGTTCAGTGTCTAAGCATACTTGTGCCACGGCACTGGCTCAGTTTGCAGAGCTTGCTGATCCCCCTGTGATGCCCCATGCTGGCTCTGCCAGGGCGGTGGGGAGCGGACATCAAGAGAGGTCCTGGTCAGTGCGATGTTGCATATCAAAATGGTGTCGGGGAGCTGCCAGGTGGGAAAGAGCTTGGGAAGAGTGACCCCAGGAGCCAAAAACTGGCTCCCAGTTCAGAGTCTAGTGCCCTTGAGAGGACTTTGGTGAACTTCTGCCACGCTGACTGACAGGTTTTTGGAAGCAGCCTCCCTGCTAATAGGCAAATCTGCCCTGAGCAAAACTGAAAAAGCTGACACTTCACTTGCCCGGCAGTGTCCAGGTGGGCAAAAAAGTTCTTCAGAGTTAACAGAAGGCAGTGACAGCTGGTTATTTCGGGTCTTCCTTCTTGGTGTGACTCATACCAAACGGGAATGTACTGAGAGGTCCCAGTAGTAGGGTTAAAAGGGAAAACATTAATGAAAGAAAACCTCCTAGGATCTAGCTATTCATTTTCTGTCTTCTGCCTCCTTGGGTTTCTACTTTTTTTAAATAGTTTTAAGCACACTCTATAATCAGTGGAAAATAATCATTAACAAATACAGCCTAATTTCATTCAATATTCCAAGTTTTCCATTGTTCTACTAGGAGGAACTGCTAAGTGCTCTGACATGCACACTCACATTTTCAGATGCAATTTGGGAGAAACACAGGAGGAATAATAATAATAATGGAAAATGCTAATGGAGCTAAGCAAATTTCATTCCAAAGCTGAGGACACAATGTAAAAGGTACTGGTAAGGGACATTAGCTGTCCTAGCAGCAATCCTAGCCTATTGATTTTTTTGTGAAGGATCCATTTGTTTTTGAGCTCTCTCCCAGAGGATGCCATTTAATTCTGCAGTAGGCATGCAGCAGGAGCATGTGTTATGTTTCACAGATAATGCAAAGCAAAACAGTGTGTTCACCCTCCTGCTTTGACTGGAAGGCATTGCGTTTTCTAGGGCAACAAAAAAGGACTGATATACAAACTTTCTAAGATGATAACAATAATCAAAAAAATAGCAAGAATACATAATCTCTGGAGAATTCAAGAACCAGTTTCTCTTAGCTTTTCCAGGTTTTTGATGGGATCAAAAGCAGTTGATTTATTGCAAACAGCAAGGAATACTGCTTATTTGGAATTTCTTTTAGCTTGAGTTTCATCAAACAGCTAGAGTAAGGAAAAGAAAACTATTCAGGCTGGACTTCCAGCCCCAGACCTATTCCTAAAAATTGTCATTGCTGTTAAAGCTAAATACAAGTACCTTAGGAACAGTCATGCTTCTCATTTCTTTTTTGCGTTATTCTTGCCAATGTCAATTATAAGTAACACTATGAATGAAGACTAGATAAAAAGGAAACACCTTACATTTGCCCCATTTTTGTAAACAATTTGACTAAATTGTGTTATCAGTTTTGGGATCAGCTTACCAAAAGCCAGTCTGGAAAATCCTTCTAAACATCAAACTGAGACCAAACTCAGGACCAGGAAAGTGTGTACTGGGCCAAAATTAGTGTGTGACACATTTTATTTAAATTCTGACTAAATACAAGCATAACCAAATAGACTAAGGATGGCTGTAGAATTACAATAGGCTAAATATTTTCCAAGCAATGAAAATCAAGAGGAACAGTTTATTTCAGTTTTATACTAATGACCTGGAAAATGTCACAGAAGTTGAAGCTGGAAAAAAAAAATAAATTCGAAGTTGGAAAAAAAAAAAAAGAAGTTGTAAACACCATTTAATACAAAGAAACATGCTGGAACTAACAGAGGTCAGAAGCAGAGGCAGGAAAGAAAAACAAGCTTTCATTTAGAAGAATGTAAATGGACAAAAAAGCACAAGCCACAAAGTCTATTTGATGGCACACATGGACTCGGAAAGGAACTTGTGCCAACAGCCTGTGATGAGAAAAGAAGAAAAACATGAAACTAATCTGCAAAGTGACATGGTGGCACAGCACACAGGGTGACTTATGGCTTCATACCCAGAGATCTCCCCCAGGGCATGGGGAGGTGCTCTCCCCATACCGAGAGGATACCACACCACCACAAGTCACCGCCTCCCAGGGGACCACGGGCAGAGATGGGTGTGTGTGAACATCTGCATGCCTTCACCACCTTCCCATGGGTGCAGGACAGGGTCATGCTCAGAAGAGAGCACCACAGACCTTGTGGGTGCAAGCGGCTTCTCTGGAAACCAAAGACAGGTATTCTCCAGACAACAGGCACAGCCAGTTAGTTTTAACCTATCCAGGTGTGATATTAGTATCAGTACAAATTGCAGGAGGTGATTTCATAACCTATCTATGAAGACACCAAGGTGGCACCAAACCCATGCCTTTCTGGCCTCACAGTGCTGGGCTGAGCAGACCAGGTCTTTAGGCTGTCCACCTCCATCAGCAATGCAGGTTTATGGGGAGAAAACATGGGGGGAGCGCTCTTGTACCCTCCGGCAGAAAGACTTTGGTCTGTGGTTCAAAAACTCCGAGTCTTTCCTGAACACCAGACAACATTTTTAATGTACCAAACTACAGTCTGTTGAGTTTTTACTGCTGGTTTTAATATAGCTCTCCTGGCCACCCTGTCCATCTTTGTTCAGGATGACAAACCCTCCTGGGCAGCCACTGCACCACTGGAAGACCAGCAGCTGTGCAAGCCTCCAGATTTCAGCTGCTGGCATTACAAGTGTTTTCTCTGCTTTTAATCTATTTATTACTTAATGCACCTGGACAATGTACCTGAACCAGCACTGAGGTAGCAAGGCCAGCGCACAAAGTTGCTGTTAAGGTGAGAAAGCAGTGTGTTTACTTTCACATATTTGTGATGGAGATAAATTACATATAAAGGGAGCGGAGTGTCCTATTTTCTGCTGCCTTATATTATCTGCCCTGACAGGTCTTTTTTTTTTTTTTTTTCCCTTTAGAGTTTAATAATACCAATTTTTCTGTATAAACTCATGCGTATGCATAAAAGGGGTGGAAGGCCTGAATAAGAATATGACCAATATACCCAGGCTCTCTGCTAACCATGAGCATAAGATAAGCACAGAAGACCTTGTGTTCATCATGCCTGCCTTGAGGACAGGCAGCTCAGAGCTAATATGGACATGTAGTACAATGCACATTTTGAAATGAGGATCTCATTTCCAGTCAGGTGCAAAAGTTTCACCTCCTCTGTAAAAACTGCAATTGCTTTCTGTTTAGTTTAGGTACCCATACCTACACAGAATTCCCAATGTCTGTTTACTTCTAGAGAATGCAGTTCTCAGCAGACTATTTCCATCACTAGCAGCCTCTTCAGCACGCAACACAAACCATATGGAGCAGTCGGACTACCTGTCCTCATAGTGTCCAGGTTCTTCCAAGTATTTTTTTGTTTCAAGTTAATTGGCCAGACCTCAGTGCAAGATAAATTTTTGTGGCCCAAAGGTTGTTGTTTTACCCTGCCTTACAGCAGTTGAAAACTTAGCCTCATTCTTTCTAGGCCATTTTCCCAAGTTTAAGGGTTTGTTTGTCCTTTTAATTTTTTTTCTCAAAGATAAAATTCTCTTTTAAAATTACCCATAAGTCTGCAAACATTGAACCCCAGGGCTCACAGATGTTGTTAACTTTGTCACTCACGGTGCTGTCAGGCAGTAACGAGAAAACGAAAGAAAAGACCAACCTCCATGTAAGAACTTTTGGGTTACATCTATATTAGTAAATAAAGTGAGGTAGAGATTCATCAGACACAGTATGATTCACGTCCTAGGACATAACTATTACACTGCAAAGAAGAGTGGCCTCAACAAACCGCATATTGGAAACAGCCTGAGGTCCATGCTGGCCCCAAACTAGCCGTGCTAAAAATGTGAGTGCAAACAGCCTTGTGCCTATGCTTTGGCTCACACCCTGCCTGTTTAATAGTCTTTTCTGACAAGTCAGGATACTTCAAAAGTACATAGTCTTTGCTGACAATTTGGGGTACATAGGCTTTATTAGAGGTCTCATCCTGCAAGAGCTTGTATTTGTGCTTCATTATATGACTGATGGTTGGACAACAACAGTGCCTAGAATCAAGAACACGGAATGAGAAAACATGGTGCCTGATTCCTACAGTTTGAGGGAAGCTTTCGTTACAAAGTATGTTTTACCACACATCACCTAAGAAATACATCAGGACACAAATATTGATTAAAAAGAAGTATTTTTATAGCTGCCAAGATCAGAAGTATTATTAAAAAAAAAGGCTTCTGCAGCTTAAGAGAAGAAGGGGACCTGGAAAGTAAGTTTTGTCTGCCACAAAACATCAATTTGTACAATTCAAATATTTCCCCAAACAAAACCTATTAAAATGAAAAAAACCCTGTTGTCAAGGGTCACAGAAGAAATTGGATGTTATTTGAGTCTGCTGAAAATGATCTGACAAGATACACAAATTCCACAGATCTAAAAATTATTTTTAGCTTCCAGTGCTGCAGATGAGTTGCAAAATCTGACCCTGTGTAGTTACAGGCTCAGACCTTCTCTAATTAAGCATTGACTGGTCATCAAACTGACAATCGAGGAAAACAACTGCATTTTTCTTGGTATTACAAGAGACAGGAAATGTGACAGATCTTTTTTTTTTTTTTTTGGCAAGGCATGTATGTTCAAAATCAGTTCAGCATGGAGAGAAATGTGTGGGTTGAAAAATAGACAGGGGGTTGTAGGCAAAGGACTATGGTAACAACCCAGGCACTGGGTTTGAGGAGGTGTTCAGTTCAGTAGCACAGAGCTCAGCACCGGGCAGGGGCTTATTTTATGTAACAGTGCCATTTAGCCAAAAATTTTCTAAAATTATTTATCCTGTCAAGTCTAAAGTCACAGGAACCCTACAACTAATAAAAGATGTGTGTGTGAATATGCATGTGTAAGGGAAAAACAGAAACACTCTGTGACATATCTGTCATCTGTATTATTATGAAGACATGCATGGACTTTATCAAGTGCTCAGAGCAAAGCAGAAGGTTGTAAATTTAATAAAGATGTATGCATAGAAAATACAAATCAGATTTATACAGCGTCGCGACTGTCTTTGGAAATGTGGTGTATAGCATGAAGGTCACTGAAGCTAGAAGCAATGTGCAGAGCGAAGAAGAGCGCCAGCTTGCAAGCACACCAGCTTCTCCAGCATGGAGGAAGGACCTTCTCTGATGACTTGTGCCTGGAACTGCAGAGTCAGAATAAGAGTAAAAGTTGTTAAAAGGAAGTGTAGAGATCCCAAGAGCTCCAGTTCTGATGGGGAAGTTTTGAAAAGAACATCAAAAAAACTTTGTGGGGATTGGATAGCCTGAATTTTTGGGAAAGATTAAAAGCTGAATACAGACATCATTGCTTGACTAAGCAATAAGCAAAGAAGTGTGAGAGCACTCTGCAAATATCTGAAGGAGATAGACACGACAAAGAGAACAGACTTCTTTATCATAAATTAGGAAGGAATACAATTGCAGGCAATGGTATGGCATTAAAAAAAGGAAAATTAAAACTGATTATCAGAGAAAAAAAGTCTTTCTGACAGTGATTTATTAGTCTACAGTTTAATCTCCCGTGAGGTATGCTCCTATGCTTGTTATATTTAAAAATGATACTGGATGAACTACCAATAAATTTACAATACAGAAAATTCTTGTCCTTAGAGAAAAATGGGCTGAATGACCTCACATCTTTAAATTATCATGTTGGCTGCATTACACATTACTGAACAAGAAAAAGCCTACAACCCCCACTAAATTTAGACTCGGAAATCTTAAAACAATCGTATCATTTGATCCAGGGCTGTGTTTTCCAGCAGTTACAGCTGTTGCAACAAACAAGGCAAAGATTTATTCTATAAGCAATTAAGCACGCATTATACACAATGCATTGTTTTCTCTGGCTTGCCAGAAATAACAGACACATTGAACAGTGTTAAGGTTGAAGCAGACCCTGCAACCCAAACTTGGGCTAGATGAGTACAAGAGCAGGATTGTGCTGCTAGGCTTTATAAGATAACATTGACACATGGTCAAATAAATAGTATTGGTGGAATACAAAATGTGAAGTTGAGCATAGGAACCCACCTCTCCACAAGACTGTGAAGACATGCAATTCTTGTTTTGATTTAAAAGACAACTTGCAACCAACACCTTCTGGGATCGGTTTTCACAAGTTCCTCAGTGCAGGTTGGAGGTCTAGCATGTTTCAATTCACTAGTCACTTCCTCTGGAAGTCTGTCAAAAGAAAATCCTGAAAGCAGACTGACTTCCTACTCTTCTCCAACACAGTTGGCACACATTTAAGTTAAGCTGCACCTTCAGCTTTCATGGAAAATCTAGAGAAGAAGTGGCTCAACAGGAACAGGGTCTGGGAAGAACAGGCCATTTCCTCTTCCCTTGTGGCCATGGTGGTAGGAGGGACCAGCCTCGCCACACTGAAGTTAATTAACACCTCTTTGCAGCATTGTAATACAACCTTAGTGCCTGATTAACCTTTTTACAGAATCAAACATGGCATCTCTGTTCTCCCTACAAATTTGTCATCTATAACTAGATTTCTGTAAAACACCCTCCAGAGTTATCAAACCAAAATGAAAGGTAAGTTCTTCATATATTATCATCATTCCACATGCTAACATTCTTCAACTGTTGCTAAAGTGGATTAAAGGTTAAGATATGGATTTACAGAGACATCATTATATCCTCAAATCAACAATCTGAAATAGTCCCACTGTTCAACCAAACAGCTCATGTGATGGACAGGTTAATGAGTGCCGTTAAAAAAGTTTGACAGTGTAAACTTACCTCATGTTCATACACACTGATGTGTGGTTTAGGATAAACTTAGGTGAGAATGGTTGGATTTAACCTTCCTCTTTAGTGTAGACATAGAGAGGTCCACACATCTACCAGCAGCACTGATGGGGTGTTAGTGGCATGTCCAGTTTGCTACTGTATTTCCCATCTTTCCTTCTCGTGCCCTCCTAACGGTCAACTCTAAGCAGACAAATTAGCTACAAGGTCTTTCCATGTTTTCTAACAGGAGCTGTACTGAGACTGCTATTGGCCTGTCCCTACTGCAGTGTCAAAATACTGTGTCCAAGCTATTGATATTTTCTGTTTGGTCACACAGATGTGGGAAGCAAAGTCAGGGAACGGGATGGCCTTTACCCTCTCCCAGATCACGCTCATTATGGCACAGAAAATGTACCCTTTCATTTCATACACTACAATTTTCAGAGCTGGATCCAGCCTAACTTTCTGCTACCGATACATGCTTAATGTTAATTAAGAAAATTGCTTTATGGATACCCTGGAAAAGCTGTCCAACATATATGGTTAGTAGCATTACTGATTTTAAAGCTGACAAGTTCTAAAAAAAGCCTGAAATCATAAATCTTTTTAAAACTAATTGATATGCCCAGAGCAGTTTTAATACAAAAATATCTTGAATATCCTCCATCCATTTTTAACCTCCAGTCATTCACAAGACTTCCAGACTGTTAGGTATCATTGATTTATTTCTCTAATTATCAACGGCTACTTAAGCTTTTTCCAACAAGTTTGGGGATGGGTTTCATTTCCTCCTTGTCCAATAGCACAATTTTGCCACTGACCAGTAATTCATCAACTCTGGCTCACTGGAATTCTACTTGGAATATACTACTATGTATTTTTATTTAACAGAGATTGCTTGACCCTAACTGATATTTGAAGAACAGGGAAAAGATTAGCTTTCATATAGAATTTTTTAATGTATCCAGCTACATTAGGGCTAGAAACTGATTATGAACTGGGAACCAGCATGGGCATGCAAGCTGAAGGGATAGACAACTCACCATGAATCTTCACACATCCCCTCACTTAGCCAAGTACAGTGGTAAGATCATGGCCAGTTGCTATGAGACTGGGGTTCACTTCATTCGATTAAAAAACTCATTATTTATATATATATTTATATATAAAATATATATATATTTATATATATATTTATATATAAATATATATATTTTTATATATATATTTATTTATATATATATATTTATATATATATATATATAAATAAATATAAAATATATATATATTTATATATATATTTATATATAAAAAAAGTCATTATTCTGCTAGTACTACACACTTCCCAACAACTGCAACATTCCTGTGGCCCTTATCCACTGTTCTTACATGCTGTGTAGTTGTTTGATCTCATCACTAATATGATTGCATGCTTCTTGGACTTTGCATCTTCCGATTTTCTTCTGCTGTGTTTTGCAAGAAATCATGTTGATGCTGAATAAGGTTGTTGATCTTCTACAAAGAATAAACTACGGGATTTTTTATCTAACATGGGTAACCCTCTTGTACTGCACATGATGGTCTTTTTCTGTTTTTGTCTTTGTATCTCTAACCTACCTTGGAAAAGTAAGAATTTCCTCTTTGGGTCACTGACTTCCTCAGGAATTCTTAAAACTGGTAAGTATTGCCAGCGGGAAATATAGTCCTTCAAAATCTAAAGCTGTCCTAAATGAACAATGCCTCTAAGTCTTGTTAGAGTCAACTATTTGGGACAGGATACTGGATTTGAAAATAACATGCTTGTGTTTGTACAATCCTTTGAAGATATAAAGTGCTACATTTTCTTGTCCTTGGCCACCGCCATGAGTTTGGTGAATTCTCACACAGTGCAATACTTGATTAAAGATGTAGTATTTTCAACAGGAATTAGACATCAACAGGATTGCTGTTATGTTAAGACAGATCGATGACAACATCCTGCAAAGGAGTCACACTTTAACTGAGCTGTCAACAAATCAGGGACAGAGGAGAGCAATTGGCCAGTCCTCCACCATGCTGTTCAAACAACAAAACTGCTGAGCACACATGCTTGCAGCTGGGAAAACACAGACACTAAGGTCTATTTTCCTTTCTGATTAAAACAATTGTTTTATCAGTTGAAGTCTGACAGCTTCCAGGAGCTTCTGTGTGCTTATTGGGTCCCGCTGCTTCTGGTTTTGGTATCTTCCTTGCCAGAAGGTTCGTATTTTCCTGGCCATAACTCAATTCCTCACCCATGTTCCCAGCTGACTCTTTTCACTTTTGAAACATCCCCAAACCCAGCCCTACTACTCCTCAAGTTCACAGTCAGAGGTTTTGCCAAAAGAGGCTGATGTATTGATACGGCCCTACTTTTGCCCTGCTTTCTACCCCATCCACACCTGCCTTCCCTCCTCTCCTAGGCCCAGTCTTTCCTATTTCAGGTCCACTGTTTAAAATCTCCAATTCATCTGCCTCCTTTCCTTCCTAACCATGCTGCCACAACTCCTCTGGTTTACACAAATCCCTCCTTCCCTTCATTCCCTTGTTAAAAATGTTTCCTTAATTGCTATTCACCCTTCTTTAGTCCAAATGAAGCTCCTGTAATGAGCAAGTGACATGTGGACATCTTCCTGGTAAAGATGGAAGGCTGCTTCTTCCTCATCTTTCATGATGTACCTGCTAAGTTTGATATTGTCTGTCATACCCTCTCTGTCCTTTGGCTTTTTATTTTCCCTTTCAGCTTTCAAGAATCTTTGCTTGTTTAGGTCTTCTTCTACCTCTCTGACCATTGCCTTTTGGCACTCCTGCTGCCTTCTCTCTCTCTATGGACTTGCTTCTTTCACTGTGTGTGCTTGCCTTAGCCACAATTAGCTTTATTTCTGAACTTGGACTATACATAACTCTCCTCCCTTGCCTTTGCTGCTGCCGCTGTTTCATTGCCATTTCTGGATGATCCTGTATCAGTAACCTTCCCTCTGGTACTTGTAGCATCCTCTGATGCCAAGCTGGTAGGTGATTCCTCTTCTCCCTGAAACATACTTTTGTTCATCACTCTCTTATCAGTATCATCTCTGACTTACAAATGGCTTTAGAAATTAGGACACAAGACAGGGAGACTCCTAATGAAGTTTAAAATTCAGAGAGTCACATAGGAGAAGGATTGGGACCAATCCTTGTGTCTGGGACAACAGGAGTAAACACGGAAGGGGCATCAGACCTTCAGAAGACACCTGCCAAGAGAAGTACCACGTTAGACCACGATCTAGGGAAAACTGGGAGAAGATGCATTCTGGGACAACTGACTGTCAAGTGTTGGGCCACGTCAGGTCATATCTTTGGCCAAGCCCACAGGTTCCCTCTGACTCAAACACTGCATTCAGCTGGTGGGTCACAGACCTGAAAACCTGCAAGGTTTTCCAGCAGAGGAGATGGGGCGGGCAAGAGTTATGAGGTAGGCAGTAAAGGTTTGGGGTTTTGGAAGGTGTGATAGGAGGCTGGAGGGAGAAATAGCTCTTGGTTAGACGCAAATGTTGGAATGAATCTTTTAATTAGGAACTTCGGCTGCCCCTGGAGCAGTCAGTGCTGCCTGTGAAACTGCTCGTCCAGGCGTGCCTTCTCAACCCAGGAATGTCAGCTTCCCTGTTGCTGAGCTATCTGACCCCCAGTTTTGCTTCTTTCATATCCTTCACTATCTTTTGTTCTGCTCTGAGTGCTGGGAGAACTGGAAGTTTCCTGTCTACCACACTGCTTGCCTTGTCTACATTCATTTCTTCATCAAACCCTGCTGAAGGACAGATTAGGTCTGTGAGATGAATTAAGCAGCAGATCGAGGCTTGCGAGACCCTCAGGAAACTTCATTAAATGGAGAGCATTGCTCCTCCCTGTATAAAATTACTCTGAGGTGCTCCATGTCTCAAGATGCACTGAGGCACAATCTCTCTTTTTAACATGCTGTAATTTTATGTTGCTTTTTAAAACATTATAACACCTTCCAAAGTAAAAAAAAAAAAAAAAAAGTGCATAGATAATTTCTTAAATCCTCTGCTTATGTAAAGTTGGGGAAGGAATGTTAAAGATTTTGAGCAAGTTTTATCTAATTAGAAAGGACTTAATTACTTCTCTCCTGAAAGACAAGCCTCTGGCTGATAATTTTGTGAGGATGGTATGCCTTGAGCAAAACCACAGAAAATAGTTTTGTGCCAGAGCTTGAGAAAACAGAAGTTTCATCATATAGATTGTTACGAGTTTTGCACATGGGTAGTATTTATAAAAAATCTTTGCTGTCTAGCATAGACAGGCAATCAAAACTGAAATCAGAGAAAGAGTAGCAGAAGAACGACTGATAAAGCTTCCACGTGTAAGATCTTGCTTCTTCATTGCGAGATCTATTTCATGTTCAACCACTTTATTAACCAAGACATTCCCCCCCCTCCCCATTCCTCTCCTTCTGTACCCCCGCAATTTACTGGGATTCCTTCTGTGGATTGTTTAAAAGCAGGGAAGGTATTCATGCACCATTATCACGCCTGTTGTCACATGAGATATATTATATGGGGTTTCAGGCAGAATATTTTGTCTTCACGACAGAAATGAAATGTCTATTCTGTGAAAGAAGTGACAAGCTGAAACAGAAGCACAGCAGCAAAGACTCATGCAGTTCCTGGGCTGGATTCAGCTCTGTGGCCACTGATAAAGAATTAATCATCCTCTATGGTCTTTATGGATCTGTATTTACACTGGTGGTTGAATCTTTTTGCAACCATGTTAACTGTTACAAGGAAGTTTATTTATTGACTTATTTAAAAAAACTGCAGCCTGGTGCTGCATCACTTGTGCAAACAAATCTGCTAAAATACAGGGAACCAGTTGTTTAATTCAGAGTGATTGTCTGTGAGTACAAGTATCACGACCAGGTTCTTACTCTGCCCATTTTCATTTTCTGATTGTGCTTTGAATTTCTGGTGTTTTCTTGTGAGCCTAACAGACAAGTATCAAAGAGTTTAAGTCAGTCTAGTATTTGAACTAACTTTGACTCGTCAACATTTCTTTGCATGGGCAAGTAATTAAATTTCATTAGAGTGCCTGTGGTGTCTTTCCCCACTTCGTGACCAATGTTCTTTTTTTGATCATATGAGTGGTGGTGCCCTATAGCCTGGATGTTTAGCAGAAAGCTAGTTCTCTTGCAAAGTTCCACATGATGGATCAAAACCCAAAGTTCGCCCCCCCAGTCCATTAATTTCTTTATGGCTCCTTCATTCAAGAAATGTCATTTCAAACAAGCAAAAATTACTCATGATCTAACACTCTGAAACACATTTTGACACATAAGTTT
This sequence comes from Oceanodroma leucorhoa, assembly GCA_030449065.1. Classification (NCBI taxonomy): domain Eukaryota; kingdom Metazoa; phylum Chordata; class Aves; order Procellariiformes; genus Oceanodroma; species Oceanodroma leucorhoa. The sequence continues at coordinate 1,880,656 of JASVER010000145.1, forward strand.
ATCCTGGGATAAATGCACTTATGTTCTCTTGTTTAGCACCACATGTCCACCATTGTTGGTTTACAATTCCCGAAGAAGTAAAGATTGCTCTTAATGCCATGTAATGTTTCCTAGTCATGAACTATACTAAAAAGAAAAGAAAGGTAAAAGCACATATGTATGTGTATATATGTAAAAAATCGTATATGTAAATATACATTTTTAACCTTGCATCTTTGTATATATGCATGTTTGTACATATACATTTACATATGTTCCAAGCTTTCTTGAAGCCCTTGTTTCCAATAATGATTCTAGTCAAAGTTCCCAAATACGGATTTCATTTAGGATTAACGAAACAATTAGTAAGGCAATAACAATTTGCTGTTATAACCATATAACAAATATATGCCTTTAGTAATAAACTTAAAATAGTGGTTTTAATTAGCAAATGGAATCCAGCATCTTCTAGTCATCTCATTAAAATGAAATTAGATGCAGGGTTGGGAATTTTAATTCAAAACATTCACCTTTATTGTTGGAACACGTTCCTGAACGAATTCCTAGATTATTTTAGTAAATGTCCATGCTAATGTACTTGTAAAACCTGGGGTCCAGGTTTGTTAACATTCCCTTCTTAAATTAAGACATTGCAAAAATTTCACTTCAGAAGGAAAAAGGGGATTGTATAAAATTACTTCAATCAAGCAAAGATTGTTTCCATGTGTAACAGTGTAACTTAATTTACATTTCTACATCTCAAAATAATTGATGCAGTATTTTTAGTAATTATTGAATACTTACTTGCTACATGCAAGATCCCTCAGTCGAGGTAACTGCACTGCAAGCCGTGGTGGAATGAAATTTTACATTTGTGGCAATATGGAATATTCACATCACCTACTTTAAGGTGTGCAACCCAGGGGCCTCTCTCCTAACAGTGTCTACCTCCCCTCTAGCAACCTAAGGTGACTTATCTTCCTCTGTATCACATATTTCTACAGTGTTTGTTGTGAAACACTATGTCCTTAGAGTAAGAAATTATATAATGCATGACAAAAAAAGACTGGAATACCTCAGTGTCTTCTATACTGCAAATTAAAGTTGCTAAGGCAATTCAATCAAGAAAAGTAAAAAAAAAAAAAAAAGTTTGAGAAATAAGCACTTTAAGTGATAATGGCAGCGAGGAATTTCAAACAAATTTGCAGCTAAGTGAGGCTCACGCCTAATAGCTGTCCAGGGCTTGCTCCAGACCATTTTTGCTCTAGGTCTGTGAAGCTTGAAGGAAAAGACAGTTTTTAAAGAGGTTCGAGGGAGACATTTCTCTGTGTGGATACTCAGGCTAAGCCAACAAACTGCACAGCTACAACTGGGGGCTTTGAGTGTGAAGTGTCCGTAGACACCAGCCACCAGCTGCACATACTTGCCTACTTCTGCACAGTCACAGACAGCACAGAGTAGAACTGACTTTTTGCAGCCACATTAGGACACTTTTGACTCTTATTCAACTTGGAATAAATGATGGGGCACACTCAAGTCATTAATAAGCTCCTGGAGTTAACTCCACTCTGGAGCTCCCACCCCCAGGGAGTCCTATGGCTTCACGGGGAAAGAGAGGATCAGGGACAGGCAACAGGCAGCAACATGTTGAATCTGCCCCTTCTCTCCAAAACCGTCCTTGCTGCTCCCCCTCCAGCCTTCCTGGTCCCTCAGACCCACAGAGGGGAGGGCAGAGGTGACAAGAGGCAGAGGACACGGGGAGAGGAGGAGGAAGAGGAAGAAGGTGGAGGGAACCAGCCCTGGCAAGCAAAGGTTGCTAAATGCTGTGTTCAGATGCTCAGACTTTATTTCACAAATTCGCTCCCTTGCCCGTTGTCCCTTATCTTATATTGGGACAGTTAATGACTCCCACACATCCATATGGCTTTCAACCTTGTCCTGTTAAAGATCAGCCTTGTATTTTTTTCAGTCTAATTTTCCAGAGTCACCTAGAATTCTAATCCCACCATCCTGAGTGACTGAGCCCCTCCATCTTACGTGGGTTGCTTACTTTGCATGCCTTGTTTTACAAGGGCAAACATGATTTTCCTGGATGCAAGTCTAATTTATGTCTTCTCTAGAAAAATAATCCCTTTTTGTTTCTCTAAATGATACTGAAATGTAAAGTTAATGCAAAAACACAAGTACATGAAGATAATGAAGTATGTTTCTGCTAAGCTCTGTGGTGCCTCATTTGTGCCTCATGCGGAGTTGAACTAAGTAAAATCTTGGTCTGCATCAAATGAAGTGAACTTAACTGACTTCCTTGAAGATTCATAAATGAGAAGGCCAGAGAGCAAGGCTGTGAGACTGTTTGGCTGCATGCGTAATGGGAAGAAATTCACCCAGCCATTCTGGCACCACGCTCAGGAGATGCAACTGATCAATAAACTCAAGGGAACTCTCCAAATCACTTGCTTCAATTTTCTCTGGAAAATTATCAAAAAGAGCCTGGTATACAAATAAACAACTGCCATGCAGATCCAAACTCCAAATATAAGAAAAAAAAAGGGAGTTAAAGGTTTGCACGTGTCTTGTGCACCATTTTCCAAGAAAGCTCCCAGGAGTAGCCTTGTCTTGGAGAAGGTTACAAAGGAAAGACAAAAAGCAATGTAAAGGTCTTTCACTTCATCTGATACAAAATACCATATGTTTTTGCATGCTTCATTAATGCTCCTTGGTTTGCCGCCTAGAAACACACAATGAGTTCAACCTTCAGGGGTCAGCAGTGCTCAGCATATCTATGAACTGAGCTCTAAGTGACTGTGGGGACTATTGAATAAGGGCTGACTCTGCTGAATAGTAATTCTGCAGTTTTACGTTGGACAGTTTGGAATCTGAAAACCAGCTAAGTACATATCACCCCCATCTCACAGTGATGTGCGAATGCCACTAATCACCTGTACGGTTCCCTTTTGAGAAAAAAACCGTATTTCATTCAGAGGGTGCACTTGGAGAGCATTCTTCTGAGTAGATTCACTAGACTGTAAAATTCTCTGTTTACTCACAGTTTTGAAATTAGATAAATACAGTAGCCTTTTTTGAGCTTTCTAGTGCAAGGAGTCCTGTGTTTTGAGTGATAACATTCATTTTTGGAAAGCCTAATACTATCAGACTAGCTGTACGTGGTCTGGAATAAAGCTTGTTAAATGCAGCAGAGTTTTTGTGGCTGCACTAAAATACGAGTAGTGTAAAGAGAGGCTGCTTCACTGTCTCTTTTTATACCCAGTGGTCTTTCATAGACTGTTCTGCCTAAATTTTAGTTTTAGTAGATTACCTTCAAATTAGAGTAAATTAGAGCTCAGGATTTACTCATAGTGCAACGCCTTACTCCACTAGAAGCCTAACAATTTAAATGCAAGGGAGCACAATCTTTACAGCTTTAGAGCTGTCTTGACAATGTGCTGTTTATAGACTCTTTTTAGCATACATAGGCATACATGCATGCAAAGCCGAGAGGTTGAAGTAAAATGACTCAAACAGTGGATTTCTCCTGTTACAGCATTAACATTATTGCTATTCCAGGCTTTCTTATTCTTGTTAAATAACAGTGGACTGAATAAAAAGGGAATAAGAAGTGTGATGGATATGAAAATATAATGATGACAGTATAATAAATTAATGCTTACCATTTCCTGAGTGTTTGCAAAATCTGCCTCTTTCGAGCTACACTGCACCAAAAGCATTATAATATTAATCAGGACAATACAAAGGAATACATATTTGTATCAAAATCTACTTAGAGTAATGAGCATTCCTGCCCCCTAAAGACAAAACCAAAATAAAAAAAGAGGAGGTTTTCATCTCATTGAAACACTACATGATACACTGCTAATGCCACTGCACATACAAAAAGGCATGTTTGTACATGGTTAAAAATATAGCCTGAGCCTTAGCACATTGTCTTGCATGTAGAATTTTATTGTGTGTGGAATAAACTACTCTGCATCTAACTCAGAATCACAGCCATAAGCCCTCAAGGTATTTTTATTTGACCTCAAATGAACATAAAAAAGGAGCTCATAGAGCAGCCATTTCTTTGCTATTTCTGCAGTGTCTGTCAAGGCACTGGCAGCGCAGAAAGTGTTAGTGCTTCTGAAATACGTTATTAGTGTAAATCTTGGCCTGGACTTGACTTTATTTTATATTTAATGACAGGATGTAAAAAATACTTTGATCTGCATTAATGTAGTTATTGGAATGAAAATACTTTCAGTCAGTTAGCGTTTTGATCCAATGCAGTTAGCTACGCCATCCAGTCTTCAAGTACTGATGTTCTTTTACACTACAATCTGTCTCTCACCCGTGACACAGCTAGGTGACTTACCACAAGGGAGTAACAAATCTTGAATCCAGGTTTAGCCACAAAGTAGTCATCGGATTTGAAGGTTATCTTTATCTGATTTGTTCTTGATGTTATTCTTGGAGGTACTTCTTTGTGTCCGCACCACCGTCCTCGTATAACTGTGCTGGTCTCTGATACATCTTCCACTTCCACAAAGTCATACCTGGGAACCAGTTTGAAGGATTAGTTTTTGCTAACTCTGTTTACAGAAGATGGTTGCAAATAGACAGGAGCACAGCTGGAGACACAAAGGCAACTGTCCCCTGTTCTCCACTGCAAAACATCAGACTAAATATTACAAATGGTGGACATGCTCATGTAGCACAAAATACACTAAGCTGCAAGCTACTGCCTGAGTGCTCAAATGGCTGATTTTTGGGCTCCTGGAACATGACAGACAGTATTTTCTACTAGTTAAAATAGCAATGAGAGGCACTTGCATGTGCTTAATACATAGTAAACATACGCATTGCATTTCATACGGTAGATAAATAATTTAGGGACCTGCTAAAATATTATTTAAGGCAGGCTGCCCAAGCGGAGCAGCTGCAAGCCCTTGTGCACTTTCTGGTGGTCCCCCAACTCCCCGCAGCAGCAGCCTCCGGCTCCTGCCTGCTGTGCCTGTTGGAGGGCTGGAACCGGGCTGATGCCGTGCCAGGAACAAAGGGAGGTGCTGGAGGGATGCAGGGCAGTGCGTGCTGCTGAAAGGTGCTTTTTAGGACCTTCTTTGTAGGAGGCATAGTGCTCCTGCTAGATGGTTTGGAAAGACTCATTTCAAGCTTTCAAGCAGAAAAGGGCAGGCTGGCACTCTGCGTGCCGCGGCTGGATGCTGTCACCATGCGAAAAGCAACAGCACGTCTTGCCCTCTGTAAGGTCACACCTTGGCCGAGCACTTGTGCCACAGCCCACAGAGGGCTCTGCCAGGAGCAGAAGACACTAAACCCCAGGGACGAGAGGACACAGTGACAGCACTCATTGCCACAGCCTGCATATTTGCTGGCTTGGGTCATTTATTGAGTTAATTTCTTGAGCTGGAGAACAAGGAAGGCAGAGAATAGAGTCCTGGTTTCTCTACTTCTATGAGAAAAACAGTCCCTCGATATCTGTGGAGGCAGAATTAGGCCCCACAAACTGCTGTTGGCGAGGGAGAGGTGATGACAAGAGGGGCAGGTTGTGCGCAGGCAACAGGAGATGGAGAGAGCTGCCATCCCCACAGTACAGTTAAGCCTTAAAACTTTGGAGGTCTTTACCTGCAGAGGTTTTTATTATCAAAGCATGTGCTCCCTCCAAAGAGGGAGTTTAAGACTGCTAACCAATTCTTACTAGAAATGTGCTGCTCCCCACCCCCATGTCTGCGGGCCAGGCGCCCGCCTCCATACCCAGTTGTGGGAGCTGAATAGTTCTGTAAATAACAGACCTGCTTTTCTTTTTCTGCCAAGAGCCCGTGCGAAAAAAACGCAAGTACTATGTGGCTTGAGAGTACCAGCACTGCTGCTTTTATATTCACCAACCCCAAACTGCACTGAACAGAAAATAACAGATTCGCCATAACCAAATCACTGAAATCTGCCCAAACTCTGCTGAAACATACATTTTTTGTAACACTACAAAGTTTAGTTCCAGAGAGAGGTAAACTTGTCTCAGGTTCTCTCCACCGTCCCCTGCCCCCAGTCCCTCGTGGTGACGGACGTGGTACCCGGGCAGAGCTCCCCCCTGCCCGTGCGAGCGTCCACCACTGTCCCCCGGGCAGCACGACAGCCAGTGAACCCTCATTGTAACACGAGGGGTTGCAGGGTTTTCAGCATAAGATGACCTTGTAGGCTTTGGTGAAAATTGTCCTGACCAACCTCTACTTTTTGAGGCTGGGAGCCAGACTAACTGCTGACAAAAATGGGGCAAATCCATGGGCTTTCAGGGATTATTTCTGCTTTCAACAGCAGAGGCTTTGCTGCAACGATCATGGAAGTAGGTGCAGTCCGGGTTGTTTCTACGCATCCGAAGAGCCTCAGAGGCTGGGTAATTTAATTGCTTTTCAGAATCATCTCTTATCAAGTACCTGTGGAAATGCTAACAGCACTTCTAGAAAATTCTGTAAAACCTTGAATATTCCCCTCCTTCCAGCTCTGCTAAAGTACACCTTTTCATTCCTCAGCCTGAATGAATTCCAATCAGTTCAGTCTTAATAGTATGCAAATTACAATAATTAGCAGTAATGAAAAATTGAACGAAAACACTAGGAAGTTTCTGGAAAAAAAGCATAAGGTCAAAAGCAAGTACAAAAGGAAGGTAAGGTGCAGAGGCCGTGAATTGCTCATCCAGTACGCACAGCATTCTAGCACACGCTCAGCTCTCAGCATTCATTTCAATTAAACACACCTAGCTGTCTCTCTAAAGCAGCACTGCAGGGATTGTCAGTGACTAAAGCTGCAGAAAGGAACCTAGTTTTGAAAAACATATCAAGCATTAGCAAAAAATCTAACTACGCACACAGTACTTAACAGGCTTAAAGCCATCACGAGCTGTCTGCCCAAGAAATTCCTCGCTCTGGAAGTAGTACTACACAAATAAAGGTCTTCCAGGAACACCAGGGAAAGCTTTATTTCAGAAAAGAATGTGATATTTCTCCAGCTTCTGTAGACACTATGGATGATGGAAGGTCTTTGCTTCTCTCTGCATCCTAAATTAGCTGCTCTGGAAAAAGCAGACAGACTGTCTTCCAAGACGGTCCCCAAACCCACAATACCAGTAACAACTTGACTTCCCCTTACTGTGCCACCACCTTTAATGGCTTTTGACAAAGAATACTTCATCTTTTTTTCCACAGTAAATTAGCCCTCTGTTTCAAAGTTGCAATGCTTTAAGGTCAGCCACAGTTTATCCACTATGTAAATATTAACAGGCTGCTTCTGTATGCATTAGGCTCTCAATCTGGGAAAGCGTTTGCGGTGCTGGGAGGTAACTGTCATTACTGACTCTGGTGCTGATCGCGGACCAACAGCACCAGAGCAGAGCAGCAGCTGCCAAGCCCATCAAGGCGCAGCCAAGGAGAGCCACTTTCAGGCTGCATTCTTTTATTACTAAATGGAAAGCAAACCTGCAGAAATGGTTCTCTCTGTTGGTAAAGTAGAAAAATAACAAAGCAAAACAAGAAAAAAAAAATCCACCCTGTAAAACCCCCGCAGAGCTGCCAAACCCTATAAATGCAAATTAATTGACAAAGAAGATAAGATAGGCAGAGGCTGGGTGTGCAGAAATCCTAACAACCCAGTTCTCTGCATAGATAAGGCATAAGTAACAACATGATCAGGCAGAGAGCTGGAAGCTGAGACTTGAGCGTTTTATGTAAGTGGCATCACAGCAATCTGCCTTTTGGAGCGCACGGGAATCCTGAGCCTGCTCTCTCCCGCAGAACAGATAGCTGAATAAAAGAAATATAAACAAAAAAATCCATGGATTTATACCGTTTTAGTGAATGTTGGCAAGATTCACCTCTGTGCTCTGCTAATGCAAAGCCGTTTATCCACCTGGGTTAATCACACAGATCAACTGAGCTTACGGTCACTTTTGCTTAAAAGGGGAAACCAAAGCAACCAGGATATAGTATACTTTACTAGATATATCAATATGCAGAGTACACCGATGTCTGTGGACCTATATTTAAACGTTTTAAAAGAAACTGTACCAGTGAAGAGTGACAGTAAAGACAAACAAATAATTTGAAGAACATAGTCATATTTTTCAATGCACTTTTATCTGTCTCTCACACCCCAATATAAACACATTCCTACTCACTCACACCTCCCAGAGCCTTCCACCTATTGAAAAAAATGTTTTTTTGACTGGCTGAAAGATGACAGAGGTGATAGAGGACAAAATCCTATTAAAATAGTACCTGAGTTGTTAGGTAGCTGGATCTGAGCATGCAAGTGCCTTGTGCTTAAAATACTATAGAAGGACTAAAATCTGCCAAAACTGCTTCAAGTCCAGACAGCTCAGTTTATTTATAAACCCAAAGACCAATTTGGGTTGGAAGGGACCCTTGGAGGTCTGTCCTCCAAGCAGGGCCATCCTAGACCTGGCCAGAGACACCCAGGTTTTCGTTTGCAGTCTCATGCCAATGGCCACATCCTGAAGCTCAAAGATGGTATTAAGGAGCACTTTGCAAACTCCCACTCGCCACTCACCTGCAGATATCATTTTCAGGCTCTTCCAGTCCAAACTGATTATCAAAAGCCAGCTGGATCCTGGTGCTCTCCGGGGAGCGGAGCCGCCACGTCAGCAGGAGGTTCCTGGGGTAACTGCTGGGGAAGCGAGGACTGTGGATGCAGCCGTTCCCTGCCACGCTGATGGTCTCTTCTTTTCGGTACAAGTCTGTGAGGTGATTGCTCTCTGTTAGTAGTCACAACTTGTAGAAATTAGTATGTTGTTCCAGTTACAGGAAGGCAAAAAACACAACAGTTTATAACACAGCACAAATTATTTGCATTTAAAGTCTATAAAAAGCTGGGTCTAGAAGCAGCTATTAAATAGGAAGTACAGTGTATTTTCTCTTAATTCAACCCCCTATAAATAATAAGAACAACAGTACTCAACTATATAGACTCTTTATTTTATGGTAAATATATCATTACTTTTTACATTGATATTGATTATATAATTTCCTTCTCACTATTTTGGTTTTAAAACAGAGTTTAAACTTTAATAAAAGCTGCAAGCTTGAGAGCAATGAAGTGAGACAAAGTAAAGTAAAAAGGTAAAGAGCCCTGCTTCCCAAATTTGGTGCTCTGGGGAGAGATGCTCTCTGAACAAAAGCAGCAATAAAAGGCTGCAGGAAAGTGCATGCGAGTGAGTCTAAGTTTGTTTATTGTGCTTAAGTATTTCCTCCCAGAAGCATGTGTTAGGTCACATTTTGATTTTATTTATATGGTGTGAATTGTCAATGCATCATTAACACAAACAGCTGCTCCACGCTTACACTGATGTAACTGAAGTCAGAAACTGTCCCACCAACTGTCTTATTGAGTAACTTCAAGACAAATAGCCAAGTCTTTACTTAATTAAAATTCCACAACTTCTGCCTGAGCAAATACTCAATAGTTCCTAAAATTTACTTATACTGAGGTAAAGCCTTAGCTGCAGTAAATCCCAAGGACAACAGGAACTGTGGCAAGACCCAGCGCTCTGAAAGTCAAAATGTCTTCTCAGTTGCACCACGCACTTGCATTGTCCAGCTGTTACCAGTACTGGAATTTGGCTCCCAGCATCAAAGAACTGCAAACAACCATTTTTCTGTGCATTGACAACTTTAGCGTGGTGAAATTTCAAGGATCAGAAGGCTCCAAGGCAACACACAGATCATGGCAGGGTTCAGTTCCCCATTAAGACACGCAGATCTGAGCCTCCACCCATGAGACAGCTATCTGAGTTCCCTGAGTCCCAGCCCTTGTGGGGATCTAGGGCTCAGTTCAGTTACTCATAGAGAGATTTCTAACACCATTTAAGACAGTACGGTTTCCTGCCTGGCCTCCACAAGGACAGGGAGGTCCAGCAGCACATCCAGCAGCCCCCAGCAAAAGTCCCGTGGAAGTTGCGCGGTCTCATGGAGTCACCCGTGCATGGGCAAGCTGAGCCTTTTCTCAACATAGCCGGTGGGAGCTACACCCGGACAGGTCCTGAGTCAGTCACCCAACTGCATTGACCAAATTTCTACTTACTAACGGGCACTCGGACACCGGCTTTCATGTAAACACCTAAACTCCGGTGCCCTAATCTTAAACTGAACATCACCCCTGGTACTCTGCTGAATGTCAGGTCAACCTCCAGTTCCATTACAAGCAATAGAAATATAAAACTGGTGCCTTCTCCTGAATTTGGCTACTGAGGAAGAGCAAATGGGGCGAAAATTTATCCCACCGCTCTACGAACGCTGGAAATACAAAACCAAAGTCAGCAACCAGCGACAGCCATCTGTCACACACAATAATCAAAGTTTTCTCTCTTAAAATAAAATCTAATGTTTGACTGGAACTTTCTAAGATCTTTATATAAAAGAAATATATTTGTTTCATAAAAGCTCATGGAAAACAGGAACCCAGAGAAATGGTACAAATTTCATGGTAAGTACATTTATTTTTCAGGTTGCTTTTCACTGGTTCCTGGCTGTAAATACCTCCCTGCACATAGCTGTAAGCAAAGTGTGGTTGTGTGTCAACAGTTCATTGTACCCTTCTGACAGGGTAATAATTCTAGCTTCCAAACAACCTGAAACTTAGAAGATAAAAGTCTGGGTTTCCTGTAAAAACTATCTCCAAAGATCTATTTGTGACTTCTTTCTAAGATGCTTTCATTCAAGATGACATGTTCCCACACCTTGAGCCACCCTTTGTAAGCAAATACAGCCCTGACTCCATAGCTCACAAAGTGGAGAACCAGCCAGTTTTGTTTTGTTCTGTTTTAACCAAACAATTTGCATTGGAAAAGTGACAATTCAGTGAAAATAATGACCACCCACTTATCAGTTTTGTTGCAATTTTCATCAAGAACATCTACACTCAAGTCTGTTTTCTGGTTTTTTTTATTCTAATTATTTTTATTTTTTTCCTGGAAAAAAAAATAAAGATACCTCTGTTTTTTTTCCCCTAATCTGGAATGAAACAAAATGTCCAGCCAACACCACCGAGTTCCTACTGAAATGCTGAGGACCTTTGGACTCTGAAAACATCCAGTACACCAGAAGGGCAAGGTATTTCACAGGACTGTGTCCAAATTGTCCAAGAAAAGGGATAAAAATATAACAGATTTGATGAAAGCAAATTCTGCACTTTTGAATGAAACAACCACTCCCTAAGTCATAACAAAAGTTACTGCAGTAAAACATGGCAGAGCTCATCCGATACCTGAGAGCACTTTGCTCTTCTTTCTTGGACAGCAAACTCTTGCCATTTTCCCACTATCAGCATGCATTTCATGTGTGGTTCAATGTGGTTCATGCTTCTGAAGGAAATGTTCCCTTCTCCCAGCCAGTCCTAGTACAGGTTTTACCCTGGAGTTGTCAGCTGCTGAGATTAGAGTGCTAGGGACAGTATTTTTTAAATGCAATCATATATATACCCCCCCAAAAAAAAAATTATGCACTTCACTCAGCACACCAGCTGAGAGAGTATGTTACCAGCGTTCTTGTACCCAAGAAGATAGGCTCTGTCATGGCTTTTCATTTAACTTAAACTCTGAATCCCACAGGCTGGGGTGCTCTGCCAGCAAGTCAATCGCAGTTGACCAAGATCAGTGCTGAAATGTAATGGCTGGCGCAGCTCTGCAGTATCCAAGGTAAATAAAGAAATAAAGCTGCACATGTTAAAAAGCTTAAAAATCAAAGCACAGTGACTTGTTATTTCTATCATGGTAAATGCAGTGATTATAAAGTCATTACAGAGGAAAGACTGGAGAGAAGCATGGGGAGACAATGCTCAGTATAGTAAAATAGGGGATATAAAAATATTACAGTATGAAGATATGCCTTTTCCACAAAGGGAGAAACTATGTTTGATGAGAATGGCCATAAATACTGTTTCTATAACTCACATGGGATGAAATGCAAAGCCACTCAGAGCCTTCACCTGACCCTGGAGTGGACTCTTCAGAAGCTCTGAAACAGCTTGATTCCCTCTTACCTCTCTCCTCACGCACTAAATTGCAATCTGAAGTGGTGTAGGCACTAAAGTGGTAGTAGCCAGGACTGGAACCAAAAGCACTAGAGTTTTCTAAGGGGATTTTCAGGGGGATTTTGCAGAATTAACTGGTTTAGATAGACACAGGAACACAGTCAACCCAAACTTGGACTCTGGAGGTTGGCCCCTCATGAATCACCAAGCATCTGGGAAACAGCTTGAGGAGATGTGAGCAACTCCTGTACTTCTTGCAGCAACTAAGATGTGAGACTAAAATGACAAGACCTTTCCAAGCAGATAATCATCGTCCTCATCAAATACACTGGGGGAACTTGTGGAAACCAGACACTGGCCATGGGGAAAGTCAGGAAAAAAAAAACTTGAGAAAAGATGTAGGCAAAGGAAAAGGCAGTGCCTCTTTCAAGGCACTGAACCATCCCATGTTGCAATGCAATACAACGCAGTATTATACAGTGTCCTGAATGTCACATACTAACTGTATTCCATAATGCTTTATGGGAGTAAATAGAAGATGACAGTGGGCAATACACTGCCTGTCACATTTACTAAAAAGCATATAAAATCATTTCACAATGAATAAAAGTAGGTGTTAAGTCATAAGGCAAAAAGGCCATTTAAGCAATACACAGAAGGAGAGTATTCTAAATGGCAGGAGCTACAAAGGGAGGGAAACTATCTCATAAGGAAGATGAGTGGTAAGAAAGCTGGGAGACATCCTTCGCAGTGAGGCAATTCCCTGCAGAGAGTCTGAACTGACTGGGAAGCAGCTTGTTCTATATTTTATTTATCTGAACTAATCTCTCTTTTCTTTTCCTCTTAATTCTTTCCCAACTACTAATTTTAAACATAATGGTATACATGATAGCCCAGCTGTCCAAGTTAGAGGAGCTCCCATGTAAGTGCTCAAAGCAGCTGCATTTTCAGAAGTGCTTGCCTTCCTCCCCCTGCATGGAGGGCACCTGGGTGTCAAACTGGGAACTGGGAAGTTCAGCTCAATATTCAGAAAATTGTGCTTGTCTCAAGACTTTCCCCACCATGGGTGCCCAGCACATCCAATGTTTCTCCTTCCCAGCTAGGACATGTTCTCCTAATGCCATGCTGCATAAGCAGCAAGATTCAGAAACACAAATTTCATCCTGCGTTCGCTCTGGATGCCTGCATTTCCTTGCAAGCTTTAGCAATGTATCAACACATTTTTGTCAAAGCCACTCCCAGTCATGACATACCTACTACAGAAAGAAGTTTGCTTTTATGATCATCATTCAACAAACAATGGATTCCTTCACTAAAATAAATAAATAAATAAAAACCAAAAGGCAATTACTGCTTGCTAATAGCTAATCTGACATCTGTTCTTGGATATCCATTGAGCAAGGAGAGTCCATAAGTGTCAATTCCTTCAGAGGAAAGGAGAATTCAGAGAATGACCTTGTCTAAGGACCTAACCAATAATGTGGAATATTTAGTTCCACTTTTCTAAGGTTTCTGGAATTTTAGCCTCACTTCCTAAGGTGTTGTCCTGTGTATAAGTTTGCTTTTGTCTTTCTTCCCCTTGTAGAAGTGGTTGGCCAACTGCAACAATTTTGATATGGTGGTAGAGGCTGAAAAGATACCATATCCTGACATGTTTTATGACAAGAAATATACCTTCTTAAATCCCATGGAGTGTAATCTGATGAGCTCATCCTCTGCTACAGCTGAGGAGAGAGTTGCTGGAAACCATGTGAAGTTCATTTTACCACTCGTGAAACTATGTGTTATTTCAGGAAAGGACCTTGGGAGTTTGCATGTGGGAGTTTTCCAGATATAACCCTCCTCCCCCATGGCTGCTCTCTTTGAAACAAATACAGCAGTCAATGGTTTGCCACCATTTTTTAAACAAATGAGATAACCTTTGGGGAGAATAATAGCTCTTCAGTTCCTTCAGTTGAAAATTAGCCTGATCTAAATAGCTGAATCCACAGAGTGAGAAGCAAAGAACAGTAAAACATTTTTGAATCTGGGCCACAAATCAGTTCATCTCGGGGACAGGCATGCCAAGCAAGCTGTATTTATAGCAGCCTGTTCAGATATTCATTGGTTTTTTTTTATTCCCCCACCCTCCTGCAATAAGGAGAAACTTTATTTGTTGTCCATAAGGTTCTCTGTAAATCAGAGGAAAAGACGACAGAGTTCATGGTGAAATAGTGTATTCCATAGCTGGTCACAGCTTGTTGGGAAGATATAAAACTGTAAGGTCATTTACCTTGTTAAAAATGATATTTTTTTTAGTGAATATAAACAATAAAATGAATCCTAGTCTGTGAACACAACATCACATTGCTGCTCTCTAATGAAGAAAATAACACTATACGGTAGTACCTGTCAGACATCTCTGTCCTTTTAAGGACAGAAGCCTAACACACCTAGGTCAGCTCTGCTCCCACCACAATTCACCAGCAGTTCTCCAAGAAGGCAGACCAAGGGAGGGAAAGGGTTGGGATCGCCAGTAATGAAACAGGAATAGCACAACCCTGGCCAGGCTAAAAATCGTAAATTGTCACTTATGGAGGCACTAAGTTGAGAAAACAGTCATTCTGGTATAAGGATGCATATGTAAGAGTATGTTAGGCCAGTGGATCCAGCCCAAAGCATTACTTCAGGTTGCTTTCAGCTTTACACAACTTCAACAGTCTTGTTTATTTCAAGAAGACTACAAGCTAGCTTATAGTTAAGTTCATACTTAAGGAGTTTGCTGGATCAAGACCCAAATAAGAGAGCAGCATTTTAACACCACCCTATGTGTTACTTGTCACCCAGCAACCGAGCAATTAAGAAGTGGACCCAAACCCCACTGGAGTTGATGAAAGACTCTCGGTTTGGTTGGATTGTCACTGAACTTCAAAGAAGCAACTCCAGGTACCTGCTCCTTCTCTTACGAACAGGCCCTTTCTTTTTATCAGGAGCATGAAAGATACTCCAGGCATCATCAGAGTTCAAATCCAAAGTATGACCCGTTCTATCACTGAATCAATATCAAAAGATGCTGTGTGCAAGTTCAGCCAAATTCAGACCTCATGTGCACTCACTCAGCTCCCTCCGAATCCCTGAGCTGTGTGGAGAACTTTGCTAGAAGAATACGTTTTATATCTATATAGGACATATCAAAGCAATGAAAAATTGAGCTGTAGTTGAAAGAAGCAAAATTAGCCAGTGCAGAATACCAATACAGAAGGTATCAGAGAATGAAAAAACCCCAGCCGTCTAAAATTCAATTCAGAGCCAACATCCATTTTATAACAGACTGGTTAGTAGTCTGCTTGTGCTTCTGTGCAGAGCAACCCCACGAGTCCTGGCATTAGTCAATCTACAGTTGAACAGGACCTCAGTAAAGACCACTCATGAGAATATTAAGTGGGCAATTGATAAGAAGATCCAGGCATATAATTCATAGAGACAGCCTGTTACAATGTTTCTCACTAGAATAAGCATTATTTTATTTGCATTTAATAATATTATTTGTACTGTGGAATGGCCACCATCATAACTGCATTTTGAATGCGGTACTAAAGAAACAGTCCTGAAATGAAGAACAGGCTGGACTGCATTTTGGTGGGGTGAAGGTTGTGACTGTCTTTTGTCCCCTTTGGTGAGTGCCTTGCTCAGACTTCCACAGATGAATACCGAGAAAACAATTCCTTACTTATTTTTACGGGGATATCAAACTCTGTGATGTTTGCTTTTTGCTATGACTTCTATTACTTGCCTTTATTTGACTTCTTGATGGAGATTTTGTTCTACATGAAAGAACATGCTGAATGTCTTATATTAAAGCAAAGGTGTCTATAGAAAAGTAACATATGTTAGGCCAACATATAAAAAACTTTGTTAACTGCTAGTTCTTTCATGGGTGGTAGTGTTGCAATGCATATCTCTGTTAAACCAACAGCAAACTGAATGTATTTTTCTCTTGGCATTCCATAATTATGAAAAAGGAAAATGTGTATATCAAGAATGTGTAGCTCTAATGATGTGGAGTAAGACTAATGCAAATAACCCCATGATAATGAGAATAAAAATACACAAACCCTTGAGAAACCATGAGAAAAAATACAGAGGGAGATGACTCTCCTGGTGCTGCAAAGAGCTTAAGGGAAACCTGATAACTGAAGCAGAAGTTTGCCGACATCTCCATGAGAAGGCTGGTACATAACAAACTTGTGTAGTGCCTCGGACAAGATGATGCCAATTATAGGCCCAATTGCTATTAAGCATGAATATCAACACTGGACTTTGGCTCACATTGTTTTGCAAAGAACTAGTGCATTGTGGAGTTAGGCACTCCAAATTTTCCTGTTTAGGCAGTGGGTTCAAGTAAGCAGACTTTTGTGGGAAGCTTCCTTCAAATCCTCCTGGTGCAATGAAAATATATTCCTTTTTCATTTTCCCTTCATTATTTTTCAAGTTTTTATGACCAAGCAAAGACTTTTTGCTTCAGAAGTCTAGCATGGCTCAAGTCTTAAAAGAGAATTTGTTTTAAGATATTGTTTTAGAAACTGCTTCAGTCGAGCACTCCTAAGACTCAACAAGATGTGGGATTTCCTCAAAGAAAGAAAAATGTCGATAAAAGGAAAGAGAAAATCCAGTCAAAGGGGGAAAGGCTTCTCGTCTTAAACATATCGTAGCAGATAGGCAAGCAATTACTGAGTGGAAGGTCGTACGTTAGAACATTAGGCAGTAAAAGGAGAAGCTGTTTCAAAAGACAAATCAAGGCAATTTTCTCTCGTGACGTGAGTTTCCTTACCCTCTATGTCAGTACTGAAGATCCGAAACCTCTGGAAGGGAGTGAAAGGTCGCTTCTTATAATGGAAAGTCTGGCAATAGTATCCTAGCAGATATTGTTTCCTTGGACTGAGTTTGCCATGGGCATGCTTTTAGTCTCTTAGGGTCCATATATCAACTGATTGCACAAAGATAAAAGGTTGTGGGGATATTTCAGTCCCTTTAAGGCAGGTGCGTCAAAGACCTAAGTACCTTAAAGTTACCTAGAATCTTTAAGAGAAAAAACTGTAGACAGATCTCACTGTATTAAAATATGATTGTTGGTAGTCCTTTCCTTTTTCTGTAGTAGTCTAACAGCTAAATCTCTTCCAAAGAAATAGAAGCCTGTGTTGTGATTATTCTATTTGCTTGAGAGAATTCAGACCACTTCTGTCTCCTCTCAAGGGACGGATGGGTTCTGGATGCTGCTTCAAAGGTGGGTTGTCCGTTTTCCAAGAAACGGTTAGAGATAAAATGCAGAAGCAGTTCTTGGAGCAGGGACCAGAACCCAAGACTTAGCCACAAAGTAAAGATCCAGCAGCTTTTCTACTTTCTACTCCAAGGCACGCTGTCCTGGGTCTCTGACAGTTTAGACCAGAGCATACCACGGCTCCCTTTTTGTTCCCATGCTTCAGTTTTCTTCTGCTGGAAACCACAGCACTGGGGCAAAGAGGGCAGTAGACATCAAGGTCTTTTCCCAGCATGGAGGCAGAACACAAGTAGGCCACAGGGATGGCTTTCCATCATTTAGATAAAACCCCTGTGTTGAGAAACAACATTTCCCCAGTCTGGAAAGTACTTTAAGTTGTCCATACTAAAAGTACTGGGTACTTTAAGTGCAGAGGAACTTTCCTGTAAGTGCTTAGGATTTTCTCTAGAGGTTTGGCATCAGAATGCTGCAGAGCTGTCATGTGGATAGATACTGCAATTTAACAAAGTTTCCAGGCACATTCATAAAATTCTTGGCTGTGGCCTTCTTTTACTGTTATGATCTTGCACCAAAGGATCATCCAGAGATTCCCATAGTCCTGCACCAAAGAATGAAACTACACGGGGTGAAAGAGCAGGAGAGCTCATTCACTGCCAATATATAGGAACCAGTGGCTGGGAGGATGATGCTGGTGTACATCAGCACAGCCCACAAGCTCAGGAGCTGCTGTGCCACATGCAGCAACAATCTCTCACACCAGCACAGCCACATCCTGATCACTGTAAGCCGAAACCAAAATTGGAAATGCAATTGGCTCCAAAGGCTTGATTTACACATCCCAGCTTCCCAAGTCCTTTCTGGAAAAACAGCTGTTTGGCTGGTTACCAAGAGGAAGCGATTGGGAACATTCCTTCTAGGCTGTGTGGGGGTTTTTGACAAAAAAAGAAGAGCCTAAGAAGTTGTGGAGCTAAGCCACCATTCAGGCTCAGCTCGTACTGCTGCCCCATGGAGTCCCTGCTGCAGCCGCCCCACCTGCGCTCAGCCCCAGCGGTACAGGGCTGCCTGTATGACGGGCTGGTCACAGCTCCCCAGTGAGGGTCAGGATGTCAGGCAATGAGAATTACGTCATTTTTAGTTCCGACTGTGGAATTTACCAGTCATTTAGTGCTACTTACTGCATGAGTCGAGCCATCTAGTGCAAAACTTTATTCTCTCACTAAGTTTCCTCATTTTAGTGCCCAACACCGGAGGGGCAAAGTAAAGTGTAATGTAATGTAAATTAAAAAAAAAATGTAAAAAAAGCAGTGTAAAGACACACACAAGCCAAGGTAATTCCAAGGTCAGAAGACTACTGCATTACAGTTCTGTTTAACAGTGGATGTCTCATTGATTTTACTCTCTGTCTACGTGAACGTAACATGTTCATTGTTAATTTTGTGGTGGTTGGAGATTCTGATCAACGTTGTGTTTTGTGCTACGGAAACAAAGTGAGAGATAACCTCTCCTCTGAAAAGTTTACTGTTTACAAGATAAAGATGGAAGAACTAGAGGAACATTATCTATATCATTCAGCAAACCAGTGATGGGACAAAGAATTAAATATATCTTTCCAGATTTCTACTCCAAAGACCTAAATGGGCAATGCCCTTAGAAAACCAGGTTTTGTTCTTTACCCGGAAGCTCCTTAAATGGGATGGGAAAACCTCAAATAATAACAATAATTAAAACAAATCAATAGGTTACTTCCTCCTTTTCTAGCAAATTAGTTTGCAATAAAAGGAAGATGTACATGGAGATTTTCTTCCTGAGAGAAAGGTTTTCTGTCCATTTCACCCATTAAATAAATTTCATCTCACATAATTAAAGCTGAAAAATGTGATCAGAGCAGAACTGCGACCTTCTGCTGCAGATGTTCTCAAACCTTTCATAATACGTTTCCCTACTCTTAAGTTTGTTAAGTTAGAGCCACAACAGATACTGCACGAGCAGATGAAAACACATTGAAACCTGTTTGGAGGAAAAGATATTCAGGACTCTGCTAAGACTCCATGGGGAACAGACATTATATATCTTTATGTTCTGGATAGGGCTGAGTATACTGTTGGCAAATCAAGAAGTAATTAAATAATCCTTCACTTTCATGGGCCTTCGATGAACTCTCACTTTTAAAGGGAAAACTGGAGTCCCCGATGTAATCACACTGGAGGTAAAGCCAAATTTCAAAGTTGTCCTTTGGTTGCAGATTCAGTGAAACATTTGACAGAAGAAGAACTGAGCAGTTACAATGATAAATTCAGCCAGCTTTGGCTCCAGATCTCGCCAGCAGGAACAAGAAGCAGCACATTTCACTCCTCCAGCTTTCAGAAGACACATAAGACAACATAACATTAACCAGCAGATACCACCAGCACCCCCACACCTTAAAGCTTCCAGAGAAGCATGGTGAACCGACCAAACTCAGTTTGCCTCTACCTTGCTGAAAGCCTAATGCTGTGCAGAAATGCTTGTAGATGTCAGGGCAGAAAATTTAAGGGAGAAATCTCAGGCTGTGCCTTACTCCTCTTGACATAGATTGCATATCAAAAAAGCAGAGAAGCACACAACGGTGGCATGCACGTGGCTGGACACCAGAGGAACTTTGATGCTTGGCTCAGGCATGACCCGAGTAGGTCCCTGGGAGCATGTGGGGCCCAGCACATGGAAACCAAGGCTTGCAGTGTCCGGGCACCCCTTTAGTAAGAAGGTCCAACCTCCAACTGTGTTGGCTGGGGAAGTCAAATGGGACTATTTCACTGCTGTCTCACCCCAGATCTGTGCTGGTATTGATGTTGCACATCTAGATGAATGTCACACGCTGAGGTTCTGTCCACTAGAAAGGCACAGCTGTGTGTTGACTTTTTAACGTGGCTCTGAGCAGCTGTTTGGCCGGAGACGAGCCTGATAAGAGTCTTATGTGACTGAGATAAAAAGGGTGAGAAAGTCCAATAAATACAGTACTCTCACATAATTTCATTTTGTGGACACCCTGTATCAGAGCTATTGAATGCAGACAGGGAAATACTGCACCATTTCCTAGGAAAACTTTTCCACGCTAACACTTGAAATGCAGAAGGCTACTTCAGCACTCTTTGGACTACCCAAGCAAGTGATTTTTACTAAGTTAGCTTTGCATATTTTCATGGCATCTAGGATTACAGTCCAGTATAAAAAAAAATTTAGCATCATTCCATCTCTACCCATAACAAGAACACAATATAGGATGCCAGGGTTTTTTTTATTAGCTTCAGCAACCTTGAGCCAGATATTACCAGGTATGGCACCAAGAAAAGAAAAATAAATTTACCATAGTACTGCCTAAAACTATGCTTTGGTTAGTTTCCAGAAAAAATGAGAAATAATAAATGTTCCTTTATTGCATTTAAAGATCAGAAAATAACAGTTACAAGCCACTTCACTCTTGCCAGGTTGAACCCTTGCCCAAAAGAGGAAAAATGTTAAAGTTCATGTGTTTGACACAAGAAAGAAAAGCAAAAAATTCAACTTGGCAGAACAGATATGAAAACAGGATTAATGACAAATTTGGTGTCAAAATTGTATTTTCCTGGTTTCTATTTGTTGGAACGAATTGCAGAGACCTTTTTTTTTTGTTGTTTGTTTGCCCTTCCAACCTGCTTCAGTCATTCCTGCTGAGTTTATCTCAGTCTTTTCCATGGAAACCATGGAAGAATAGTCCATCAAAGGATAAAATTTTAAACCTTTCTTGATTTAGAGACTTCAGAAGCCCTGCTTTACAGCAGACACTCAAAAGTACTCAATAAGACGGAATGGCATCAACCATTTTTGGGTTCCCTAGGGTGAAATGTTCTGGGTTTTTTTATAGCTTAGATTGTAATTAAGAAAATACCACAATTATGACCTTGAATATCTTCTAG
Source organism: Oceanodroma leucorhoa (assembly GCA_030449065.1). Lineage (NCBI taxonomy): Eukaryota > Metazoa > Chordata > Aves > Procellariiformes > Oceanodroma > Oceanodroma leucorhoa. Next base: position 1,901,869 of record JASVER010000145.1, read on the forward strand.
TATAAAATATAATTAAATAACTGACATCTTTGGTAAATAACAACTGCACTGTGTGTTACTAAAATCAGCTGCGAGTAGTGTAAGTAGTGTTTTATTTAGACAGCTCTGCACTACTGTCCTATCAGTTGCTGGCCTCTGTATTGATTTACTTGATTTAAAGTGGGGGTTTTTTTTTTGCATTCTCAGAGTGCTCCTCATCTCACAACAGCTCCGCCTTTCTCAAACCTTCACTTCTGATTTGTTACTAAAACAAACTTCCTACATTGTAAACCTCATGAGCTGTTACAAACACTGATTCTCTCCATGCTCAGCCATTTCTCCTCTCTGCTCACAGCTGAGGCTGGGCAGCTGCAGGGACCAGTGAGATGCTGGACTTGGCTACAGCCGTAGGGGAGGGGAACAGACACCAGCTCCGGGAAGCTGTAGGAGCACTGGGGCAATTGCACAGAGGCGTTTCACCCCATCTCCTTCCCACACACCAGATTTGCCCTTTCAGTGCACAAGACGTGGGGCAGCTCTTCGGAGCTCTCGCCCTCACTGCGCTCCCCGACAGCATCATGGGCTACGGATGGGATGGAGAGTGCTACGGCATGGGCTGCCTGCACCCACGCTCCCTCTCCGAATTACAGGCCCATACGTACTTTTCAAATCCACACTGACATGAGCAAACACTACCAAGATTTGAGCAGCAAATATTTGGCAAGGAGAAGGCAGTCCTCCCTCCCTCCCTCCGTGTCTGGGTGCAGCAGGGTCAGCGCTGGCACGCACTGGCAGAAGGCGGTGGCGTTCCCAAAAAGCAACAGGAAAACCTGAAATCCCAGCAGATCCACAGGTCGCAGCCTGCTGAGGGTTTGTCTGATACACAGCTGCGAGGTAAAGGCTGTGAGTCTTCCTGATTCATTCGCTTTAATTAAGGGACCGGTAATCCCCCACCTGCCAATTCAAGTCTACCCGTATACACATTTACTTGGTTATTTCATACATAAAGCTTTAAATAAAATGCCTTTCTTTTTTGTTCCTATGTTTTAATGGATGTAGAGAACCATTCTGTCAAGGAAGAAACAAATGCTCCACTAAACCCATCTCAATGGACAATTTGTTTCTTCAATGCAGCATTTAAGTAATAAAGAAAGAATAAACATAAAATTCTCCTAAGAAATAAAACGAAAACATCCTTAAAAAACACCTGTCTGAGGTATATTAGGATGCTAATAAACTCAGATCAGACATTTACAGACAAAGCTCGCTCGCCAAATCCATTTTCATAAAGCAGTAAGACAACCTGGAACCAGATCATTTGCTTGTGTAAATGAGCAGCATCCTTACAATGATCACAGCTATTTACACCAGCTGAGGATCTGACCAGAGCAGCAGATGAAGAAAAAACCATAAGAGCACGATGCAGAATCTGAGAAAGAACAGGAGCAGTAAATACCCAGCGCAGTGATACACTGAACTCATGATAAATTGAACTAAATCAGCTCATAGTCATATCAGGGAAAATTCAAAGTATGCCTCTCTGACCTAGTAAGTAGAGTTGAAGAAATAATGGATGTCTTTTATTCACAGATTGAATTGGGGAGGGGAAAATTACTATTTATATCAACATGAGATGATTTGTTTGATCCAAAGGAAAACATTTTATTTTCACGCACTTCTAAACAAATATTAAAAGATAATACGCCAATTGTTTGGGGTTTTTTTTGTCATTTCTGGACATAAAAGTAATGGCTGAATTCAGCCAAATGTGTGCATTTCATTCACTACTTTTCACATTTATAGTGGGGTTATAACTTGCTGGTGTTAGTAAGGCACCCTTGAAAGCCTCACCCACCTGCACTAGGGACTCTCGTATGACTCAGAGAGAACATCAGCTCATCAGCTGGTGCAAATCAGTATTGTTCAGATGACTAAAATGGAGCTGGTCTGATTTATGGTCCTGGCGCCGGGGCTGAGCAGCAAGCGCCCAGTGAAGCCAGCTGCTCTTCAGTCGGCAGGAGCAAGGCCTCTGAGCTCCCTGCCATTACCAGAGAGCAAAGGAAAACACTCAGCCCTTTACCAGAATGTGATGATCAATGCCTTCACCCAGGCAACGTAATTCCTGCTATGTTTTTTCCTTTTCTGGTCACACCTTTTGAACAAAATTTTCACTACTGCACACAGAGCTGGAACACAGATGTTGAAGTAAGAGTTTGACATAAAAATGTATAGTTTACTATTTATAAAATTACTCAGATGCTATACCATTTATGAATTTTTTAAAACTAATGATGTAATCCCTTTAACATTGTTACTGACATAAAAACATAGATTGTTTCAGGCCCTTAATACAAAATTCACCTAAAATCTTGTCAATAGCAGATTCTTGGGTATGGTATTTGACTTTTTGGGGTTTTTTTTCTCCCTCCTTGAATCATCTGAAATACTTCCATATGGCCATAAAAAGACTGCTTTTAAGAAGCAAGTCCTGAAAGAAATGCCAACTAGTCATTAAAAGGCTATGAATCAATTAGATATGTGCTGAGTTCTTCACATTCTCCAAATACAGGTTGCTGTTTATGTCAAGATGCAGAATTATCAGTCTTTGTGTACTATAACAATTAGTCAAGAAATCCAAGGGCAGAAGGAGTCATCTCAAAAAAAAAAAAGTTTGGACGAGCTGGTTCCAAAAAAGCACACTGGCAACAGCACTTTGTTAAAAGGAATATTAAAGGACAAAAAGTCAAGCCAACTGCAGGCTTGCAACAAGATAAACAATGAAAAGAGAAATCAAAAAATTGGGGATTTATTTTCTTAGTTGAGAATGTATAGCATGGATGTAGGGATTCATTTTTTTCTCCCCCAAAAAGACAAGAACTCACAAGCTGGACCAACTATTAGAGAGCAAAAAAGTTTGCAAAAGACGACTTTCTACCAGAACACAATGCATGGCTGATTACAAGGAAGCCTGTATTTTCTCTCAGAAACTAAAGGACCAAGAGGAACAGACTGCCAAAGCATTTGACGTTACCATAAATATCTAAGGTTAGTGGAAGGACTTTAAAGGTAGTATAACTCTTCAAATTCAAGAGTGGCAGATAAGAGAAGGGAATATTCTTGGCTTCTGGAAAAGACAAGAGACATGTTAGAGCTATAAATTATTAGCATCATTTTAGTAGCAGCAATATTGTTAATATACAGTAACTTCTAGCAGACTAAGGCCAAGGCTCTGTTATGTCAGGTGTTGACAAATATAATGGGAAACAGACTGTAGTCCTAGGAGGCTAAGTATTGAATAGATAACACCAAGGGAATCTAAATTGCCTTGGGATTCAGACAAAATTTACAATTCAGACGGATTGCACACTGAATCACTTTATCAGGAGAATCAATACATTTGTCATTACTCAGATTCTTTGCACCCCAAATTGTGGCTAGATCCAAAAATAGCACTTGGGCATTGTATTCATATTGTAATTTTGGCAGAATTGTACTTCTGAAATCCACCAGCGCACTCCACAAAACTTCTGCCTCCATTCTTAGGTGCCCGGCAACCTGAAAGCACCTCGCTTTCTGCAGGGCTTTACCCTCCACGTTCTGCCACAGCCCACATCCAGGAGGTCCCAAACACAGACTTACTGGGCACAAATTACTCCCGATCCCATATTTGTAAGAGTTAATAGGTATTTTCGGGCAGATTACAACAGCTTTTCATCAGGCATGCCGTGCAGCACTGCATACTGTGATAGAAGTCAAAATGTTGATAGTTTGAATTTCTGTGCATGCAGAACTATATATTTACAGCCATTTTTTGAAAATCTGCATACACAGCACTTTGCATGTGTGCCTCTGGTGATTTATTTTTCCCTAAATGAGCACGTCTATGATTAAATTATAATAGTTTTCTACATAGTTTTCTTAAGGTTTAGACTGATTGATAGAAGAATATGTTTTAATCTCATTACTTGAAAAAGCTCTTACTGAAAGTAAATAGTGATTAAAGAAACTATAAACATTGCTTCATTCAGAATTAAAGCTACTTCAGCTCCTTCTTTCCTAGAAACTACAGAACGAAGCGAGGCATACAGAGTGCTGTTATTGCACAGAATCTGCTCACGGCACAAGTATTTTTTAAGTGTCTTCATATTTTCACAGGAAGTAATACAATTATCAGAATAGGCCTGGATCTCAAAATGTTTTATTATCCCTCTCACTACCATTGCCAGTATGAATAAAAGAAACCAAGCAGACAGAAACTGAAAAAAATCAAACCACAATCAAGTTGCAATTAGTTATTATGAAAGGCTCCCTTGTTATAATATCCTTTATTCTAGATCCTGCTTGTCATTAAAAAGGGAATTGATTATTACAGAAGACACCCAGGGGCTTAAGCACATTCTGAACAAAAAACAGAAATCTGGAGAGAAAAGACCCCACTGTTCTTGCCAAGCAGAATTAGGGGAGGATGGTATTTGTGGAGGATCATGCAGCCTCTCTCTCAGGACATGATCTTATTCTCCTTGAAGCTGTGTTAGTTTAATCAGTAAAAGGATTGGGTTCCAGTTTTTCATTCATGCTGGATTTTGTTTCTGTGCTTCTTTTCTCCCCATCCCTTTTTCATGGCGGGGAAAGACGTAAACCATATAAACAGATGGGATTTTGCTACACTAGTTAACATGTTGATCAATCACATCATCTGCTGTGTGAACCACCCTTCCCTTCCCTCCCCTCCTTCCACAAACACACAAAGAAAACCACCAGACTGTTTGTATATCACCGGTCACGATGATAGGCAACACATTTCTCAATTTACCCCCCCACTTCGAACATATAAAGGTCTACACATGGTTTTTGCACCTAACTTAACCATAGATACACAATGCTCAGAAAAAAACAGTTTCTGCTGTGCAGTGCAAGATCTAGGACATACGTGCCCACAGCTTCTTGGAAGTCTTCCTCCGGGGTTGGCAAAGGAGCATGCCACAATTGCCTGGGGACACCTTCAGTGACGAGATGTCTCTTTATAACATGGCTGTTGCTCTTAAAATGTATTATGGCAGCGACTTGTAGTCCTCAGGATTCAAAGTGTTTCTTGAGCTAGGCACCATATGGTTATGCAAAACCCTTCTGTAAAAGCTGCCGTGATAAGTGGCAGGATAGGAAAAGAAGTGGAAAAGGAACATGAAAAACAGAACACTGCAACAATGCTAAGTGATAGAAGAATATATAAAAAGCAACAGTCGCTGCACATTCATTACTAATTATATGTCTAGTGTTTGCCAGTAGAAAAATCCGATGTGGTCTGAGGGTAGAAAAGAAAGTTTGCAAGAAAAAGTAAAATTTTTTAATTAGACTAGCTGAATTGGCTTAAAAAATCAAAATGCCTTTGGGCACAAAATATTTTCATCGCTCCTCTCTTCTTTTTGGCTGAGTCCCATTGGTGAGATTTAGAAGTGGATTTTTCAAGATCCTTACTCGTTCTTATTGAGGGACTTGGGGGTGTGGGAAGGGCAGATGAAATTCACTCAGCAGACTACTGGAACCAGAGCTTGCAGGTGTTCTCCTGGAAGTGAACACCTTGAGGAAAATGGAGAAGGGCCAAAACACTCCCGATTTAAACAACGGACTTCCTTCCTGCACGCAAATGAGATGTCAGAGCTGGACCCTATTTTTTAAGGAAACCCATAAATAGAATCATACCTACTTTACTCCGAGCGCTTTTTAGCAGTAATTAACACACACAGACTGCAAAGCTCTTCTAGCAGCTGTGATGCTGCTGTTCTATAAAAATGCTTAGGAAAGACATGACACTGCTCCCTGCCTTAAAAGCTGCCGTCTAATAAAAGCAGACATTAATTCCAAATTGCATTCAGAGCACATTGGGGAGCAAAATCAATGTTTGGCCAAACAGATCGAGTAAAAAAACTCCTTGGCAAAGTAACTGTGTTTTTCAGACTCCTATGTGCCTAGTTCAAATGCTACTGAAGTCAATGCAAAGGCTCCCTTGGGTTTGTGGTAGAATCAAAAATTGATGCAAAAAAACCCCAACAAATAAACCACCAAAATCTTGACCGTGAAGCACATTTAAAATGCAAGCAATATTCACCTCATATTCTCTGGATCCAGTGTTTTAGTGTAAGAATCAGGCAGAGGTGCACAAGGTCCCTTCAGCTGGCGTACACATTAGTGAGAGAATTTTGCCGGCCATCAAGATTTGAACTGAAATATCACTTCTGTTTAATCTTGACAGAAAGAGCTGTAGCATCTAATATTTAAACATCAAAGGAGTAGAACACATCCCAGCAAAACTATTAATCTTTAAAGGCAGAAGAAAGCTATTTTTCAATACACTGAGAGATTGAAGATTTCTCTGCATTATCTTACTATTGTTCAATAATCTGTGTCCGTTCAGAGGTAGCAGCATACGCTCAAAATTTAAAAAAAAAATACATTCCAGCAGTGGCATCAGTATGGATGCAATCGACTTTTGGCTTTGATTCCTTTGAAGGAAAAAGGCTGAAAAATGGGGCTGTATTTATGGCAAAATCAGTGCAAAAGTAATTGGAGAAAGGAAGGGAGAAAAAATGCTAAAGCTTTTCTTATAAAATCATATCTTAACTTGAATAAAAAGATTCAATTATTATTTATAAAGTTGTGTTTTCAATAGACCTTTTCAAACCCATAAAGGAACAAAAAACCCCAGCATTAATCATCAATCACTTGTATTTCACCTTTTTTTTCATTTTTGTGGAGGGTTTACCAGAAAGTGGTTGCTAAAAACATATATTAATCTCTGAAACTGCTTTTCTTTTAAAAACTTCCAAAGTTTTCTTTTTAAAAAAGAATACATAAAATACTGGAAAAGATATGAAAGAAAAGAGAAGCAGCAGACAGAACTCATATTATTAAAAATTACTGGTGTTGTGTAAGCATTACACACAATCTAAGAGAAAGGACTTGCTATTCTTCAGGATGCGATGTTTTATGCAATACTCATTCATTCCTGCTAGGAAGAAACCTGGGCAATGTTATTTTGGTCTTAACTCCATGACCAAAATGTGAAAAGCATATGCGTAGCATTGCCTTACATGTATTTGCAGTCTGTGATTGTATTCAAATGATTCAGAACATTTTTCTGATAACAATCGTGCTCTTCTGCAACACTTTTTATTATCTTTTCCATGTCTGGATATTGCAATTATATTAGAGAAAGAGACTCAGAACTGACTAGGGACCCAAGATCTCGAGATCCAAACCCGAATGCACTCTATCCCACATGGTTTGTTCAACAAAGCCTTTGCATAACACTAAATGTCCAGAAATAAAAGTTAACAATTGTGCTTGCAACTGATTTTTGTGACAATCCACCAGCTTTATGGAGTACTAAGATAAATAATTTCCCAAAGAGAAAGAATTTCTGTAGAGAACAATCTAGCAGCAAACAAAACTTAGACCAGTATTGTTTACCTGTCTTTTATATGCATCACTGATGCAATAGCTGGTGAATACTACTGTGGAAAAGAAACTGAATAAGGGATGGAGAGCAAATAAGACTTACTGTTCATGTCTCTTAGTTGTTCTTAAAGGTGCTAACGCACACTATAGTAATACCCAGACAGGTCTGGGGGGGATGCAGGACTATTCTCATTCAGAAAGTCCATGGCTGAAGAAGGGATAAAATGGCTTGAGGAAAAGAAGTCAAGCTCTTCTCAAAACCCCACTGAAGACATTTCAGAGCAGTTTTGAGGTAACAGGCAGCAGTTGACTATCTAATCAATAACCTAATCACACTAAACCCAAATCGTTGTCTAAATCCATGATGAACAGGTCACACTCACAATGTCATTGAAAAAAAAAAAAAGGAAATAAAAAGAAAAATGGGGATAAGGGGTAGATCTTGGTATGTATCCAAGAATCAACAAATACGTTATTATCAGACAAACAGTTCACAGATGATAAAACCAGAAGGGAGCATCATGAACATCCATTATAACTTGCGGCAGGATACACGCTATAGCCCAAAGCCAAAATGTTTTAGGTCAGAAACAATGGTTCTGTGAACAGCAGAACAAATGAAGATTGGTTTCCTACTGTCTCCCTCTTGCTTGCTCAACTTCTGAGCTGAATTATACTGAGATATTCTGTTATCTCTGCCTTTCCCCTTACAAACCTTACCCCACAGTATTTGGCAGCATCGCATAGACCACTCCAGCAAACAGGTCCCAGAGATGTTATGGCTGCAGCATTTAACTGACCTGTTCAAGATCATGCAGTAAGAATGGGTAGAATAACCTAACATGAACAGCAAGCACCTGACCTTCAGCCAGGGCAAGAGTTCATTTTCCAAGGCCAGCCCCACTCTCAGTTTCAGACTGAGTGTCTTAATAAGAGGGATTGGAGAGATCTGTGGGAACCAGATGATGCCAAAATTGCCTTTTCTAAACCTTAAATGTGAAGATCAGAGATCAGGAGATAACTGATAAAATGTGTATATGTATATATACGTGTGTGTATACACATATATTTGTGGTAACCAATACACATGTATGAGAAAGAGGTATGGCACTTTGGCTGCTTACAAGGAAATATTAATAACTAAACAGAGATGTCTCCCAGCTTGACTCCAGCAGCAATAAGGAATATATGTTCATGAATCAGATTTCTTCTAGATGCCTCTAGGGATAATGAGCAAAACTAATTAAAATGCCAACAAAAAAGTAATGGCATTCTTTCTCCACTAAATTCAGGCACAAATTTAATTCTCCAAATGCTGTGTCACAGCTGCACTCTGAGAAGGACGAGTAGCTCTTGTTGGCTGAATAGGATGTAACCAGATCTCAGGGACTGTACATGGTATTTGAACTAGCAATCTTTCAAATCAGCAAAATACTGAATGGAAAAAGAATGCGGAGAAAGGAGTTCCCAGCTGCATTAATTTCTAACCCTGTCTTTTCCCAGAAATTATTATATAGCAAAGCGGTCAACATCTTTCCTTCAGCTTCATCCAGGGTGACAGCATATTTATGTGTTTGACAGATACGATGATCATTACTTGTCACCATTCATTATGGATCCCAACCACATTTCCCACACCCTGCTTTGAAAGCACACATATCGAAAAAGCAGAAAAATAGATGAGCAATTATATCAATTTATCCCACTCTGAATCCTAAGCATTGGAAGGAGCACGTTTGTCAATGCTCATTCAGTTGATGGAAAAGGTCGACGTGTATAGAAGAAACAGTTGCTAACACAATATTATCTCATCTTTCTGTCGTAGGCAGTTTTAATGTACCCTTCACATGGAACATACATTTAGAAAAATGGAAGGGTCAACTTAACGTAACAAGGCAATTGCAATATTAGGTAAAGAAAGGAGGGTGAGAACGAACAATCTAACTACCAGTTTGGTGGCCACGTTGTAAAGGTTTATGCAATCTAGAAAATGTCTTAAAACAGCAATGTCCGTTACAAGTGGGGGAAGGTTTAGGGAGGGTGTTGGTGTTTGGTTTTTTTTTTTCTCTCCAAACCCTCAATTTTAAATAAATAAAGCAAAAATTTCCAATTTAGAAGACAGATGTACAGTTCAATTATAGGGGAGATAGTTTTCTCTTACCCTATAAAAGAATTCCAGGGATCTTGCAGGATTTTTCATTCGCAGCAGCACCTTGGCTTTATAATGTGAGTCAGAGAAAACTGCTATGGGTCCCAGCAGCTACTCCTTGAGATTCTGAAGACATTCAGATCACGCTTAGTCAGAAATACAGCATGGAAAATATTTTTATTTTAAATAGATGTTTTCATAAGTTCATATTCAACAAGCAGCATTTTTGACCTTGAGAGGCAGCTATTCATAGGGCTTCATCTATCCTCAGGCAGAGACTGAGGTGAAGAGAGTTCCTGCCATTTGCAAAAGGGATCTGAAGTCCCTTAATAGCACCTGGTGCAACCGCTCACGTCTCTAAAGTTACATATGGACCTAAATGCCTGGAAGAAGACAAGTGTCACTGCATTCTCTTTGTTTTCTAACAAGCATGAATAATATACGCAAAATTCACTCTCTCCCCTCTCAGAATTATCTGTCCTAGCAGAGATAAGGTGGTGTGCATTCGGTTGTCAAAAACCAAAGTAATGGGCTATACTGTAACTGTAGCTTGTGCCCTGTGCAAGGGCTGCGTGTAGCTCTGCCAGCCCTGCCATGGACCAAGGGACGAAGGCACTCTGCCACTCATGACCCATTTGCTGTGGGTCCTGAGGTCCAGAGCCCAGGTCAGGACACTAACCTGATAAAGCCATCTCGGTGGAAGTACGCGGTCCTGCACAGCCATGTCCACACGCACACAAAGCAAACAAGACTCCATAGTGGAACTGAACAGTATGTTGGTTTCAGGTCAGGGAGCTCTGATATACTATAGTCAGCAAAAAAAGAGCAGCTTTAAAAGAGTTATTCAGAGCTACAACACAAGAAAAAGATTTTCCAAGGTAAGAAATATCCCGAAGAAGGGGATTCAGTTTTCTGATTTCAGGAACAGAAAGGACCCTTATGGAAGCCTTTCTTTGTTCCAAAGGTAGAACTCTAATAAAAATTACTTTAAGTTTTCTTACTCATGTAAGTCCTTTAAAGGTGCCTTAAAACCAAACATATGACAATCATTTATTTTGAAATGCCATGCTCCCGGTTTTCAGGGGCGAGAGTCTGAAATTCCTTGTTTGCCTGCTTTCCCTTGTTCAAGAGTAATTTGCAGAGTTGACAGTGTGCCAAGCTAACAGAGGGCCAAGCTCCTTACTGATGCGACAGCCACAAACCTTGTACAAGTGTCACATTTCTGAGGACTGAAAACATTGATATTCTGCAATACTAAACAGGAAGAAAAAGGAGTAAATCACCAAACCTGACCTTGTCACAACGCTCACATACTTCTCTGCATACTTTCTCACGTAACCCAACAGCAGCCATTAAGAAACCGTCACTGCCAGGCAGTGAGACATCAAAGCTTTACTGAATACTCCAAACCTGGGATAATTCATTTCAATTAATAGCTGACAAAAGCTGAGCTTTGCTGTATCCAGTAAAGTCAGATATCTATGACAAAAGATGTACTGATACGGAGAAAAAGAAATGGGTAGTCCCTTCCATCTCATTTACTGGGGTCCTGTTACCACGTTTCTGGCCTATAGTGTTGGCAGCATTTTCTCACTCCAGATCCTATATTTGTTATGCCATGCGTAAGCTGTATCGATTCTCTCTGGATAACAGGATACAGACTTTCACAGCCATCTGTACATCTGAAATGCAGCCTAAGCTGTCATCTCTACCCGTATCACATGTATTTGTGCACCATTCATACCCATCCTGAAACCTCCTGCAAAGATCATTTCCCAGGCCTGTGCTTTTGACCATATCACGTCATCTATACGTCACTTACCGCTCTGCTCTGCCGCATCAAATATAAGGTACTTGTCCTGACTTCCAAAGCCTGTATAATTTATTATGGCTCAGTTATAACTTCTTGTGTGCAATCAAACTGTTGATGACTACAGTTGCAATGACCTATGATCTGCAGTCTATGACCACCATAGTTAGCTTGATATCTAACTTTCAAAGAGGCACCTTCCCATCAGTCCCTGAGGAGCTCACTTATACTTCCTTACACCTTCCTGCATATGATACCTATGAAAACTTTATAACGGCCAAGTCAGTCCAGCTGCTGATTATTATGCTATCTTCTTTTAGAACCATAGAATAGTTTCGGTTGGAAAGGACCATCAAAGATGATCTTGTTCAGCCCCCCTGCAATGAGCAGGGACATCTTCAACTAGATCAGGTTGCTCAGAGCCCTGTCCAACCTGACTTTCAACATTTCCAATGATGGGGCATTCACAACTTCTCAAGGAAACCTGTTCCAGCATCTCACCACCCTCATTGTAGGAAATTTCTTCCTTACATCCAATCTAAATCCACCCTCTTTCAATTTAAAACCGTTGTCCCTTGTCCTGTCACTACAAGCCTTGGTAAAAGTCTCTCTCTGTCTTTCTTATAAGCCCCCTTTAAGTATTGAAAGGCTGCAATAAGGTCTCCCCAAAGCCTTCTCTTCTCCAGGCTGAACAACCCCAGCTCTCTCAGCCTTTCTTCACAGGAGAGGTGTTCCATCCCCCTGATCATTTTCGTGGCCCTCCTCTGGACCCGCTCCAACAGGTCCATGTCTTTCTTGTGCTGAGGACCCCAGAGCTGGACACAGCACTGCAGGTGGGGTCTCACCAGAGCAGAGCAGAGGGGCAGAATCACCTCCCTTGACCTGCTGGCCACACTTCTTTTGGTGCAGCCCAGGGTACAGTTGGCCTTCTGGGCTGCAAGCGCGCACTGTAAGCTCATGTCCAAATTTTCATCCACCAGCACCCCCAAGTCCTTCTGCGCAGGGCTGCTCTCCACAGTCTGTAAATTTAGCCTGCCATTGCTTGTGTTGGCCTCCATCTGCTTGGGGTAATCTCATCTTCTTTTTCATTCACGCAGCATTCAGGAAAATGAAGATGCCCGACTGTAATGATGGCAGAGGCTGTTTTTTTTGTTTGGGGAATGTGACCTGAACAAATTCAGGATTGGGACATGGACATGCTTTCACCTTTAGCTCCCTGAAAGTAAGGTGTCTGTCTCACTAAACCTGTCACATAGGCTCCATTTACATTCAGTGGATTCAGGATTAATTAAGATGCTTATCTGTTGGCAGGGGCAGCTGAATTGTCTCACTTTAGGAGGCCCATCATTTGGTATGGTAATGCCCACCTTGGAGTAGAAGGCAGCAGGCAAGGGCACAGGGCTGTTGGTTTCTCCAGCTTCTTGCCAGGGACTCTGGGGACCACCCGCCCTGGTTCACTGAGGACCTGCTCACACTTGGGGAAGGTCCAACAACCTGCGGCAACTTCTTAACTGCAGTGCCCCTCGCCACAGCCAGGTACCTCGGCTGAGACAGCGACAGCACCGGGTCTCACCAAGAGGGCTGAGGATCTCGGGGCCTGCTGCCACAAGTTTCAACCAGCTCCTGGAATTTAACACTGCCTCTACATGCAATTCAACACCGTCTCTATAACGACGGCAAGTCAGATTTAAGGAAAAAGGGATCAGTCTCCTGGTCTGCAGTCAATATGCTGCCCGCGCTGGACTAAAGGGGGCTTCTCACACGTGACTTGAAGTGAATGGTTTGTATTAAGTTTTAGTGAGAGGCAGAGAGCTAAAAAGTGGCTCAGGAGCACTTTGGTCCCTCCTAACTGTGGGGGGAAAAACTTTAAAAAGATTCACTAGTCTTCTTTTTCTTCTGGACAAAATCACGTTTCACCTTTTTTTCTATCCCCCGGCTAACTCGAAATCAGAGACACAACACTCATGTGCTTCCGACAGACTTGTTGTTAGCTGTTACAGGCTGCAAGATTTGACAACACCGACAACTTTACCCGATTTTGTAGGAATGCGTTGTTTCTGCCTCCTTTTCAAAAACCAGAAGGTTTGACTGCTTGTTCTCAGCTACTAGCACAAGCTTGGATTTTGCAGGTATTTCTTTCTCCTTGTTCCTTACCCAAACCCTCCCCAAACCAGCACAGCTTAAGAGGAACAAAGAGATTAAAAAGAGTAGGAACTGATTTTTTTTCCCCCCTGCCACCATTTGGTGCTGCTGTGGGACCACAACAAACCTCGGCTCTTTGTCCCTTTTTTAATAAGGATAAATGTGACTGCCAGCCCCCACACCACGTGACCACCCTTTATGTAAGAAAAAACGCCATCTGCATACATTTCAATTTCATAAGACAAAGTGCCTAGTTCATCTAAAATCTCTCTCCAGGGGTGTGTATCAGAGCTACCTCGCCTTCGAACATCCAGCTGCAGATAAAGTCACTAAAGTCAGAGGTCAGAAACAGACCCAAATGGGGCACACACGAAAAGAAGACCCCCACTGTTAGTGACCACTGCTGGCTGGGTTTAATCGCAGCAGTGTGACTTCCAACTTCACGCTGCCGATTTTGGGTATTCTGGGTACTACGACTCAGGAGTCAGGAATCTGTGAGGAGTGAACCAGAGACCCCCAATGCTGTAGGAGCCAACAATGCATGGGTGAATGCTCCAGTTGACATGCCAGAGACAACATACCTGACACGAGGATGCACATCACCCACTGCTTTGAGATGGAGGAGCAGAGTGTAGGGCTCCCTCCTGAGCAGTCCCTTCCTCCTGGTGTGCATTGGTCAATATGGTGCCTCCCTTCTTACACAAATCAGCAACCCCCTACATCACTCAGTCAACAGGGGTGTCGTGGAAAGCACACGCTGCCTTATGTTCCCTGGTCTGGTCCATGGAGGCCCTAGTGCAACCGCAGGGAAAGTCTTCTTCAGCCTCGACCATGAGATGCTCTTCATGTCTGCAATCTCAGGAGCTCTGGGGAGTATCCACTGAGCATGGACAGACACACAACTTTTCATTCAGACAAGTATAGGAGGAGCACATCAGAAAGCACTTTCTTATCAGAAATTCAATCTCTCATCCCCACCACCAGCCATTCCCTGACAAATTTCAGGTCTCCATCAAAATACAGAGGAGTTATAGTTACTCAAACAAAGTTAACACATTTATCAAGATCAGAAAACAAACATTTTCTTCCCCTGTTTTATTCCCAGAAATGCCTGAAATTTTCTGGTCACCATTTTCCCAAACAAAATAATTAAAATAATATGGCTTAGGGCAGATATCCATCTTGGAAAAACTCATCCCAAGCTGTCAAAGTGTAGCACAGTCATTAATCTTAAAAAAAAAAAAAAAAAAGGAAGGAAATGAATGAGGTCTTCATAAGAAATCCTATTCCTAAGGGTGCTCAATGGGACTTAGTGCAGCTGAGCTGAGCCGATCCTTCCTCTAAAAACACGTCCCACCACATGGTCGGTGGTGTGCCAGCCCTGGAGTGTGCTGAGCGGAGGCTGCCGCCAGTCCTCCCCAGGGGCATGGCAGTCAGCACGTGAGCTCTCACTCCAAACACACAATTAAAAGGATAAACTCCAGGCCATGGTAGTGAATCAAGTCTAGTTTTAAAGGCAGACGGATATGATTAATAATCCCACAGATATTTTTTTAAGAGCACTATAAATGTTTCTCAAGGAGCTTCCCTGATCCATCTCTACCATGGACCCCCTCTGCTTTTGTGTGACACAAGGGTTTATCAGCATTCCTCTGGGAAAAGTGTACAACTGTGTCATGGCTCATCTCTGGTAATACAGCCAGACCCTGAAAGGCTCACAATAAAATCCTTATCTCATATCTCACAGTACACTGTTTTTTCCCCTCAAATGTTCTTGCTCCCTCTCAGCCTTCTCTCTACCCATAAACACATACAACTTTGAGAACATTTCCACATACTCACGAGTGTAATCTTGTATAAAATATACACATTATATTAATTACACCTGAAAAAATAATCTCACAAAATATATTACCTGAGTTTTGTTTTTAAAAAATAAGAACAACATGAAATGCTTATCACATTATGGCATTCAGATTTCTCTGATTAAAATTGATTAAAATGTTCACACATACACACACAGAGAGAAAAGAAAAGGTGAACACAGATACTCTCAGAGAAGACATCTTTAACTGAAAACTGCCTTCATATTTTGCT
Organism: Oceanodroma leucorhoa; assembly: GCA_030449065.1. NCBI lineage: Eukaryota > Metazoa > Chordata > Aves > Procellariiformes > Oceanodroma > Oceanodroma leucorhoa. The sequence continues at coordinate 1,917,501 of JASVER010000145.1, forward strand.
CCCTGCAAGGATATGCTTCTAAATGCTGTAAGCTGAAAAATCTGCATTGCTAATATACTTCAGTCTCAACTTAGTCTATGTTTTTGAAACTCTTCAGTCACTGATGCTTTTGCCCTAGAAGGTCAATCATTTAAGACGACAACATTTTGCCTTTTTAAAGCACTATATATCACAAGAAGTGTTGAAGAAAGAACTTCACCAAAAGCCCTTGATGAAACATTCCTCTGAAAAAATAAAAATCAATAAAATCTTTGAAGTGTTGTTCTGAAGTACAACTGGTCTCATTTTCTGATGTGCCAGCATAAAACTGTCTTCTGAGCAAATTTTACAGAAACAAATAAGTAGAAATTGTCTTATTTGAAATGGAGGCCACAATAAAATCAATAGAAAACTTATACCATAATGCTTTGATAAATGCTTTGAGAGGCTAACAAAAATAAACAAATGCCATAAACATTTTAAAAAATTAATAACAGAGCCAAATGCTTGAATTTAGTGAGGTATGTGTTCAGCATCTCCCTGGAATTTTGGATGGGGGAAAGAGGAATTTGAGCTCCCAGTTCCAAGGATCCTGCCACTTTTCTTGGAAAGAGGGTTGAAGGGGTCTGCTGGTAGTGCCTGCAGCCTTCCCTGCAGCCCCACCAACGCTGGCGTGGCTCAGGAAGATCACACGCATCCCACAGGACAGGGCACACCCAAGCCCACAGCAGTCTGCTGCAGCAGACATAGAAGTCTGTGTTTAATTAATGTCAGTTTTTAATAGCATGCATCATTACCCTTTATTGTACTCTAACCCAGCAGGGCCCATGCCCACACCGCATTCATCAATTTGTACAAAAGGCAACAAGCTTTAGCTTCCACCCTTGCAAATGTCCAGCGTGTACTTGCCACAGACCCGCTTTGCACCGACGACCTCCCTATGTATTTATTCTGCCCTTCAATAGAGTACTATGATATCTATAGAACTGTATAATCCTAATTAATCTTCATCAATGATTAATAATCACAAAGCCCACACAGACTACTAGAGTAATTTGGAACCACTGAATGATAATACTGCCCTATAGGGTTACAAAGACTTTGTTGTCCTTTCTTAAATAAAAATTGCTAAGTTATAGCGTGCAATGAAAGGTGTACAGCTTGCTATTTCTCTTCAGATGTTCAGCAAAATCTTCCCCTGTATCCAGGGCTATCATAGCACTCACGGGATACTCCTAAGCATCAAAGTAATGTTTTAGCTCCTTCAAATATCACCACATTTTCATGTTGCATTGGTAAGAAATGTTTTTGACTTAACTTGATATTTTTTATGCATGTCACTGCCTTAATATGTTTTCACACAGTTGTTCTTTTTCTTTTTTTTTTAATACCAGATTTTTTTATGTGTTAAAGAGTCTTTGTGAGGTCGCTATTCAAAAGGCATTCCTCAGAGGGAAGGTTAAAAGCAGTTAGAAGAAGAGACTGTTGTGCCATTTTTTTCTAGCATCCATCAAGAGGAGTACAAAACAAATACTCAGACCACTTCCAAATGATCATGGGCAATGGTCTCACAACGCTCCTGAGAAGTACAGAGCACTGCCCTGTCCTTGTCTCGCAGCTCCCGCCTCTGAAGCCGCCTGCTGAAGAGTTGCTTCCACTCCCCCTTTTATGTTCCACATCTTGTTTCGTTTTGAAACGTAATTCATCACTCCTACACTGCAATGCTCTGTGCAACCTCAGAATTAAAGTATTAGCAGTACACAAACACACTGGCAGCATTGACGTGCCGGTGCCACACCAGGCATCTGACGAAACACAAAACGTCCCTCACTCAAACCAGACTCATGTCACTCTGACCTTCAGCCAAGCACTAATGTCAGGAACTATTAACTTTACTAAGTTCACTACGTATTGTTTTTCTTGGAAATATTCTCGTTTGTAATCTTGTGTCGTATAACGTTATGCTCAGGATTATATGATTTTCATAATGGTCTGGAATCAGACTTTGAACAATTATTACAAATTGAACAATTATTACAAAACCAGAACAGCCGTATTTATATTTCCTTAATTTTGAGACAAATATTTGCAAATAATAGAAAAGAAACAGAAGGGCATTCACAGCACACAGAAGCAGATACCGTCTCTGTCTAAACTGTTGCTGACTCGTGTCACCAGATCACCGCTTGAGCAAAGAACGAGACAACATCCCACTCTTCCATGAGCTACGTGATTTCATGTAACCAGACGTAATGATAGGAATTATGCCAATATCAGCATGAAGTCTCAATGTTTTAAATTGCAGACTTCATAATTTCATGACTACTGAAATAGTACAGGGCTAATTTGTAAAACAAAAGAAGTGTCCACACAGGCAGCCATGGACCTAGCAAGATCTCCAGGGTCACGCAGGTGACTTTCAATGTCTTCTAAACGACCTTTAAATGCCTAATCTTTTAATGATCTTTAAATGCCTTTTAAAGCCTTCTGCAATATTAGAGGGTCCTGGCACAGTTAATGGGCAACAGATACTCTGAAGTAATGATGTGAAAGACCTCTCAACATCTCTGTTACAGCTTGTTCATAATAACGGGCTCCAGACTACACTAACAATTTTTTTGCCTCAGAGCAGTTCCTAAAATATTCAGAATAATCAGTGTGATTACTCTCCAGCTATATGTATGTATGGGTGATATATGGGATCTCAGTGTCTTTCACGCTTTTTCATACTCCTGCGAGGAAAAAAAAGGCTTGATGTCTTCATTAATAATTTGCAGGCCACTAATACAGGCTATGAAATGGAGCCTCAAGTGAAAGGGGAATAAATGAACTTTCTGAGCCACTGGCAATTAGTTTTGAAAGATCGTGTAGATCTAGTGAGCTCCTGGAGAAAGAGAAAAAGGAAAATGTGGCCTCTGTCTTTCAAAAAATAGAGATAACAATTACCCAGAAAGCAAAGCAACGTGCCTCTGGCCCTTCCAAAGGCAGACCAGCCAAGTCCCTTATCCTCTACTATACCCACAGTGTGAACATACCACTTGGGTGTCACATTGAAAAAGTATCAAAAGAGGAGAAAATTGCTAAACTACCCACAGTATAGTGACTGAAGTGCAATATGGAAGAACAGCAGCTTTCTGCATCATGACTGCTTTCAGGAAAAACAACAAAGAACCTCAAAGTTCATTTGCAATGTAGAAAACCACATCCAAGGGGACAATGCTTTCTCCCCAAGCGAAGTGCTCCATATGAAATGTTTGACTTTGTTTTTAACCTGTTTAATCATTTACAAAGAAAGACTACCCACAATATACCTAACCAGAATTTTACCTTATCGGGTGATGGAAACCAAGCAAGTCTGTCACTGTGAACCATGTGTTAGACATAGCTGGCAATTCCTCTGCTTATAAATCTGACTTTGGTTTTTACGAGCACTTGTTGAAGTCATGGTGATGAGGTTGTTACTTCATAACTGAATAATGCAGTTTTACGGCTTGTAAATTCCCTGCTGAATGGTTTGACGTTAACTCGTGGAAAAAAGAGGGAGGCAGAATGGCTGAAGAGGAAGGTCTCTACAGAAATCTGCCATCCTCGCTGCCCAGAGGCAACTCCACACTCTCTCTTATAAAGACTGAGTCTGCAGCTTCAGAAGGTGCTAGAGATTTGAAAAATATTTCACGATGCATGACAAAAATAGTGAAATGTGTTTTGCCTGTCTTTTCTGCATTGGTTTGAGAGCAGGAAGAGAGCATTCAGAGGATGTGCGGACTGCGTTTACTTCATCAAATAACATTTTGCTCCCCAAAGTTGTTTCAGTAGGCCTGAAGTTGCTGCAGGTCAGATCTGAGCCTCTGGAATTTCTTGGTTTGTAAAAGCACCCTATTCCACGGAGTTTATGTTCATAATAGGAGGCAAGAGTCCTGGAAAAAATACTAGCAGAGAAACTCAAATAGTTTCTAAAAAAAAATTAAGTGCTTTATTGCAAAAGATAAAGGAGAGAAATAGAAATTGCAATACAGCATTGCAGCATAGCAATGCATGAACTTGAATGAAGTGTTACAGCACAAGAGGGAGGAGAATTCACAGAGAAACACAGCAAAGACAACTACAAAGTATAAAAGATTAAACTGTATTTCTATGCTACATGCTAACGCCCAGGGTATTCCAGGGCATACACATTCTCAGATACTGTGCCTAAACAAGAGTCTGGAGAAAGCTGTTTCTGTCAATTAAAGGCAGATTTTTCTGTCACCAGTACTGAAGTGGACATTTTATTCCCTGCCAAACTACGGATTGCTTTGGAAGAAAAAAGGTTTCTTTTTTATTATGATGGCTCTAAACCAGTTACAGCTGTCTAACAAAACAGATGTGGGACGGCAAAAGTGGAGGAAAGTTCACTGGATCGACCCTAAAGGAAATAATTGCGAGACAATACGCTATTCTGGAACCCTAAGTCAGTGCAGAAATGCTAACAGCTTTCATGTGGACTCCCCCTTCCTTCGCAACGGCACGATCTGCTGACAAATGTAGGTGCTGTTGAATTGTATTTGCTTGCTCCTGGAAGGCACCGATGCCACGCGTGCCGCTGTGATGCTCAGAATCTTAATGCTGCCCTATCACAAGAAGAAATAAACACAGTGATCCTTATCATGATGGCGTCCTGCCCGTCCCTCCCATAATTTTCCTCACCTTTTTCATTTTCTGCAGTCAAACCGAATACCCGCAAACAAAGAAAAGCAGTCTTCCTTTTCCATTTTCCATTATCTTGTTGGGTATATCCCATATATTATATAGAATACTTATTCACCGTGTAATCAGAGTACTTATTCACAGTCAACATTCTAGTCACTAGAGCTCAAGGGAACACATTTGAGCTATCTTTAAATTAGCTATCTCAGTATTGATAGCAGGGTAGCTATCCTAACACAGAGCACAGCACAGCATGCCGAATATTGCAGCTGCTTGAAAGTTACCACAGGTATTTCTAAGAAAGCTGCAATCTCAGCAGCATTTGCAATGAGAGGCTCTTTTTTTTGCATATATTTATTCTAACTATCACAAATTCAGAAATGAAGAAGGGAGGATAATGAAATAGAAAAAGAAAAGGAGGGATGAAAACATGAATCAGCTGAAGGGATAAAACAAAAAACAAGCTCATCTCCTTCATCCCTTAAGTTATTCACATTATTATGTAGTGTTATTTACCAAATTACCACGTAAAACAATCTTTTTGGCTCAAATTGAAGTCAAGGGGTAAAAAATTTAAAAAATGCGAAATGAATGGGATGAGGCTATCAGCTAGAGAGACTTCCCAGGGCTTAAAACTACATAGAAATGTGATGACAAACACAATGAATTTTGGAAAGTCATTACTTTGACTAAAGCTTAGGACTCTGAAAGAAGCTAAATTTGCAGTTGTGTAACGTACTCACACATTTGCTGGAATTTTCTCACAGGAAAGCGAGAAAGCATATGCTTACTTTTGGGCGAGAGAGGGATATAGTCATGGTCAGTAGGACGGATGGACAGGGGGAGGTCCTCAGGTATGATGCACAGGCAACATCTAACATTCCTATTTACTTCATCAAGATAAGGACATTTCCAAGTAATTAGTGCTGGGAAATTGCCCACATTTGGAAAGTCATATCAGGCATCATGTACACAACAGAAAGCAGATCAGCAAAAGGACTACACGACTTACAAAACAAACTCTGAACTTTCTTACTGGTCAGCCGTGGTTGACTTAAACCATTATCTGAGCAACCCAATGTTCTGGATCAGAGATCTTGACGCAAGGGAGTATACATAGATAGATGAGCCATCAGTCAGTTCTTTCTCCTCCTGTTTTGAGACTTATGATCTATATACACAGCTTAAAGAAACATTCCCACTGATGCACTTTCAATATTTCACGCACTTAATCTTCATTTTCACCCAGATGGTTTGCTTAGTCAGATAATTTATATGATCAATATATTATCAAGCCAAGAATTACCAGAATACATTACGAAAGACCTGGAAGACTTGAACACTGAAAAAAATTGTTTGACTTATATCCCAAAACTTGCACAAAGTCCCAAAACTTGTGTGAACCTATAGTAAACTGAACCCTCTTCTCTCATTCCAGTGGATTTCTGCATGTCAGAGGTCTTGTATGACCCAAGTCAAGAAATGGAATAAAAATGAGTCCAAAAGCCAAAGTCTATCAAAAAAGATTTAGTTTACAAAAGAAATAGTGCTATAAATACCCATGAAAAGCATTCCTGGCAAGTACTCACCAGAGGGAGGGCCACAGATCTAGAAAGAGATACTAAAGATGAATGCTGAAGCTTAATTTTCTAAGAGATATCAGATTTTTAGTCTCTGTAGCCTCTAGAGACAGAAAGTGAATTCGATCATGTAAAAAGACTGTGATCGAAAGCTTGGGTAGTCATAAAAATGCTCGGGGGGAAAGGCATGACACTGAATAACATGAACGTTTAGTGTTGTACTATGGTCTGCACAGCTTCTTATCAATAAAAAATTTACTTACCTGAATGTTTCCTGGGGCAAATATTGTCCCCAGCTACACCAAGGCCACTCAACTGAGGTCCGTGAGTTCAGGCAGATGCAGAAAAAGGCAGGATTATGTTATTTAGTGTAACCCTTCACTTACGAACCATGCTAACAACACCCACTCGTAATAAAAGGAATATACAGAAATATCTAAATAGGCTGTTACTGGTTAACTTTTTATATAAAATTATCTTTCCCTTTTGGAGAAATTAGTCTTTTTCAAACTAATGCAGCATATTCATGGGTGACTATCTATGTCCTCAGAGAACAGTAACATTAGAAATAATTATGAGCCATCTTAATTAATTAAAGCTGTTTTTCCACCCACTTAAGTTTTTAATCTATTGCTGCGCTAGCCAACTGAGAATTGACACACTGACAGTAAGGAACTGATTATATCAGCACCGGCATTTTCTGAAAAAGCTAAGAGCCAAACACCAACTTGTCCTTGGGAAAGAATGCAGGTCTAGGAAAGAAAGTGGAACTAACCTTGGTAAAAGCAATATCAGACACAAGACTTGAGGCATTTCTGTACTGATGTCTCTTCCCAAAGTCAAATTTCAAGAAGACATATGCCCATAGTGGTACAGGTAAGAGGCCAGAATAAGATCAACGTGACAAGCACACACAAAAATCAACAGAACCAACCTAACCTCCCTGCAACATGAGGGAACAAAAATATTATTTTCATTATGCCCTTAATTTTGGCGTATCTTTAAAAAGGCTTTTCAGAAAAAATGGTGCTTGCATCTTCCACATTCAAAGCCCCATTGTCTCCAAATGATGTTAAAAATTTTGGCCAGGAGTGACTATATGGTGGCTCTGCCACTGCATAGAATTATAGGATAATACTTAGTGGATCAGGGAAAGAGTGATCTTGCAATGGCACCCACAAAAGCAGAGCAGGTCACAGTACAAACCTCCTGGACCAAGACTTGCAGGGAAAGGTGAAGAGAAAAAAATGAATGTAATAAATAAAAGCTACCAATGGCTCAAAAAAGTTTAATTCATTTCACAGGTAATCTTTGAAACTCCTATGTTTGAGGGTTTTACAGTTGTGTCCAGCTCTGCTGGCCCTGATACTGCTTTGCTGGACCTAATACTCATAAACAAAGAAGGACTGACTCATCAGGGATCTGAAGGCTGGGGGCAGCCATGGCTGCAGCACCACAAAATGGTGGAGTTCAGGTTCCTGAGAGGATGGAACAAAGCAAACAGTAGGATCACAGCCCTGGACTTCAAGAGAACAGACTTTGGCCTATTTGGGGATCTGTTTGGAAGAACACCATGGGGTAACATTCTGGAGCAAAGAGGGGTCCAAGAGCTGGTTGATTTTCAAGGATCACCTCCTCCAAGCTCAAGGTTGGTCCATCCCTAAAAGCAGGAAGTCAAGCATAGGTGGCAGGCAGCCTTCATGGATGAATAAGGAGCTGCTGACTGAACTCAAACATAAAAAGGAAGCATACAAGAGGTGGAAGCAGGGACAGGAGAAATGCAGGGATGTGGTTGGGAAAACCAAAGCCCATCTGGAGTTTAATCTGGTGAGGGATGTGATAGGCAACTGCAAGAGCTTCCACAAGTATATCTGCAGCAAAAGGAAGACTAGGGAAAGTGCAAACCTGCTGCTGAATAGGAATGGGGACCTGGTGACAAAGGACACGGAAACAACTGAGGTATTCATTGCATTTTGTATTGACAAACTGATGAAATATAGACTAAATAAGTGGAAAGTGAGGTGGACTGAAAATTGTCAGGCTCAGAGGGTTGTGGTTGGTGGCATGAAATCCAGCTGGAAGGCCAGTCACTAGTGGTGCACCCCATAGGTTGATACTGAGACCTATCAAATACTGTTTAGCATCCTCATTAATTACCTGGACAATGGGACAGAGTGCACCCTCAGCAAGTTTGCAGATGATACAAAATTGGGAGGAGTGGCTGATACATCAGATGGGTGTGCTGCCATTCAGAGGGACCTCAAGAGGATGGAGAAACAGGCTGACAAGGACCTTATGAAATTCAACAAAAGGAAATGCCAAGTCCTGCACTTGCGAAGGAATAACCTCAAGCATCAGGACAGGCTGGGATCAACCAGCTGGAAAGCAGCTCTGCAGACAAGGGGGTATTGGTGAACACCAAGTTGAACATGAGCCAGAAATATGTCCCTGTGGCAAAGGCGGCCCACAGTCTCCTGGGCTGCATTGCCAGCAAGTCTAGGGGGGGGATTTTTCCCCCCTGCTCAGCACTGGTGAGGCCACACCTGGAGTGCCGTGTCCAGTTCTGGGCTTCTTACTACAAGGGAGACGTGGACTTACTGGAGACAGTGCAGCAAAGGGCCACAAAGATGATTAAGGTCTTGAAGCATCTGTCATATGAGAAGAGGCTGTGAGAGCTGGGACTGTTCAGCCTGGAGAAGAGAATGCTCAGGGGGATCTCATCAATATATAAATATAAATACCTGATGGGAGGTAAAGAAGGTGGAGCCAGAGTCTTCTCAGTGATGCCCAGTCAAAGTAAAGGAGGCAATGGGCACAAACTGAAATGCATGGAAGGTCATTTAAACATAATAAAAAATGTTTTTTCTCCTAAGAATGGTCAAACCCTGGAACAAGTTGCCCACAGAGGTTGTGGAGTCTTATCCTTGGAGATATTAACAATCCAACTGGACACGGCCCTGGGAAATCTGCTTAGTTGACCCTGCTTTAAGTAGGGAGGTTGGACTAGATGATCTCTAGAGGTGCCTTCTGACCTCAATTATTTTGTGATTCTGTGATTCTTTTTTTCCTAGTATCCTCATACTTTGCTTCCTACAGTGTGAAAATACACAGCATTTTAGGAGCACAACAGCAAAAATGCATACATGCTTGCATATACACAAGCAGTCTACACAAGTAGAGTAGCAGATGCCTTTACAGACATGCAGTACTAGTGTGCATTTCTAACTGCGTGGAAGTTGTACCACAACCTCTGTTCTTTGGCCGAGAGAGAGAATTGATCCAAGTCCTTACACAGCAGAAAAGCAGTTATCCCTTATTCATCGTTTTTCAGTCAAAGGAAAAGAATAAAAGAGTGATGTCCATGCTGCATGTACCAGGAATGTTGGGAAGCAAAGCGCCAGTGAGCAAACCACATCTGGGCTCCTGGTATATCATTTTACACTATTCATGGCTGGAATGTGCTAAAGCAGCATGGCCCAACTGGCAGCTGGCGAGTCAAACCCAGTGCCTCCATTCAGCCTGCTGCCTTTTCCCTGGGCAGCACAAAGAATGGCTGGCTGAGCAGCCTAACGCCTCTCCCACGCCGGCTCGCGGGCCTCCGGGCTCTGCTGGCTGGCTCAGAGGGAGCAGATGGGAAGAGGCTGCTATTTCTGGGGGAGGGAGGGAATAATCCTTGGTTGCTGGCAGGGTGAGAAGCCTACCTAAGTAGGGAAAAGGTAGGAGTAGGTTGCTGCTGCCCTGGGGTGGTGGGGAAGGCAGGTGCTTGTGTAGGGAGGGTGAAGATAGGCAGATGCTGTTAGAAGAGCGTGTGGTCTTTAAGGTGGAGGAATGGGGGTAGCCCTCTCTGGGATAACACAGAATGGATCCAGCTGCCAAGATGACTCTGTACAAGTGCATCTCCACAAATCCCTCTGAACAGCATTAGTGATGAAATGCCTTGTTCCTAATATCGCAGTCCTGTGCTACCTAATTCCCCACCCTCCCCCTCCAGGCGTGAGCGCCCCGCCTCCCTGCCCCGGTGCGATGCCCAGCTTCTCTGCTATGTGCACGGATGCAGCCACCCTGCAATGAGATCACGCGTGCAGGGAGACTGCACAGACGGAGATACCAATCTGGCAAATCTCCTCCAAACCTGCATGTTTCTTCCTTACGTACTCTTTTCTTTGACACATGATATTGTTAAGCACCACCAGTGCTTTAACTGAATCCTGTAAATAGGAAGAATCCTATAAAAAGAAGAAGAGGCATTAACTTTTTGTCTACCAATAGACTGTTAATAACTTTACTAGCAGTCTCCTGTCCTCTCAAGTCAATTTTCCAGTTTAATTTTACTTTACTATGTTCTATATCTATGCAAAATTATGATGTAATTTTTCACAGATACATGCAAATATGCCTATATGCCTATATGCAATATGTCTTGTACTGCATATGTCAAAACAAAACCTCTTGTATGAGGTTCAACAAGGTCAAATGCCAGGTTCTACACTAGGGTCACAACAACGCCAGGCAATGCTACAGGCTTGGGGAAGAGTGGCTGGAAAGCTGCCTGGCAGAAAAGGACCTGGGGGTGCTGGTTGACAGACGGCTGAACATGAGCCGGCAGTGTGCCCAGGTGGCCAAGAAGGCCAACAGCATCCTGGCCTGTGTCAGGAATAGTGTGGCCAGCAGGAGTAGGGAGGTGATCGTGCCCCTGTACTCGGCACTGGTGAAGCCGAACCTCGAATACTGTGTTCAATTTTGGGCCCCTCACTACAAGAAGGACATTGAGGTGCTGGAGCATGTCCAGAGAAGGACAACGAAGCTGGTGAAGGGTCTGGAGCACAAGTCTTATGAGGAGTGGCTGAGGGAGCTGGGGTTGTTTAGCCTGGAGAAGAGGAGGCTGAGGGGAGACCTTATTGCTCTCTACAACTCCCTGAAAGGAGGCTGTAGAGAGGCGGGTGTTGGTCTCTTCTCCCGAGTAACAAGTGATAGGACAAGAGGAAATGGCTTCAAGTTGCGCCAGGGGAGGTTTATATTGGACATTAGGAAAAATTTCTTCACTGAAAGGGTTGTCAAGCATTGGAACAGGCTGCCCAGGAAAGTGGTGGAGTCATCATCCCTGGAGGCATTCAAAAAACGTGTAGATGTGGCACTTTGGGACATGATTTAGTGGGCATGGTGGTGTTGGGTTGACAGTTGGACTTGATGATTTGAGAGGTCTTTTCCAACCTTAATGATTCTATGATTCTATAATTCTGTGAATATTAGACAGAAGAGACATGGTGTCAGAATTTATATTAAAGTGTAGTTAGTAACTTGACTGAACCAAGAGAGAACGTGTTGGACACTGACAATCAAAGGAAAATGTATTTGATGCACAGATTCTATGCACTCACTGTGCTGTAATTGCACACATGTATAGAAACTTCTGTGCTAGCCTTACCCCTCCTAGATGGGCTAGTACTCCAGCTGAATGCATAATATTGTTTCTAAAACAAAGGCAAACTCCAGGTCCTAAATCCAGCTTGCTTATAAGACAGGCTTACAAAACTAATTCCCCACCAAGACTGAAGTGAGGTGCCTATCCGCTCTTCTCCGCTACAGACATATTTCCATAATGATAAACAGCTGCTTGAAAAACTTTGAGGGACAATAACTTAGAACAACATAAGTGAAGACAAGCTATATCAAAAAAGTCACTTCAAAAACTGAGCATTTCTGATAACAAACCAAAAGGCCTGCCTGAGATGTAAATACCCTCTCCAGCTAGTGGCCCCATATTAGCCCCCCTAATCCTCGAGGATCCACAGCTCCAGGGAGCATTTTCTACCCTGCGGGGAAGTTTCCGATATCTAAAAGTTGCAAGATGCTAGACAGATGGGAAATTAATGCCACACACTGAAGACGTTGAGCACTTTGTGGCTATCGGTCTTGTCTGGCAGGACAACCGGTATGGCAGACAGGGTTTTGTGGCCTCAGCTGTCAGGAAGGACAGTGTGTACGCAGGAGGTGCCTGGAAGCAGCTGGGAAACCTCCCCACACTTTCTACTCCATGATAAGCCAGCAATAAAACAATACTTTGTAAACCAAGTAAGTACCTGGATTTAGTGTGGACTTTCCTTCCAGTGACCCCTGCAGCACTGTACAACGATGGGAAAGTGTCACGGTGTTCATTTTACATGGGGGGAACTGGCAGCACATTTAATGGCAGTGATGGAAATGAAATCCAAAACTGCAACCCTGGCTCCGTGGTAATCCAAAATGTTTTACCACTAATGTCACTGAAGCCAAATTTCACTTAGATCTTCTGACTCTTGTACATCCCTCTGTACATTCTTTTTTTTTTTTTTTTTTGTATGTATTTGCTTTTGGTTTTTTAGGGTGTGGGAAGAGCTATTCCCTAGGATTCCTCTTAGCAATGTCAATCTCTTTGTTACAAACACACTCACTACATGCCAGGGAAACAAAGCCCACTTCTGCACTTTTGAATTCAGGAGTCCTAGGGTGGATATAGAGATAGATGAACACTGTGAGAAGCTGAGAGAAGAAAAATAACCTGAAATTTAAAAAAATGATCTGCAAAAGTTGCTTAACTGCTTTTGCTTGTATTTAAACTGTCAATGTGCATGGGTAGCAACGCAACCTTTCTCCTGATATCCTCCAAACACAATATCTCCTGGATCCACTGGGATCAATTCTAGGAGCACAAAGATAATTCAGTGCCCATAATCATTCAGGTTGTGGCCTCTGAGGTGAGGCACATGGTAATGTTAGCATTGCTATGCCTTGACCATGATGTAGCACCACTCTCATTACTTTCAATCTTATAAAATATTCATTATTTTTTTTTCTATCCTACCACTAACTTCTGCTGGAAGTTCTCTCCCATGGATGACTCTCTGACCCCATCTTTGACCCCTCTCAAAATCCGCTCGCATCTTTCTGTTCCCTGACCCCATCACATTAACGATTCTACCTTCACGTTTCCATATAGCGCAGTCCCAATCATGGCACAGCACTGAGCCCTCCTTCAGCCCCGTGGACTCCCGTGCCTGCCCACCGGCGCTTTGATCCTTCCTGGAGTCATTACACTGTTTTAACATAACTTCACTTGGCCAAAATGTTCACAGAAAGGCCATGGGACTATTGCTTGAATAAGGACTTTGCAAAAAGCCCTGGTTTGTGCTCACTGAAGTGATACACCTCTGGAGGAGACCAGTTCACGGATTCAGGCGCTAAGACACTAAACCTGGTATGTGGATAAAAGGTATCTCTTGAATTAGTGTCACAGAGGGACACGGACTTCTCTTGTCACCATAACCAACCAGCACACGTTCTCTCCATACTCCAAACATAAAAAACAAACAAACAAACAAACCCAATCAAACTAAACCAAATCAAACCCATGCCAGGTCAGGAACTGTTCTTAAAGACACCTGTGCCGCTAAAGGTACCATCGTGCCTTTGAGCAACACAGAGCCACATCATGTCAGCGACAGCTAATTAATTTCAGGTCACCACAGAGCTTTTGAGGGTGGTAGGGAACAATCCTTACAGAAGGCAGCCTCACTCCGTACCTGGCCAGTGCTCGGGGCAGGGTCATCACTCATCCCCACCGGGAAAAGCAGCAGTGTCCACCACCACCTCTCGTCATGCACAGAGGAGTGGAGCAACTCAGTTTGGCTGATGCAAGGATGTACATGTGATGATGGCTTGATCTGGTCAGGCTGCAAGCAGCATTATACGCCATCAAATACAGTAGGCATGCTACAGGCTGTTTAAAAGCCACAATGAGGAGACAACATGCTCTTCAGTGATAGATAGCTCTAAACAAGCTCATGCATAAAATTAGAAGCAATCTGTAGAACTGTAATTTCCATTCTCCCATGGAATTGAAAGGAGGATGATTATTATAGCAGCAATTGCTAGGGCTGCTATCAGCAATTGCTTGGGCTGCTATATCAAAAGGTCAACCTGCAATTTCGTTAGCTCCACCCCTCAATACATACACACAACACAAAGACCAAACCATTCACATTTCAAGAGCTTGTAACTCCTCCAGAAATGTCATGTAGTATACAAATCAGAGCCCAGAAGCACTCACTTGCCATAGCAAAACTAGACGGTCTGTTTGTAGGTATATTTGAAGTTGAGGAGGTCTAATAAAACCTGGGTACATTTTCATGTCAGCTTGTTTCACACACTTCAGCAAAACAGCTTTTACTTTTTCTTATTGAGAAATTTTGCACCCTATTAACCTTCTCTCTATTCTATCAGGAACACAAGCACAGCAACATTATTCTCCTGTGCAGGAACCAGAGACCAGACCTGTGACTGGGGACTGATCCTTTTCTCTGATCCTTTCAGTCTCAGTACATTTGCAGAACGTAACCAACTTACAAGCCACATTCCTACGGGATTAAAATGTGTATTGCTACCAGCAGCAAAAGGTGAATCACCTTACTGAAACAGAAACTTTAAGCTGGCATTGTCCCTTTAACATTGTGAAAGCTTATCCTGAAATAAAAGCCACAATATCTATTGGTTTCAAACTATTTTTAAAATTGCTAAATGTTTTGTGATTGTGATCAGAGAAAATTATCTTCTTTCACATAACAGCTTCACCTTCTAAAAAATATCATCAATGAGGAAATGATATACTAGTTCAATATGATGCTCAGCTACAATGCCCCCACAAGAATATCCGTGAAATTTTAGGTGATGAACACTGTAATATTGAACATTATATGAGACTGAAGAAAAAAATGAGGGAATCTTCAGTGCATTATAAGCAATTACCAACTAAATTGAGACCAATGACATGACAAACTACAACACAGGAATCCTTTTGCTTGCTTGAATCTGCTCTCAAGCTTCAAACAGAAGCCTAACTTAGAGCTTCTGAATTTCATGACCTTCTACTATAATTCGCTTAACTCCCACCACAACCTTGCAAATGAATGTATCAGTCAAGTTACTCTGATGGCATAAAACCAGCCTGGACCTTTTGCAAAGCATTCTGTTACACAGCAGCAATACACCATAGGCCAGGCACTGAGATTATCTCAACCTGAAAGGTTCATTTACTCTTGGCACCAAACACTGCATTGGTTTTGAAAGGATTGTTGTAGTTAGGTTATTATAAAAAACTACAGGAAAATAAATCTTAACTTTCTCTTTAGAAGATCTGACATCAAACAAAGCATGAAGGCCTGGTAAAGAGCCTAATTTTGGTGGATTCAGCAGATATTTTGGCAGGAAAAAGTAGGAACAGGCCAGAAAATAAAATTTGCTTCATCTGAGGCTTCCTACAAGCCAAACTGGATGACATTTGCTATTAATTCAATCCTAAGAAACTTATCCCTGATGAAGTCTTCTAAATGACTGGGCGAGGGATAGGAGCATGGCCTGAGAATTTTGGCTCACCCTGCCTTTGTACCAGCAGTGCCCCATATTCTCAGCAGAGAAGATAAAAATCACCCCGCTCCAGAAGAAAGAAAACATGTTGGTGGGTGCAGAGGAGTGGCCTTTAAAAAATGATTAGGAATATTCAGAAAAAACCCCACCACTTTCAGAGTAAGTTGATCTATACAAAATCCCATTTAGTAAATTAAGAATGAGACAAAATATGAGAATCCTAACCCAGGGATATGACTGCCTCCATGCTACTTGCTGTACAACCCAGATGGACTCCTTCAAAGGACAAAATCCCACCATCTCCAAATCCACCAAAAAGCTGAATATCAAATTATGTATTTAATGCATTTTATAATGCTATCTGTGCAGGAACATATTCCATATAAGAGCAACAACTGAACAAGAACATCCTGACCTGAAATTTCAGTCCCAATAGGTTTTTGTAAGGACATATCCATGGTATTCCTGTGCCTAGCACTACCATAGTATTGCAAAATCTTTAATGCATGTATCCTCACAAAACTTCTGTAAGGCAAGGGAGTATTATTGCAACAGAAGATTCAGGTCTGTGCTACAAGAGGGATGTTACCACATCATATGGCATTGTTTTATACTAATGAGAAAAGACGATCCTCCAACAGTCCCCGAAATACCTCTCATTATTAACATTGTACAGAGAATTGGTCAATAAGGTTTGCAATGGAAATTGTAGGGGAAGCAGGGGTTTAAAATGTTCTTTTCCAAGCAGCCATCAGACTCTTCTTCCACTCTTCTTATTCAGACCTAATGTTTACCACCTTCAAACCTCTTCTGGGCTTTATTTGCCATCTGCATAGGACTTATAGGAAACTATTATTGCAGAACTAGTGCTGGCCTGATTCCCCCATAATTATCAGTTTAAGACAAGAAAGAGGAACTCATATCAGGAATTCAAGTCTCCTGAAGTTTTTGATGAGGAAGGAGAAAGGAGTCACAGGCAATTAATATGGAACCATATTTTGATTTCCAGTCTATGTCTGGCATCTTTCGCCTTATAATGACTGAATCTACACTACGAGAGAACAAAAAGGTCTCACCTTAGTTACAGTCTACTGCCAAAATGCTGACTGAGACGGGTACTCTGTCTGAAGTGTCAAAAGCTATTGCAAAAGCTACCTCATTTTTAAAAGTTATGTACATATTTGAATAGCATGGTTATATGTTAAGGATAAAAGAAAAATGTATTGTGGTTGAAGTCTGGCATGTGTTTGGGAATGTAAAACAGAACACTTGCAGAGGAGACGTTGGCAGAGTCTCAGTTATAACACGCAAGTTATTTCCACTATAATATAATGCAGATATTTCAAATATTTCAAACATTCAGAATTTTTGTACAGTCACAATGCTTTTGAAAATCCACTGCATTAGCCAGATATCCAAGTTCTAGCACACATTTTTACATGCAGCGATATAATTTCAGACTCCAATAAGAGAGTCAATTTTTACTACCCTATGTCTAACACAGCTTTGCCTTCAAAAGAAGATCAATATATATTTATAACCTTTAACTCCTCTTTTCCTCAGGATAAAAACAAGTTAGGGTATTTTTTTTTTCTAATAAGTGGGAAATACTTCTTTTTCTAAAATATCATGTAAATAATCTGCTTTCTAAATGTGTAAATTCCACAAATTAGGTACTAAGTACCCTGGGATTTTGCTTCAGAATAACAATTTTGCACAGTAGGTGCAATTTCTTCTTGTGCACAGCTAACCATTAAAGTAACATTAACTTTTACAACAAAAATAGTAAGGCACTTATGAATATTTCCTACGTAAAAATGGGACAAAAAAATCTTGAAGCAAACAAAACTTAATAACATCTCTCCTTATCCCTATTAACAAACTAATTTTCAAATAAAACCTTTTAAGCATGTAATTCCTTAAACAATTAAAATCTTACCAGGGTTCAAAAAAGGAAAGAAAATGGAGTATGTTTTAACATTAGTTCACTTTTAGCACTTGATGAAATCCAAAGATAACCTGTTTATCTACCTCTGGAACCAGCAGCTCTTAAATATGACTGTGCTTTGTTTTCTTTCCGTGCAAGGAAGTATCTAAATCATTGCTCTACACCACCCACACAGCCATATTCTCACACCAGCTTTATTCTTGCCATTTTACAGAGAATCGAGGCCCAATCTTAGCCCTATGAAGCCAAGCTGAAGCTTCCCTTGCTGTCACGAGAGCACCAGAAATAATACCCAGTGATGGTTCACACCACCTACCAGAGGTACTGCCTGTGGGACTGGATGAACTGCCTTACAGAGGTTTGTGGCTCTTTCCATCAACTGTGGAAGAAATTTACAGAGGTATTCCCTAGGCTAGATGCTTAACTTTAAAATCTCCAGAGCCAGATGGATCCCAGTCTGTCCAGGAGAGAGATCTGGCACCCATCACAAACGAACCGCGAAACTCAGCAGACACCTAGGGCTGGCTGGTGGGGATCCCAGAGCAGTCACTGGGCCACCCTTCCATGGGGAATGAATCAGTCCTACAGGAGCATTTGCAGCTCTGACTTCTTAGAAACACAGGTGGTTCAGCCACAACTCCGTAACTACGTAAGAAAAGCCATGGAGGGAGGTGGGGTACAACAGCCACTCAATAAAAGGGTGTCCATGGTCCTCAAAAGTGACCCTCACACCTCAAGTGAGTTTCATCATTCCCTGCTTATCCAAGGTCGCTTTACTGTGTCTACTCTCTGCAATCTGTTTCCTCTCCCAACTGCTAATGTGAAAAATGTCTGAACAACATCAATGAATGGACATCAATGGCACCAATACAATCCTGCAGTTTCCTCTGTTGTTTCCTCCAAATAACCTTAGTTCACATGATGTCAGTGAGGCCACTCCCTTACAGTAGGAGCTGTTGATATGAATAAAGGTCACTTGGCTCCAAGCGCAAAAGAAGAGGCCTATAAGACTAGCACAGCTATTCCAGCCGCCTCAGGCTGTGACAGCCCTATGATCAGGTTATTAGAGGGCTGGAAAGTGCCTTGCATCAGCGCCAGCTTTCTTATATCTGAATATATACATATTTAGCTCTATATATTTAAGCAAGAAGAACCAAAGACATTATTGCTCCAACTATTCACTGAGATGTGGTGAATCTCTCACTTCATGAACGTAATGAAAAATAAACAAGATTCATATAACATATATTCTTCTGAGAACAAGCTGTGGTTGTTCATAAACCTTTTGAATGCTCTGGCAGTCATTTCTGCCTACGGACAGACTGTAATTGCTGCCTCTTAGCTGGAGTGAACCTCCAGCCTGGTGCCTGACCTTGTCGTCACCCCAACTTTCATCTTTTATATTGGCTTAGCAGACAAGAAGGCTTTATAAAATCTGTGCCTAACGTGTTTTGGCAAAGTACCACAACTCGATACTGTTTTGCTTTTGACAGGCTTCTCGTAACTCTGGCCACTTCTGCAGTTTCACTTGCTGCAACTATCCGGTAACATCCAGGGATTGAAATGTGCAAGTGGTATGCTGCTTGTAAAAAAAATCCCCAAAAGCCTCCTTCAGGCCAAATGAAATTCACCCCCTGCCCTTAAGCTGAGCTCCCTTCATTCTCGGTCTCACTGGGCTCGAGTCTGGAGGCAGAGATTGGCTCCACGTGTCAGAGGAGAAGCTGCCAGCCCCCAGCGAGGCTTGGGTCTGGCACAGACCCCAGCAGAGACCTCAGCAGCAGGCATGACAGCCGGGATGTATGACAGAGGCGGAAAGGTTGGAGCTTCCAGAGCAACCGGGATGAGAAAGCTGGCAGTTTTGCAGCTAAACAAGATTTGACACAGACATTTTGGCCGCTGTTTGCTCATAGGTTTGGAAACAGAAAGATCGTCAATAAAGTTTCTCAACAAGAAAAGCCACAATGAAATCAACATAGCGATAGAGAAGGATGCAGGCTCTTGCAAAGGTCCAGGATTTCTAAGTAACAAATTCCAGAAAAAGAGGGTGAAGCTGACATTTACTTTGTTGCTGACGCTTTCTGATCAGAAAGATTGAGCTCTCTCTCATTTGTGTCACGCAACTACCCCTGACCCAAAACTCTCCCAGAGGGGAATGGACTACTTCTGCCCTCTCTTCCCACTTTGAGTCCAATATAGGCACCAGCTCAAACTCACATAGGGAATTTTCTCTTCTCTCTTCTCCAAAGAAGTAGAAAATAAATACATATTATGTTACCAAAGGTGGGGTTCATTCAAGTATAGTGATCTAAAGCAGAGGTGTCTCCATCACCTGAAGGCTTTTTCTGTAGCCATCAAAGACAGGCTACTCTGGAAAGGAGTTCACCCTCCATGCATGTAAGAATGGGATGCGTTTACTTTTAAATGAACAAAGTTGGATGACATAAATTCCTACCAGAATGTGCCATTTTTCACGTATCTTCTTTTCTACACAAGTTCAAGACAATTGCAAGGAACAGAACAGCTGCCAAAACAAAGCTAAAATAAAAATGGTCTGCATCAGTTCAGGGCAATCCCTGGCTTCAGCTGAGGTCAGGAATTCCTGTAGCAGTGAATGGGAGCTCGTACTCTGAATTTCATGGTGGGGTCTGTGGTGGGGGTGTGACAAAGCTACTGAATTCCTAGCCTGTGTCGTTCCCGTGTCAGGGGATCGCTCTCCTTGCCCCACTGCAACGTGTTTGTGGCACTTCTGTGCTGACAGGAGAGCATGTGCTGACTGTGTCAGGGATAAGAATCAGCTGCTATAACTTGCTGCGTTCAAATGTTAGTAGGCAGATGGCTTCAGCTCTTTTGTACCAAGCAAAGCGTTGGACATGAGAGCCAGAGGGGAAATGCAGTACTTTAGAAGCTCCTTATAGCCTTGTTCCTCTGCTCCCTTGATCCTCATTAAATGTTTGCGCAATCCATCCAACATATTCAACTATTGTTTTCCCGGATCAGCTGTTTTGCAGAGACTCTGACAACACAACCATTCCTGACAAACATCTGGGATCCCCAGCAATGTATTGCAGAAGAAAGAATGGCACATAGTACAAAACAAAAGAGGAAGAAATGGCAGAATACGTGGGGGCATCCAGACTGTAGACCCCAAGACAGAGAAACTCTCTTTTCCACGCCCACTAATGAAGAAGAAAGGCTAAAAATCTACCCTGAACGAGCATTACCCTGCAGACTGCTTTGTAGAATACATGCAGTTTCAGAGGAGTAGTTTCCATGTGCCGTAAGAAAAAGTGAATTGGAGTTGCTACAGAATCCTTGAAACAGAACAATTTTAAAGCCTCATAAAGGTTGGCTGAAGTTATTTGTGGATATTACAAATAATGCAGGAGATGGTAACGTGGACACGCATGGGGCAGCAGCCAAGAACACATGATTTCTGTCTGTTGCCCCCCCCCCCCCCCAATCTCATCCTAGGAAAGTCTCCAATGAGGACTAGAAGTAAAAAAGACTGATTAAAAAAAAAGATCACTGGCAACTGAATGGGTGCTTAGGGATCTCTTGCCTCTGCACAAGCTTCAGCTGTCTGTGGCCTAAGAAGTAGAAACTGATGGACCTTGGCTCTTGAGGATGCCTCTTGGCCAACTACAGGTGGGTAAGGATCAATTAAGAAAAGACCAAATAGAACCTAACCACTATTTGTTTAAATTATGCTATTGCATTTGAATGCATCTGTCTCTAATAAACCTATTTAAAGTCAAATTGAAAACAATTATATCTATTAAAACATAAAATATTAATACTGTTTTACTTGCACCGAATAATTGAAACAGTACATGCTTGTTGTCAAAGTTTTAAAACAAGTCAAATATCTGAAGTGGTTTATTAGTAACAAGTTAAATGGAAGACAGTGGTTAAGCACCTAGAATAAGAAGTGCTAAAACAAACTCTGACAGCACTAGTCTCTTCTGCAAATACAGAGATAATGTATCTTTCCTGACAGTTTATTTAAATATTTTTGGTTCACTGAATAATTCATGCCAAGTTGAAACCAACTAAGAGTTGAAGAAAAAACCAAACCAAAAAGCTTCAGAGACAGCTTGCTTTCTAATTTCATCTTGTGAATAAAAGCACAGGGTGAGAGGATGAGCACTGCAGTTCTAAAACCTTGAAGGCAGTTATCAGGAATAAACAGATCAAGTCATTAATTGCAAAGTTCTTTTGTTTAATTAATCACTATGTCTTAAATGATAAAACTTGCAGAAAATGTATCTAAAGGCAAAACATATATATAAGGTAGTTCTGACTCTAACAACATTTTAAGAATGCTGCTTTTGAACACTTTTCAGTTAATCTGATGTTTTGTCCTTGCGCAAGTTGGGACTTGAGCAAGTAAGAGAAAATTTTTATCCAGGAGAGCTGCATTATTCCTTTTTGTTTGCTTCTTTTATGAAAACATATAGATCAAGGATTTGAGTGAACATGATGTTTCTGGGTCGCAAAAGAGATGTTAACTGCAATTTGCCACTCCACTTGACAGCTTGCAGAAGGGGAGGGCTTTGCTCACGGAGCAGAAGTGCTGCTGGGGAAGGTGCCATGTGTGAAGAGAGGTAACTGCAGCGCAACCCCACAGCCTCTCTCCTTAGTCTCTCCCGAGCAGGGAGAGCTAGGTGCAGAGACCGCAGATCAGGCTGCATTTGACCAACAGAGTCCTGGCAAGGGACAGAGGCCACAGCTCTGCACTGCGAATACACGAGGAGCAGATTTAGCTACTGCAAAGTGTAAGACAAGAGTCGGCTGTGTAGACCCCATGCTGAACACGAGTGTAGTACTCCTGACATCAAAGCCCTGCTCTGCCACTGACCTGACCTCTAGCAGTCACAGGCTTTCTACGACCTGCACATTGGCCGGGAGACTTTTTACCTTGATTTTGCTTTCTGAAGTGATGGGAGCAATGTTTCCCTACCTTCCTTGCAGCCATGCAAGAAAAGTGATGGAGTTAAGGTTTGGAGGGCACTTCTGAGTACATAAAATGCCATCCACGGAAGTGAAACTGACTGAGAAGCCACTATTAAAATCAACAAGCAAAGGAGGCAGGAGGAGGCATTCAAGACTGCTTCACTGCTCTCTTAACAAGCAGATTCAAATCTGTACGTGAATACAAGGACTAAGAAAAAATAACCCCACCCAGGTAAAAAAGAAGAAAATGAGGCAAGTCAGCCTGAAGGATTCCTCTTTTAGAGATCAGGTTACTGCAATATTTGCTTTCCGTTAAAATTCTTCAAGCTGTAAATTTAAAATATCACAGGTCCTTTATTACTCCGAGAAGACAAATTTATGCTGCTTAATTTGTATCCAGAAGAAAAAAAGAAAAAAAAAGATTCACCTGACACTCAGTTATGCAGTCATTTTTTAGCTCTGCTGTATTACTGCAACAGAGAGATAAAGCACCATCACGGGGGAAGCTTTGAATGCTGCGATGTAGCTAACAGCCTCCTGGGCGCATCTCCTCGAACAGAGCTGCATTTCACTCGCTGCACCAGCATTTCTCTGAATGTGGTGCTGGAAATGAAGGACTGGCAGACTCCCTCGCTGCAGTGCCTCGCCACTATCGGCAGTGATTCAATGTCTGGAGACACTCAAAACAGTTTTCTTCAGAGATGCCACTTCATAAAAACTTCAATATATAAAAGAAGTTTGGCCATGTCAAACATTGTTTGGCCATAAGAAAAAGACTACTGTTGTGACAGACAGAAAGTCTGCCTGAATTGCATAGTTTAGCACCAGAAAATCCCAACCCCTTCAGTACTGCAGGTAAAGAAACAGCAGTGAGAGTTACTGTTATCAGTGGTGGGACACAAATGCTCAAACAACGTTGGCATGCTTTATTTCCGTTAGCGTAAAACGGAAATTATTCAGCGCCTTACCTGTATAAACAACCTTCTGTACTTCAATGCTTCATGCCAAAAACGAGGTTTTACTCCACAGCATGTGACCACAGCAAGACTGATATTCCTGAGACGCTGCAGAGGAGAGGAGCAGCGCCCACACACCCCACTGCTCCCCGCGCACCCGGTTGCCCACCTTGGTTTCGGTGTTCAGGAGGAGGATGAGTGGTTCATTGCATCCCCCCAGCTCCCGGTGCAGAGAGATGGTCACAACCCCAAAACTGGGCACCTTGGGCAGTGCGGGGTACCCAATATGGACCCGCTCACTGCTCTTGTGAGCTCGAGTATCACCACGGCTGCAGCACTAGCTGCATGTTGCAGGAGGTCTGAACTCAAGGAACTTTAATTAATTCCCAGGCGCTCAGTGAGGAAACAGAAGCTGCTAAAGCATCTTGGCTTCCCAAGGCGAAGCAGGAGTTAGCTGTTTTGTTTATCTTGTTTGCTTCTTCCAGGGTGGCCCTGTGTGTCCTAAGCACAAGGAGTTTTACAGACACAAACAACATTCCTGGGCCTTTGCTGCTGTTTCTGGTGGGTGTGGAGCCATCCCTCGCCAACACCCAAGCTGCTCCTCCCGGCTGGGAGCTTGACAAAGCAGTATCTCCCGAGGCCAAGCTCTATCCCATGACAAGATCATCAATTATCTCATTAAGAATCATCATCTTAAGGCAGAATTTAGTCTTTAGAGTAGGGAAAAAATCACTGGGGAACATGCCATGAGATAGCACCATGGATAATCAGTGCACCATAACAAAAACACTACAAAGCAAGTCAGGCTGTAGCAGAGCAGTCCTACAGAACAGGTATTCCACATCTAGGATTTATAGAAATGTTAGGAGTTCAAGAGGAATTACTCTAAAAAGCCATAGGATTTATTAGACAGTGTTAAACTTTCTATTAGTGTTTTGACCTATCACATATAAAATACAACAGGTATGCAGCTTTTTAGTGTAGAGCATGTTCCAAATATGACATATATTTTTTCTTATTTTCTATTAAAAGTTACCTGAGTTTTCAGCAGGCATTTTATGCCTATAGAATTTATTTGAGATCCTCATCTGTTAGCCCAGTGGTGGTCCAAAAACACTTGAAAGGTCTCATGATAACGTTTTGCCCTCTGCTGTTAGATCCTTTCAAAAGGTGAAACGTTCTCCACAAATGGCTGGCTAGCTGCCCGGCACAGTAAAGAGATAAAGCACCTGCCACCTCCCCTCCTATTTCTGGAAGGAGGAGAGAAAAAAGAAATCTTCTATCCTGAAAAGCACGAGCTGAGCTGCACAGACATACTATTGTGTATAGCTGCTGTGGGAAGGGGGAAGGTCCCCGATGAACAATCAAGAGGAATGAGGAAAAACGTCATCCTCAGACAAAAGGGAACTCTGCCTAGAAAGCAAACAACAAGGAACGACCTTGAAAATTTGCTTTTAGTGCTCTTGAGCAATTCAAAGAAATGCTGGCAGACCTGGGAAGACACTGTCCTGCAGAGATGATGCTGCTGCACTTGCAAGGTCCCTCTCCTGCTGGAGGGACCTGTTAGGGCACGAGGACCTGCACTGGCTCTGCGGTATGCACCAAAGTCACAGCAGGTCTAACAAAGAACGCCGCCTCCTCCCCGCTTGTTCCTCTCGTGGAGGCTAAGGGAAAGAAATCGGTCCAGCATTAAAACACAACACCAGAGACACGCACCATCATCTGGTATTAAAAAGAAACAATAGAAACCATTCAGATCTCAACGGATATTAATTCTCACCTTGTGTACTATTGCTGCCCACCACAAAAAGTACAATTGGTTGTGTATTAAAGATTGTTTATACGTGACTTCAATTTTCTCTTTTTTAATTAGCAGGAGTAAGTAGGTTTAGGGGGTTTTAGTAAAACTAACTAAAATAACTCTGATGGTTTTAAGGATTAAATGCTTTTCCATTCCTAGGCTGAAAAGGGTACAGCATGTTTGCAACAGAGGTTGTGGGGAAGGTCAGACACTTCATTGAGTACAGTCTCTTTCCAGAAAGTCAGCGAAAGTGCCAATGACAGCTTTTTCTGCCAAAAGAAAGAAGGCCAAGAAATGGTTGGGTTGACATTAAAATGAAAAGGATATTCCTTTACTTTCCTGTAGCCAGGGAACCTCAAGTAGAGAGGCCAGTCACTCCAGCCGTGTGCTGTTTGGCTCACGAGAGGCACAAGGACGGTCACCACGTGCACAAGCACGGCCAGGCACCCCGAGCCCCGCTCTCCGACACCTCATACCCTCTGCACAGGGACAGGATGGAAGTTGCATTCCAGTGAAGAAAATGGATATTGGGGAATACAAGCAGCACATTTGCAGCCAGCAAAATGAAATAGTTTCCATATAGTATGCAATTACCTCGTGGAGCTCCCTGTTACAGCATATGGAAGAGGCTACCTGTTTAAATGAGTTCGAAAAAGGAATAGACATTTGTAGAGGATGGATTCATCACAAGCTGTAAAATATGATGGTTTGGATGCAAACTATGGCTCAGCAAGTCTCTATAGTACTGATTACTGAAAGTTGGAAGAGTGTAGCAGAGAAAATGTCTCTAGATTTCCTCCGACTTTTATATTCTTTAGTCTGACCCTTGTGTTATTGCAGTCTTTGCACAACTGAAAATAACCTCTCTGTGTGCAAGAGACTGCAGCAGGAAAGCCAGGAACTACTTTGTATTAGGCACCGACTCCCTTTGTGGCCCTGGGCAAGGCATTGGACCTCTCTTCTCTTTCTGCAGTCACCAACTTGGCAAGCAGTTTGAGGCAACTAATTACCTAATGTTATATATGTTTTAAACATGAAATATGCTACATATCATCAATTGGTCGTTTAACAACCCCCCCAAAAAAATATTTATTAAAAACCCTATTTCTTTAGGAACTTGTACAAAGAGGTACCTGTCACAGCTTCTAGCACAGCAACCTGACATGTTCAAAGAAAATCTCTGTATTAAAATACCATATTAAAACAGTACAGCCTTGAGGGTGAGATGGAATAACTGATGACATAGCCAATTATACTCAGCTTTTACATAGTACTAGCTTCAAAGACACGATATTAAGTCTATATGGATACAAGCCAGGTGTCACAAACTTCAAGAGATGAGATATTACATATGCAGTATTTTCCAGACGGATCTCATCTCAGAGAGTAAAGAATGTGGACATGACTATACCACGGTCTGCAGCAACGGCAGCTCGTGGAAACCACTGCATTATCTTTAAGTCTGGACAGCTGTAACAGTACATCCAGGTGCAGCAGAATAAAGCTTAGGATGGACTAACTACCAAAGCATTTACCCAGCTCCTTGGGCAAGCTTACCCACCTATCCTAAGCTCTATACCTATGCTGGTGGCAATGCATAATCAAGATGATAGTCCAAAATTACATTGGGTAGATGCGAATGCAGTCCCTGTAGTCAAGGAGAAATGGACTTACTAGCTGGGATAAGTCATCTGAAGCTACCTACCCAGTCTAAATTAAATGTCTGGGTTTCCTCTGTAGTCATAAGGGCTGGAATGACCAAGCACAGACCCAAAGCTGACCCAGTGTGTGTCAGAATCAATAGCCAGTTCCGGACACCAGATTTTCTGGGCATCAGATGTGAACTACATTTGTACCTCCATCCTTCACTCAGGTTGTCTGCTGTTTTAATTGAATAAAGTAATAAAACTATCACTGTGCTATGTAAAAAGCCTTAATGTGGCTGCCAACAGGGCAAATTAAGAGACAAAAGGACCAGTAGTTTATCACATGGTTTATTGCTGAGAAAAACAGTGCGCCTAAACTATTATCACTATTATGCTACAAGTTATAACAGGAAATCAATAAGGATAAGACAGAGAAATGTTCACATTCATCCCTGAGGCACTGAAATCTCCCCTCCTTTATGCAAAAGGAAAGAAGAGAATTGAATGGCTGCAGTGTCACTGAATGATGTCAAAAGGCATGTCTATTACTCACAGAATGAGTGTTGCTGCAGCAGCCATTTAGTGAACTTTGAGTATTTTAAACCAAACCTACCTTCAGTGAAATTTCCCAGCATACAAATAGAAGACTGTAGGAAATGGGGCGCAGAAGCAAATCCTCTGCCCAGCAGAGATCCCCCCAGCCCTGACGCTGACTGGAGCTGGCATCTCAAGCTGCCTATAGACAGGTCTAACGTACATCTCCCGTGCAACTGCAGGTAAAGGAGCCCCCCTACGCTCCTGCTCTGTTCCCGACAATGCTTTTCTCTCGCCAAGCCCATCTGTGGCACAGGCCATTCCTCCCTCCCCAGCTCATTGCCTCCTGACCTCCAGGACCTTCTGCTGAATGTTGCCACTTGCTATTATCATTAGTACATGGAAAGAAATATATCCACACTACAGAATGGTAGTAGACCAGCAACTAAGACAGACACTTCTAAATGAAAGGTCAGTTCTTTCTCCTTGGGAAAAAAGATAAAAGAATTACTTTTATCCAGCTGTGTTTCATCCATTGACATTGCAGTGTAGCTCTTGTGAGGAAGTGAAGGAAAGAGAAATACAGGAGTGGGTGAGGAACGGTGTGCTGGTTTTTGCTGGGACAGAGTTAATTTTCTTCATAGTAGCTAGTATGGGACTATGTTTTGGATTTGTGATTAAAACAGTGTTGATAATTCAGAATGTTTCCGTTACTGCTGAGCAGTGCTTACACAGAGTCAAGGCCTTTTCTGCTCCTCACCCCACCCCACCAGCGAGTGGGCTGGGGGTGCACAAGGAGTTGGGAGGGAACACAGCTGGGACAACTGACCCAACTGGCCAATGGGGTATTCCATACCATATGATGTCATGCTCAGCATATAAAGCTGGGGGAAGAAGGAGGAAGGGGGGACCTTCAGAGTGATGGTGTTTGTCTTCCCAAGTAACCATTACGCGTGGCGGAGCCCTGCTTTCCTGGAGATGGCTGAACACCTGCCTGCCGATGGGAAGCAGTGAATGAATTCCTTGTTTTGCTTTGCTTGCATGCGCGGCTTTTGCTTTACCTATTAAACTGTCTTTATCTCAACCCACGAATTTTCTCACTTTTACTCTTCTGATTCTCTTCCCCAACCCACCAAGGGGGAGTGAGCGAGTGGCTGTGTGGGATTTAGTTGCCATCTGGGGTTAAACCATGACAGTCCTTTTTGGCCCCAACGTGGGGCTCAATGGGTTTGAGATAACGACAGGTTTGATTGGAATGTGCTAGATCGAATTTATAGCTGTTATTGCTGTTTAGCTATTAATCAGCAGGCTCCTGTGCTTGCCATGGGGCTCGCTTGTCTTACTGTATATTAGAGTCTAGTGCTCGTTAGTGGCTGCTTTTTCCTTTCGCTGCTTGCTGTACTGCTGACCATCTGACTCTGCTATGCCTGGGTTCATTTTGATACAGCCATGGCGATGTGCCTGGGCTGGCAGATGGCCAGGGCATCGCTGCTGTTTCTGTGCTGCTGTAGTGGACAGGCTGGAACTACCAGTGTGAACTCAAGCTGAAGGGACTGTGACCTGTGGATGAGTCCATGTGGGAGCAGGACACCCCAAAGCATCTGTGGCCATGAATAAGTCCACATCAGAGCAGTTACATCTCAAAGCGTTTGTGGCCGTGGCTATGTCTGTGCTGCAGCAGGTATACTTCTGAAGGGATTGTGGCCCAAGGATAAGTCCACACTGGAGAAGGTACACCTTGAAGCGTCTGTGGCTGTGGATAAGTCCATGCTGCAGCAGGTACACCGTGAAGCATCAGTGGCTGTGCATGAGGTCATGGCAGAGGACTTCAAGCATGTGGCCATGGATAAGCCCACGGCAGAGCAGGTACACCCCTGGAGAGATTGCAGCCATGGGTAAGGCCACGTTGGAGCAGGTTTACTTCTGAAGGGACTGTGGCTGTGGGTAAGGCCACGCTGGAGCAGGTGTATCTCTAAAGGCATTTTGGCCCATGGAGAAGGCCACACAGGAACAGGTGCACCTCAGAGTGACTGGCTGTGGATAAGTCTATGCCGCAGCAGGTACACCCCTGGAGAGACTGTGGCTCATGGATAAGGTTCCACTCGGAGCAGGTACAACCCTAAGGGACTGCAGTCTGTGGATAAGTCCAAGCCAGAGCAGGGACAAGGTGGAGTTCATTGTAATGTTAAATCGATGGTCTGGTCCAAAGGGACCAGGGGTGGAGATTGTAATGGAAATACCTTTAAACTGTTGTAACCGGGATTTGAGTTGCATGTTATGGGAATTACTATAGCAGGAACCACCCAAACCAGTAGAGGACAAGCCCTACAAGAAGCAGTGCAATTGCAGCAGTGACCTGACCTGAGCTGGTTTTGGTGCCCAATAACACCACACAACACACCACCTCATCTGTCCTGAGTGACCACCATAACAGATAGAGCCCAAAGTCATGGACTAAATGAACACAGTGGACATTTTGTGGACATTTGTGGACATTTTATGGACATTTCACAGGGTTGGTCCATAGACTAAGGGAATGATATCTGTGTATTATATCAAAGGATGGGGAGGGGGTGGTGGCTAACAAGGATGTATTGGATAGTGTGAGCATGACTTAAATGGTATGGAATAAAGGGTGGAGAATGTGCTGGTTTTGGCTGGGATAGAGTTAATTTTCTTTATAGAAGCTAGTATGAGTCTAAGATTTGGTTTTGTGATGAAAAGAGTGTTGATAACACAGGGATATTTTCGTTATTGCTGAGCAGTGCTTACACAGAGTCAAGGCCTTTTCTGCTTCTCACCCCACCCCACCAGCGAGTAGGATGGGGGTGCACAAGAACCTGGGAGGGGACACAGCTGGGACAGGGATGTCCCATACCATATGACGTCATGCTCAGCATATAAAGCTGGGGGAAGAAGAAGGAAGGGGGGGACGTTTGGAGTGATGGCGCTTGTCTTCCCAAGTAACCGTTAGGTGTGATGGAGCCCTGCTTTCCTGGAGATGGCTGAACACCTGCCTGCCCATGGGAAGTAGGGAATGAATTCTTTGTTTTGCTCTGCTTGCGTGTGCAGCTTTTGCTTTACCTATTAAACTGTCTTTATCAGAACCCACAAATTTTCTCACTTTTACACTTCTGATTTTCTCCCCCATCCCACCAAGGGGGGAGTGAGTGAGCGGCTGTGTGGGGCTTAGTTGCCAGCTGGGGTTAAATCATGACAAATGGACACGAGGAATAGATGAGGACAGTGAGGACAAGGGATCATATATATCATATACTCTCAAAGCCCACTTATTTTATGTTTATATGCTTAGTTATTATTAGTAAAACTTCTTTGTGCTTTATCAATGAAAAGGGTCATTAATTTATTTACTATGACTCATAAATTAGTCCAACCTATTTACAGTGCATAAGAATACAGAAAATAGAACTGGTTCATTTTTTCCCCAAAACATCTATAAAATTTCTAAGACCAGTTTTTGTATAAATATGGATTTTTTTAATATTAAAAAAAAATCCATGACGTTGAAGTATAAACATTATATTGACATGTGCTTTGTCCATTGCTTCGCACCTATCTTACATTTCAGTATCCGCATGACAACATTAGAATAGAATAGAACTGTCCAGTTAACATTTTCCAACTGATACATCTGGTTAATGAAATGACAGTAATGGATTATGGAAAGTGATGATGGTGTTTCATTTCCTATTATTCATTCAGCTGTTGTTTTTACAAGTGGGCATATATAAAAAATGACACTGGACTTTTTCAAACTCTCTCAAAATATTTCTAAAATACATATGACATACACAGAATGCTTAATTGTATGCTAATATAGAAAGAAGACATTATAGTTCTTCGGGATGGCTTCACTTTTGGTTTAACCTCAAGTAAGCAGTGCACCAAATACAGTTAGATAAATTTTATTTGACGATACCCATCTCTCATATTCTTACCTACCGCCACACAAAAAATATCATCTATTTGAGGAAGTTGCCAGATTGCACAACCAGGAGCCAGAACTTTTAAAGGAAAAAAGTGGTGAGGTCACTCATGATCACGGCCTACTTTAGTCCCTTCATTCCACTGTGCAGCCTCAAGTACCACTCACATTAACCCACTTTTGCTGCATGATTTTCTCTGGCCTGTGCTGTGCAAGAGTTAAGGCACTGGAGTCACTTCTGCTAAATTACAAGGAAAGGCAAATTTAATCTCATTAAACTTATTTTTTTGGGGGGGGAAGCAGGCTTTCAGTAAATATTTTGGTTTCCCATTTCTTTTTCATTTCTTATGCAGCCTCTACTCTCTGTCCTTTCACAGACTTTTCTATCATATATTGCATATATTAACTTCTCTCTAGCAACGAGACACAAACAGAGAAATTGGCAGCTCATGGTAGCTTTCAGCTTTTCCCTGCTTTCCTCCATCTTGGCCATTTTTGGTCCCAGTTATGCAACATTTAGGATGTGCTACAAGCTCTTCAGAGCAACGCATGACTTAGCATATTAATTTACAAAGAGATAGAAACAAAGTAGAAAAAATAATGCAAACTAATACATACTCCCCAGGGACTAGGGCAAATAAAATAAGGAAAACAAGGAAGAAGACAAGTCATAGATCAAGGAAATGCCCTAACCAGTTTTTAACTGAATGGAAATTAAGAAACAGCTAGCATGCTCTGAAATGCTCATAGTTAGGGAGATGCAAACTTCTGGTGAGCAAAACCAGTCCTACAGGACAGAAGGGTAGCCAAAACAAACAGGAGAGCAGAGGGGATTAATATCACCTTGCCTTAACATCAGTCTGAGGTGGGGTAAAGCCTTCTCAGGATGAGCCTGTCATTGTTCATTGCCTACAGACAGACAGAACCCAGATGACCAGACTCACATACACACTGCTTTAATCATTAAGTGAGATGAATCCAAAGGTGTCACCAACTCTGCTCCATTTCAGTGGGACGTTCTTCAACAAGGACAAAAAAAAAATAGCTGTAAGGTGGCTTCAGGGAACATCTGTGCATGTATGTGCCCTTGAACCCTCCGCAAGTCTGCATTCCATTGAATCTCCCTGTAAACAAGATGATATCACTTTCCATTTTTCATCCTTTCTGGCACACTATTTCATCAGCATTTCTCCTGTAATCACTAATTGACAACACATGCTAGTATTTTCCAGCATAATATTTAACATTGCACACAGACAGATATCTGCCAAAGTTTCACTGTGTCACTGGCATATTAGGCAACGCTGGAAATATTCTCCCACCAGAAAGCTTGCCACCTCCACAATCTACTCTTTTTTTTGAGAAACTATTTGATATTCACTCTTTCCAGAATCTGCAGGAGTCTCAAGCTTTCTGGAGTATGTTCTTGTTCTTTGAAAGCTTCATTAAAACAATTAATACATTAATACAATTTCCAGTTAAGTTCACAATGTCCTTTTTCCAGAACAACATCCTGTACTCTACCACAACCCCAAGCTCCTGTTAAGCAAGAGACAACGGCTCACAGAGTGGTTATACGTGGGGCAAACCATGATTCATGAAGCCACACCAAACCTGAAGGAGGACCACGCTGGAGAGAGGTCCTATGCAGATACTCCCCAAACTAAACTTACAGAGCTCCGTTCATGATAGGAGAAAAGAAAAAAAGGCTTTACACATAAAATCATGTCCTCCAGAGCCCATGGCTTAAACAACTGTAGATCTGCCACTGTCCCACAGCAATACAGGTTTCTGGGGACTGGTAAGCATGAATCTAAAAGGTCCACACTTCCAAAGTTTTATGTGAGAGTTTCTTCAGCAGTAAGGAGGACGGAGGGGAGCAGAAGTCGGAGGGAACACAACACACCTTACCAGGTGGAAGACAGGAGATATAGGTCCCCTTTTACCAGTTGGAAAATAGATAATTCCACAGTTCTCCCAAATGGAAAGGAACAGACCCAGCAAAGTGTCAGGGGGGAGAAATTTTGTTCATAACAACAACCTTCACTGGATGGTCCAAGATATAACACAAAGTACATACTTCTGGCAAAGCAGTAGTGTTATGATCATGCTTCTCACCAGTAGATCATAAGCTGCTCTGGGTCTGGAAATCATCCTAGGATATACCTCACATAGGTATAGCAGGGGTATTTGATTTCATATTATATCATATTTTAAAATTTATTAATAAAGTGCAAAGTTATCTTGAAAAATCTAAATTCCGGTCAGTCACATAGATAACAAAACTGTATAAAACTGACATAAAGAGCAAGCTTTTCTTATTGCCTTAAAAAGCTGGGAGTAATCTTTCACACTAGAGCAAATTCACATATTGAAAATTTTCTTAGCCAGTACACATCTTGTGTTCCCATTGCCATTATTACAAATATTTATATAAGCTGCTACAGTTCAAAGACAAGTCTAGACAAATTCAGACTTAAAATGAGATCAAATTAAACTCTGAACCAGTGGAATAACTTAACAACGGATTCTAGAAAGTTCAAGTGTTTAAAAATAGGGTTTTTAAGTAATGAAACAAAAATTTGCTCTAAAATTAATCAGAAATGTGTCACTGCAATGAAGTAATCATTTGGTGAAATATTATAGTCTGCTTAATGAAGAATGCCAGAATAAATCTAGTGGTTTCTTCTGGTCTAAAACTTGCTTACAAGTTCTGCAGGAACTCCTCTTGCAGAATAACTACCCCGGGATAAATAAACCTGTGTTTATAACAATATTGTAAGTCCACCACAATGGCATTATTTGAAAGGTCACTGTCAGCATTACAGGCCTAACGCATCAGGCCATTCCTTTGTAGCACCTGACTTCTGCTGAAATCATTCAAGCTACAGTGGCATGAAAGAAGAGAAAGGTCTTGAAGACTCAAAAAATGGAGCCTTTGTTCAGAGCTGAGAGAGATGGTGACATCAGTCTTTCAACTCATCATCCACATGGTGACCAGCAACCACAATGGAAATAATGATAATACGCAGATGGAGTGTAAGTAGGCTTCGGTGTAAGAGAAAGATTCCTCAAAGTCTTTCCACTCTATGAAAGTATTCATGCTTTTCTTGTACAATTTATGTTAGCCTTATTCATTCTTAGATCACAACACACCTCTCAATACAAAAAAAACCCCAAAGATTAATAATACCAAACATAGTAGGTTATTCTGAACAAGTGCAAATATTGGTCACATTTCACCCTGCAGCAACATGAAGCTTTTGCCAAGAGCCCCCTTAGCTCCAGTTGCTGGCACTTAGCAGCACACTCCGTGATCTCCTAAGTATGAAGATTTGACAGTGTATCTTGGAAGCAGATTTTCACCTTTAGGCAACTGGTTCACATAACTTCTGCAATCAAACCTTTGTTTACAATGTACATGCATGGACACAAAGAAGCTTAATGCTACTGAAGTCAATGAGATGGAAGTACATCCTTGAGTGTCACCTTGATTCAGGGCCAAAAAGCAAGGTTCTTAAAAAGAAGAGGTTCAAAAATGGGTGTTGGAAGGTGCGACACACTCTGATGGACAATTCTGCTAAGTATTTAATACCCAGTAAATCATGAGAGTAGAATGGTCTTGCCCACTTTCTTCCACTTAAGCCAACATAAAATTCAAGGGGTGCAAAACTTTAGGGCTCTGACACTTAACCACCTCAATGGGTTGTATATGCCTGATATTTCAAGAATATCAACATTATCTCCACTTTCTGCAAAGGACCATGGTAAATAGACAGAGCTAGTCCTTTACACAGGCATGACACTGGCCTTTAAACTGTTTCCACATAAATTCTTTAGTGATATATATTTTTCATCAAACTATTTTAGTATTTTTAGGCATGTGAGACTTACACCTGGCGAGCTACAGTTTAATGCTTATACTATGCTTGAAGTATGCACAATAACATTCAATATACAAAGTGATCTTATATTGAATCAGCACATTTACAGGTAAACAGAGTTTGAGAGTTGGCTTCCCGAGTGAACACACTAAGTCTACATGTCTGCTTGTCAATCCCCACTACTGGATTTTTAACCTTGGAGCTAATTGGAACCAATCTGAGATAGGAAGAGAGGTTGCAAGGTATAGTATTTCTACAAGTTAAGAGAAAACAAGAGGCCAGCTAGAAAAAGGGACTCTGTTAATGACCCCACTCAAGTAAAAGTTGCAGAATGGGAGCACTCTTATCAGGCATCCAGGAATCCATTCTGGCTCTCACCATAAAGTTTAAAAACCTTTAAGAGACCAATCTTTGTTGGTTCACTGCTCACAAAACAACTTATTGTCACTCAGGAAAGCATTTTAATAACTTAGCACTCAAAACCTAATTTATCTGTTATCTCTGTTAGTTTTCAACCACTCTTAATATGCTGCCACTGCTTATACTGCAGTATAGCTTGGGGAAGAGTGGCTGGAAAGCTGCCCGGCGGAAAAGGACCTGGGGGTGCTGGTCGACAGCCGGCTGAACATGAGCCGGCAGTGTGCCCAGGTGGCCAAGAAGGCCAACAGCATCCTGGCCTGTGTCAGGAATAGTGTGGCCAGCAAGAGTAGGGAGGTGATCGTGCCCCTGTACTCGGCACTGGTGGGGCCGCACCTGGAACACTGTGGTGAGGTTTGTGCCCCTCACTACAAGAAGGACATTGAGGTGCTGGAGCGTGTCCAGAGAAGGGCAACGAAGCTGGTGAAGGGTCTGGAGCACAAGTCTTATGAGGAGTGGCTGAGGGAGCTGGGGTTATTTAGCCTGGAGAAGAGGAGGCTGAGAGGAGACCTTATTGCTCTCTACAACTCCCTGAAAGGAGGCTGTAGCGACGTGGGTGCTGGTCTCTTCTCCCAAGTAACAAGTGATAGGACAAGAGGAAATGGCCTCAAGTTGCACCAGGGGAGGTTTAGAYTGGAYATTAGGAAATATTTCTTCACTGAAAGGGTTGTCGAGCATTGGAACAGGCTGCCCAGGGAAGCGGTGGAGTCACCATCACTGGAGACGTTCAAAAAACGTGTAGATGTGGCACTTCGGGACATGGTTTAGTGGGCATGGTGGTGTTGGGTTGCCGGTTGGACTTGATGATCTGAGAGCTCTTTTCCAGCCTTAATGATTCTATGATTCTATGATTCTGTAGCGTTCATGTGCTACAACTGGAGACCAGTGTGCTAGTTCTGCATTCCAGAAGGGAACAGAAAACAAAATGACTCGAGACATCTTCCTATTAAGAAGGGTCAGTTTATCAACACATCACATGACCAATTTCTATAAATACACCAATGAGTTAATCCCAAAGAAAGAGAACCACCCAAGCTAGAGGACAGAGTTTGTCTGGGAGCAGACAGACGTAAACTTGGCACAGCGAAACCATGGCCAGAATTATAGGAAGGTTGCTCAGCAGCTTTGGTACAGCCACTGATTAGTACCAGCAGTAGCACAGAATATACTATTTTTAAGATGGAGCTCACTTGACCTGTATATAGGGACTTGGACTGAGGCAGCCCTTCCAACTGCAGTGTAAGCTAAAAAAGGACGGAGGTGAAGCAACAGCACATATTTTACATTGAATAAATATGTGAATTTTAGCAAAGGATTTCATAGGAAATGTGAAGAGCGGTGAATTATGTTAGGAATATTGCCTAGCAGGAAGACAGATATAGCTCTGTTAATGGGCAAAGATTCAGACCTCAGAAAAAAATGCTAATTTAGCAGAATATAACATACAAAAAAAAGGCGTGAGAAGTGAAAGACAAACTGTGGGTAGCATGAGGCACTACTTACCCCTGCTGAAGGCTACAAAGAGGAATGAGCTACACAGAGAAATGAAGAACAAAAATAGTTAGGTGTATGAATAAGGAAAATTTTTTAATCAAAGAATGGGAGAGGACAATCAAGCTGAGAAGACTTCCAGTCATGTAGACAAAAAAAAAACCTGAAAGTGGACTATAGCTTAGAATAGAGAGACTACAGGTTTGCAAAATGTAAAAGACACTGAGTAATCTATTCCCAGGATTAAACACATTTATATTTGTTGCTATATCTGAGCCACAATTCTCAGCATTTTTTAAGATCAAACCAGTGAGGAGGAAAGGAGAGCCATCTAACAGTTGTGAACCTCATGAAGGTGTCAAGTGAAAAGATGGAGAGATGCAGGAAGAGAAATGAGGACCTTAGCTTTATTGTTAATGCCTATTAAAAGCCTTCAAGATGCAGGCTAAATTTAAGATACGAAATGCTATTATTATCTTCAGTTCATAGAATCATAGAATCATTAAGGTTGGAAAAGACCTTTAAGATCATCGAGTCCAACTGTCAACCCAGCACCCATGCCCACTAAACCATGTCCCAAAGTGCCAGTTCTTTCATTCTGAACTAGCCTTCCCCAGAGTGGACTGCTATTCAGACCAAAAGAGGATTGATGCTGAGATTCTTTGGTTAAGATCACATCCAAGTGAGTTTTTTCAGTGTGTCAACAGATAATAATCACAGGAGAGGATGAACAGCCACTGCTTGACCAAATCATTATCTCCAACATATTCTACACGTTTGCCTTTGCTTTTCTGTTTAACCTAAGTTCAATAATAAGAGACAAGAAGGAATTCTTATGATTGTTGGTTTGTATGTCTTGGTAGGAACTGCTGGAACAGGACAAATCAGTCATTCAGTCCGATACCTTTCTTCTGATAGTACTTGTGCCAAGTTCCTCAGAGGGCAACATAAAACTACAACAGGCATAAGCAATTTTGTAATATTAGATAACAAAAGAAAACATCTTTTTGATTATAGATTTTTTTAATTCTATTTGGATTCATAGCCCTAGAAACATTCAGTTAATTTTATGATAGTTTCTATCCAATTTCATTCAGGGCCAAGTTCTGCACATTGGAAACAATGGCAGCAATGTCATTATCTTCCAAGGCCTATGGTCAAATCCAGAAGTGTCTTAGCATTGCTCAAAACTTATTAAACCATTTGTCTCACATTACATACAATCAAATACCCTTTAGAAATATTCTGAATCAGGCCTTCTACCACTTGAACTTTTGCAAGTGAATTTATTGTGTAAATAAATCCTTACAAGGCTGCTACAGAAACACTGTTTTTCAGTTAAATTGGGTTCTATCATCTATTCCCAAAGAGGGGAGAAGAAAGAATCCCATCTTAGCTTTTCCGTACTGTGCTATTTATACACCCTCTCACTTCAGCATTTCTATTCACTAGCTCTTACATCAATTTTTTCTGCAGTTTGTTTACCCAAATAAAAGATGCCTCACAGCTGTAAGACAAAGAAGCAAGACTTAAAGTCCCCACCAGACATGTCTGTGTTTTCTCAGGTTTGGATTATTGGTGTATCAGAACCTAAAGCTTTTCAAGCTTAACTTTGAAAAGACAACTGATTAATAATTATACCATTTAAACTACAAGTTATTTGCGGGGACAAAAGTCCAAGCTTGGAAATACTTTTTTCAACACCAGTAGTTGGAAGGAAATAATGTAAAGAGCTGAATAAGAATGGGCTGGGATCTTTTATTGAAAAGGATGAAATGGGGCACACTGAGCTATG
Organism: Oceanodroma leucorhoa; assembly: GCA_030449065.1. Classification (NCBI taxonomy): domain Eukaryota; kingdom Metazoa; phylum Chordata; class Aves; order Procellariiformes; genus Oceanodroma; species Oceanodroma leucorhoa. The sequence continues at coordinate 1,956,516 of JASVER010000145.1, forward strand.
ATGTTTTATTTGTGTTGTAAATGCAGTACATGTGAACCAGAAACAGTATTTGGATGTCCAGAAAATACTCAGTTTCTAGTTGCAATTGTTTTGGATTCAGAGACATTCCACAATGCTAAACAAACCTTATAGACTCATGGTGTTCCTATCAAGATATAAATCTCAGTCTAATATCCAAAATGTGATTTATCTCTCTACTTCTCCCATGCAGCCTGCAATCTATGATATGTGTTACGCACATGTTCTACTTTCAGGTGGGAATTACACATTAACTACCTTTACTGGCAAGTTTAGATATACATACCTTATGTCCGTTCTTAATGGCACAGAATTTCTCCGGACTCTTGCTTTCATTAACTTCTTTCGACTATTATCATTTTCAAGAAGAGCCATTCCTTTTCTCTTCTTTTTCAAGAAGAGAAATTCCCTACTTCCTATGACTCTGACTTTTTTCCTTTATGTGTTCAAATTCTACTATCTGAAATACTCATAACTCTCTGAGAAATAAAAATATGACTGGATGGGGATTTCTGAAAGCTCTCAATACTCTCTATTCCCATTGAAGTCACTGCTAGCTTTATCCCACGCTCCAGTGGGATGAGAGCTCAGGCAACGCTGAGGCCTGATTCCATGTTGTAGTGCTTCCATAAATGGACTTCTAGGCATACACAGAATCTACTTTCTAATACTTTAGCACTCAATAACATCACCGGTGTGAATTTGCTCTATGCCTACATTCCCATTTGTGAGCTTCCCTAATAACTATTGAACCTGTTGGCTAAATTGAGGATAAAAGCCTCAAAGGTATTACAGTTCTGTTAGTTTTCTGAAGGCAGGCAGGAAAACGGAGAGAAGAGAGACTGTACTAATGCCTCCCTGGGAGCAGGGAAGGAGCATGAGCCTCATCCTCACTGGTCTACAGGCAACCCAGAGGGAGAACATTACTGTACGCCTTAACACTGGGAAAAGTTTCAAATGCAGCCCACATTTCACAGCACAGCTTACCAACGAGGTACAAAGCCTTAAGAGATCAAGTTGCATTACTTCCACTGTCCAAAGAATTACATTTTATTTTAATTCAATATATTAAATAAAGTTTAGGCCTTAACACAGTAAGATTTAGACATTTTATATCTGTATTTAGATAGGTTTATTTTAAGCAAGAAAATACATTTTAAAACATTCTAAATATGTGTGAGATTACTTTTTCGTTGCTTTTATATCTGCTGATCAACAGGGGAAAACGGTATCTTACAATATGTGACTGGTATACAGCCATCAAGTATCTCCCATTACACAGTTCAAGGTGCTGGAAGACATGTAGAAGTCAATGACCACACGCGCTACAGCTGCAGGTCCAGGGAGATCTGCAGGCACGGGTGTCTCAGTCAGCATTGTGTCTGAGTGGGTTCGGTCAGGATGAGGCAAGAGAGGGAGAGGGGAAAGAGGCTTCCGTTGAGCAGCAAGACAAACACAACTGCAAAGATTCAGAAGCTAGAGAGGTGATGGGCTCAAAAAGTGGAGATTCAAGTTTGCACTTACATGTTCATCCAGCCAGCCAGCACCCAAAGGTATCTTCCTAGGAACGCTACCACAACATGATTAATGATGTTCTTTGCAGTTTGGGAGTCGACATTCAGCCAACCCCTTTTCCCCACAGTACTTCCAACTCTGCAGCAACCTCTGGCTCAACTTTCGTGACTGTGTACCTTCAACCAGGCGTCGCCGAGAGCGGCTTCCTTACCAGCAGTGATTTCAGTCCCTGCCAGAAACCTCTGACAAATTCATTCTCCATGAGTCAGAGCCTAGTGCTATTATGAGGTCTAAAACAGCTGGCAGGGGTGATATGTATAATCTCAGCGGACCTCTGTATATATGAAAAAATGCTAACACAAGACCCTGCGCAAATATGCTGGTCTAAGTCTATTTAATAACCGCCTGTGATCCTGAAAAAAAAAGGGAAGCCAAATCTAATCCTAAACCTGCTCTTATTCCAACAGTAATGTCAGCCCTCCACACTTTATCCCAAAAGCAGTGGTAGCAAATGTTATTCTTGAAGCTCAAGCTCCCAGAATGACGTACTGATATCACTTGCTAGTGAGAAATAACTAGTATAATGTCATTGTTCATCACTCTAAAGAAAACTTTTATCCTAAAGATGGAGCATTTTGAACAGATCAAGAAGATCCAATTCACGTTTCTCAGACAGCGATAAAAAATGGAATATTTTTAGGTACTTCTCTGAGCTTGCTATGCTACTGACCTAGTTGCCCTAGACTTGCTCTGTACTGAGTGCAAAAAGAAGGCACATGCAGAAGGTAATTCATCCCGCCTGAAGACAGACATCTAAAACAAATGGGATGAACAGTTCTCTGCAGGTGCTGTTCCCCCTCAATTATAAGGGAAGCTTTAACAAGATGCCCCATTTTTCAAACCACCGAAGTTTGGTAAAATGAACTTTTTTCTCTATCAATCATTTACATTTCTGCCTCATTTAGACACACAGTAAGGCAGACTGAATCTAAATGTAAATGCATAAGAATCCCTTAAGCACAAGGCAAACACGTACATATGTACATACAGATGTATGTACGTATGTATACACACACACTTTTCAAAGGCTTGCAGCCAAGACCCGAGATAAAGTGACTGGCTTCATGACATGTTTTCTGATCTACTGTGGATTTGGGAAGACGGATTGATTCACATCTGAGATTTCAGCTGGGATTTAAAGCTACTAGTAGGAAACCTGGCTTTATATTTTTAATTTTAATCTGAGTCTTCATTTTTACTTTTCAGGCTTTTTTGTTTTAAAAGAATATTTAAAGACACAACCATTAAGAACATATTTGTCTGCAATTAAACATAACTTAGCACAAGATCGGGTAATTCTTTCTGCTCCCTAGGAAGATGAGCTATGCCTAATAATATTTAAAGCTACTTTGTCTCACCATATATTTATTGCACATCCTGAATTTTATGATTTTTTAAGATGTAAGAGAACATATAATAATGAAAATTATTGTTTTGACTCTGATTTGCGTCAAGCTGCATTTGGATAGAAATCGGAATTCAATTAAAATGTGCATATCCCAGCATTTTAAATAGCTCTTAGTTAAATAAAATTACCTTAATTTGTTGAAAGCATCAGAAAAAGAAGTGCCATAACATGTTTTGCATTCAAGTCTGACTTGGTAAAGAAAGGAAATACTGCCTATTAATGAACTCCCATTGGTCCTATTCACACAATAGCGGCCATATTTCTGAAATGATTCATGGGCCCCAAAATAAAATGAAATGAAAATTTAAATATTTTTGAAAGCATCTATGCAGGTATGCTCCTTTTTGTATTTTGGATGTTTTTCTCTGTAATGCTGATTTCATACACTTGCAGTTGTTTTTTACTTAGGCACTGAAAGAGAAAACAAATAATTCTGTTTGTGTTTGGTTTGTTTTGTGTTTTTTTGTAAGCCAAACCCAATTTCTCAATTTTGAGTGAACTAAACAATATTTAAAAAAGGATATTCACTCTACATTTGCCAGGTAAACTGAAACCAAGAACAATGAAAGCAAAATTTCTGTAAAGCAGCAACTGAAGTGTCAGATTTTGAAAAAAATGCCAATATCAGCATTCAATCTACTGTAAATATAGAAAATGCAGGTATTTAATGAACTACATCCTACTGTGACATGGTTGCAAGCTGACCTCAAGAGATAAAAACAGTTCTTCAATTCCATACATAATTAAGAAAACAGCAATATCTCAAGTAGTAGAATTTGACAGATCTCAATGAAATAGCATTTTGCAGTTATCCAATACCATGTGTTATATCTTGCAAAGTATTACATTTTGCTCACATCTTCAAATAAGCTGTCATGATTTCAAATGGGTTTCTTTTTCAAACTAGAAAGCATGCATTTTTGATTAACAATGTTTTCATTACACAATCGAGCCCTATATTTAAGAAAAAACTCCCTCAAAAACTAATCATAAAGAAAAATTTGCAGATTTTATGAAGATTTGTGCAGAAGTCTCCAAAGCATAGCAGCCCCACCAGCATTCAGTTTGCAATGCAATCGATGTAAACAATACAAAAAGTAAATAGACATTCACAATGCTATTAATTTAACCAAGATCATATGACATCAATTCTTCAAAACAACATAGGCTTAGACAGATTTTCATTGAAGTATAAAACATGAATATAGCTGAGAACGACACATTTATTACTGCAGTATAAAAGTTTTATGTCCAGACAGCTCCAAAACTGTAAAAGCAAAAAAGCGTGACTTGCTTTTCCATGTCTATCAGAACAATAAAAAGTCCTGTATAGCGTTTATATAGAAGGTTGTAGGGCCTGTTAACAAAACTGTATCATTTGGACACCTGAATTTGGAGTTAGGTCCCAGATACTCTGAGATGAGCATCAGCTTAGACCCCATGCATACTACTAGAGATAGTGAACTAAATAAATTTATTGCACTTTGCACTTATTGGAGAGAAATCCTAACTATAAGGGACATAGGCACCTTCCCACTGGCTGATAATGTCACTTGTTCCATAGCAGGGACTCTTTTCAAAACAAAGGCAAATAGAAAAGGATTGCGCTGAAATTATTCTGGCAAGAAGAGCCGAAGGAATGAAACACAAATGTTACAGCACAGAGGCTGCATATTATCTTTAGAATGCTCAATGGAAACACAGATATTTACACTAGAATCGAGTAATACTGCATGGCATTTGGTTACCTTTCCATAGATACAGACTAGCTGCTACGCACACAGATACATGCACATACAGAATCACACAGATCAGGAATCACTGTTTCCCTCTTAGAAAAACAGGATGCAGGAGAAGGTTACAGAATATGGTTAAGGTCTCAAAACTAGATCCTTGAGAGCGCTGGAAATGAGAAATCTCTCCAAAGAAGCCCTAAGACCTCCACTTAACACCCCCAACAGTGGCAGCACGAATGCGAGCCTGAACCACCTTTGTGGCAGAGGATTTCTCCATGGGGAGGGGAACCAAAGCTGTCTGAGGTGTATTCATTACATTTGAGTTTAGAAGTTGCCAGAATAGTCACAGGGAGAGACACTAACCACTAGAGGATAATACAGCTTATAAAATAATAACTCGTAATTTATGTGCTTAAAATTAGATGGTATCAGCTGCTGCCCCAGCGTGGACTGAGTGATCCTGATGGATTTATGAGACACAATGCTAGAAACTGTTTTCTCTCAAGATTCCTCAAGCATATGTTTCTTTGCATACAGGATGGTCTCTGGCCACCAGATCTAGAGGAAAGCGCACATGAAGGCACTGCCTCTCATGCTTTTTGTAATATTCCTTTCTCCTCTGCCAGCCACAGGGGAGAAAAGCCATAATCGTTTTATACATAGTTCAACCAGTTCTATTCCTTCTCTTCTCTTCTCTACTAAAAGTCAAATATGAATCTGTAGAGTATGAATCTAGGAATACCCGTTAATACTGGAAACAAGGACCTCACTCAAACTACAGTAGCATTAACAGCTTCATTACAGCTTGATTCCTCTCAGCAAAGATGTCTAAAAATTGCCAGATTAGATTCAGTGTAGTGCGGAAATTAGGTGCTAATTAAGTCATCTGAACACCTGAACTTTTGCAACACAAAAGCTGTAAAATAGATTAGCATTTTATTTACCAGTCATTAGTAAGAGGTGAACAGCAGCTGAAATCACACTACATTAATAAGGTCACAATCATAGTAAATTACTTTTGTACAAATTGAGCACAACCACACAATATTTAAAACTGCATTATTCCCAGTCTTGGGAGGAAGGTGAGGACAGGATCTAAACCCAGCGTCCATCTTCTGCGGGAAGCGAAAATGGCACGCATTGACACAAAATGACACAAAACATATGCCTCACGTGAGGTGCACGTGGACTGGCTCTCCCACGCGGCTCAGTGAGGAATACAGAGACTGAACAGATAACCTGTTTCTCTTAGCAAAAGCTGCAGTACCACATGGAGGAACTGCAAAAAGTCACAGCAATATATCAGATTGTTTGCTGGCACAGGGCTGAGCTGTGGCTTCAGTTCTTCAGGCAGAGGGGAGGAGGCAGGAGGAAGCCCCATCCAGCACACACTGGAACAAGGGGATGGATGTCCCTCCATCTTCATCAGCAAGACATGGAGCAGGTACTTCAGTAGGGAGTAGGGAGGAGTCTTAACACACTATCCAACTTCTTCCAGCCTCTCTGCCTTAATCATTATTTACGATACCCTTTCTATTGCACTGTGTTTGTACACCCAAGGGGAAGATTAACTGGGAAGCCACGGCAGGGCTGCAGCTCCTTCCCCATCTTCCCTCTGACACTCAGTACGTGGCTGGTAATGCACATGGTCAACTAGCACGATTTTACCCTTTAGTCCTGTTATGTCTGGCCCTACAATGAATCTAACAAAAAAGAAAGACAACATTTTTAGTTCTTCTATTTTCTTTATTTTGTACATTTAACAAGGCTGTGTAGTCAATTCCACTTCGTACCTAATGAGACTTCGAATTTCATTGTAAAAATATGTTTCCGTTAATCCCACGTTTAGTTATCTGGCAGTGTTTTTTTTGTCCTGGCAAGAACTGAAATGAAAATGTCTCTGTTGTTAAAATCTTTTCTTCTTCCTTTTCTTTCTGGTTGCTTTCCTTTGCCTTATTATAAGAGCAAATATTTGGCAAAAAGTTTGTGAGGGCAGTGCTTTGTTTTCAATGTAGTAAATGTCGTGACTTGACAGGTACTAGAAATCTTCAGCTTTCAGTATTGACAGTCTAGTCTCAACTTTGTTTTTCTGGCCCTCAGATGTCAGCATCGAAAAGTCAAAATTTACCAACTTTTTAACAGAAATGGTGCATATGTACAGGAAAAAAATGGGCATTCCATGTGAAATCATTCAGCAACCATTACGGGTATGAACTCTTTATTAGTATCCATCATAAGCAAGCACAGTGTATCTCGGATGTGGCGTGTAGCTTTCTTACAGAAGTTCAGCTAAGTCCCTCGTGGGAGCTCCCTGGGTTTCTTCTACTCAGCTTTTTCAGCAGGCCCACTCATGCTCTCGGAAAAACTGTGCCAGCTGCTGCTGCACGGGTGAGAACCTCTGTCAAAACCAGTTTACAGAACTGCCTGGATTCACGTGCTGGCTTCGGATCCTCTGTTTTATCTGGTAGTTTTAAGAAATTTTAAACTGGCAAAAACATCAAGCCAACAAAATAATGATAATACTGTGAAGTTCATGCTGGTTTGTCTCTAAAGTTTAGGCTTTGCATTAGCCCAGTAAATGTAAAATAAAAATAAAAAATCGGCAGTACTGATTTACAATAAATAAGCAAAGGAAATGCTTGTCTCCCACCCATGGAAACAGAAGGGAAGCAGAAGCCACATTAGGTGACCAGGCTGGCTCTCCCCTCTAGAAAGAAACAAGGCAGCTCTGGGTATTTCTGTTCTGGTTTGGCCAATAATCTTTGAAGGCCTTCTTGAATATGAAGTGCTAGAAATACATTGGCAAAACTAAAATGATGTGTACTTAAATTTGCAATAACTTCATTGCAAAAGAATATATATAGAATTACATTCTGTCTTCTGACAAAAAAAAACAGGTCACACTTTTTTTCCTCAGTCAATATTGCTAAAAAGCAATCTGCTTGACAAGGGTTGACTTTAGGTCCTGCAAGAGTTGGTGACGGCACAAAAAATAGCAGTAGCATCAGGAAACGGCATTGTTGTCTTAAGGCTGCAGCGAGAAATCCTGAGACAAGATCCTTGTACAAAAATAAAAGGCTGCACCTGCAAGCCTTGAAAAATATCCTACACGTATTGACAAAAAAGCCTTTAAAGTCATTCTTCAAATAAATAAACCGAACTGACATATCAAGTCATTATGACTTCTTCTTCATTGTCTTCCTGTATTTCCTTATGCACTAGATGGAACCATACCCCAGGAACGTGCAAAGAAACAAAAACAGGATAATAGCTTTCTCTATTTTGTTCTGGGGTTTCTTTGGAGGGGAGACTGTTATTTAACTCCCACGCCATAGGAGTTATTTTCAGGCAAGCATGTGAGAGCCAAGATATTTGATTTTTAAGCAGGACATCACACTGTTGTTTTGTATGATTCTCTGTTCTTCAAAAAAGGCTATCCATGTGCCCTGCTATTTTACCTCAGTATGTCACGCAGCTCTGAGCCTGCAAAAACAGTGGCAACTCTGAGCAGGAAAGTGGACAGGAGGTAGGACAGCACAGGCAGCAAGGCCACAGCATTTTAAGGATAGCTGTACCCTGCTAAAGATCTCCAGTCTTCGCCCACATGTAATGACTGCTACAAGTGGCACTTCTGCCTCTCCAAGCTGCTGGGGCTCGACCCCTGGAGTGAAAGAGAAGGTATTACCATATGGTGTTACTGCCTGCAGAAACATGCCATCAAATGCATGAACACTGCTCAGTGAAGGCCTACTACATGTGCTGTGACTGGTTAGGGGACTGGGGAAAGAGCAGGCTGAACAGCCATGCTGGTCCACTTCACATCCTCCTCTGCTTGCCACTGTGCGAATGACACAGGTCCAGGATTGGTCCTCAGATGTGCACGAGTATGGCATGAAGTTCCTCTGTGGTGCAAACAAGTTTCTTTTCTGGAGTGATGCTTGTTTCCATGTTGACATGTGGCCAAGGGAATTACTCATGTCTTGAAGTCTGTTGGGAGGCAGGCTGTATGTTTGGGGATGGGGATGTAACATCAAAACCTGTCTGTGCCGTGCAGGTCCAAGGACAGACCCAAGACACCTCACCTTCACTCAAGAGTGCTGCAAAGGTGGGTTTGTCGTTGCATCCATTTCTCAGAGGCACCACTCAACACACTCTGAGTGCACTGTGCAGAAAACATGGTGTGCACCGTCAGAGAACTGACTTTGGAGGTGCTAATTATGTAAAAGCAGATCACATATATACTAGGAGCAGCCAGATCGCTACTATATGATGCAAGAATTTTCCCTCTTGCTTAGAAGAAGAGTTTAACTTTGGCTCCCACTTTCCAGAATCTAATGAATGATGGGAATTGGTGAGCAATGCATACCATGTCATTAAGTTCTCCTGAGTGACAAGTGTTAATTAGAAACAAAAATAAAACCAAGTCTAGCCAGGCAAAGAACTGTTCTCTGCCATTATGAGGATGGAAGAAGGAAAGAATATCTTTCTCCTTCTCACAACTACATAGCCACCCTACCAGAACAACAGCGATACATGCAGGCACGGGGGTTTGGGAGCCCCAGGTCACACCGTATGCACAGCAATGAAGCAAACCAGCATCCCTCTGTGCTGACTTCCGAACATTCAGCAACCTAACATAACAATGTGAAGGTGACTTACAGCAGTAAGGGAACAGGCCTACAACCTGATCCAGGAAAAGAAACAGGGACCTTCTATCGATTTCAAAGTAGCAAATTCTCTGTAGGCTTCTGTGATGAGGTCTTAAACCCTTATACTGACATCTGGATGTGTTTGTTAGTGAAATCATTCATATCAGTGTTTATCCCTGCTGATATATCGTGATTAAGAAACTGTATTGGTCCATTTCCACAGAGAATCTAAAGGTATTATTACCACCTACTTTTCATTTTCATGCAACATGTCTGTCAGTGGTTTGCTAAAGCAAAGGATTTCCCTTTCAAGCAAATTCCTGGTTGAAAAATTAAGGGCACAATGGTACATAAAGAGTTTCCAAATTCCACAGCACTTCTGGTAATCAACATTGTGGTGATTTTTATTCCTTCTCTCTAACCAGTCTCGGTCTCTGCTTTATCCTCAATCCACTTGTATTGTGAGTCACATCAGATCAGAAATACAACTATGAGAAAAATCTGCAACTGATCCAAGAAGAAACAATAACAAAAACCCACATATCTTACACTTGGAGCCTCTTTAAAACTAAAAAGCAAACAGAAACAATGCAAGACACTGAAAAATACTAACAGGTTTCCTTAAGGTCTTGTTTAGAAATGTACTGCAGCTGAAGTGTCTTGTAGCATACCCTGTGGATGACACAGAAGATTGTCAGTACAGGAGAAAAAGCAGCTGGACACATTCAACCCATAAGGATTTGTTCTGTAATTTTGCTACATGATCTGTAACTACATCAGTTACCCTTCATCTCTAGTAGTGCAAAGGATTTGGGTTTTTTACAGTGCATGGACACTAACTGAATATTTTAACTGTAAGTATTGTAAAGCTTACCTATGCAAGCCCCTCACTACAAGAAGGACATTGAGGTGCTGGAGCACGTCCAAAGAAGGGCAACGAGGCTGGTGAAGGGTCTGGAGAACAGGTCTTATGAGGAGCGGCTGAGGGAGCTGGGGTTGTTTAGCCTGGAGAAGAGGACACTGAGGGGAGACCTTATTGCTCTCTACAACTACCTGAAAGGAGGCTGTAGAGAGATGGGTGCTGGTCTCTTCTCCCAAGTAACAAGCGATAGGACGAGAGGAAATGGCCTCAAGTTGCAGCAGGGGAGGTTTAGATAGGATATTAGGAAAAATTTCTTCACTGAAAGGGTAGTCAGGCATTGGAACAGGCTGCCCAGGGAAGTGGTGGAGTCACCATCCCTGGAGGCGTTCAAAAAACGTGTGGATGTGGTACTTCAGGACATGGTTTAGTGGGCATGGGTGCTGGGTTGATGGTTGGACTCGATGATCTTAGAGGTCTTTTCCAACCTAAATGATCCTATGATTCTATAACAAACTCATCACTGAATTCCTAAGCATTTTTTCTTTTATCCTGTTAATTCATGTAAACTGTGAGCCAGACCTTGCTGCAGTAAAAGCTGCTGGAAGTTTTTTCATTGATTTCAGTGCAATGAAGGTCAAGATGGCTATTTTTCAAGTTTTTCATGGATCTAGTGTTTAATAAATATTTTTACAGAGTCTAACATTATCAAGTCCCAATGCACAGCAGGGCTAAAATACATTGGCAGGAAGTTTGTCCAGAAGGTAAAAGTGCATCCTCATGCACCATCTCCAAGTATGCAGAGCTCTGACTGCCAAAGCAGAAATACGGGCCGTTGGCCTTCACAGCATGGGACACAGATCAAAAAGGAAGCATGAAACTGAAGATTACTCAAGTACAATAGGAAGCTTGACATCATGTAGGATTTTTTCACTACCAAAAATATTAGAGCCAAACCCAAACTCCCAAAAGAAAATCTAGCCAGTTTGACATTGTAAACAGGACACTTCCTTAGCTTTGTAAACAGGAGATTAATTTGAAACAAACTGCCAAGTAACCTAACACAATCTAGTATTTTAGCCAAGAGATCCTCACCAGAAGCAGTGATATAAGTGGTCTCTTTTATCCAAAATGTGGTATAATGTAATCAACCTCATAAATACAATAAGTAGGATTTTTGGAGGCAATTCCTGAATTAACTAACTAAAAGGAGTACTACTAAATTTTCCTGCATTAGTGGGCAAATTCTTACTACAGAGAATGCCAACACAGAGCCTTCATGGTATTCCTTAGGACTCATTTAATATCCTAGTATCAAATCCCTGCAGGTCCACAAAAGCCAGAGCAGGGACAGACAGCCCTTCTCTAGGGTTGGGAACACACTACGAACACTGAGAGCTAACTCAAGGTTTCTCAGCTGGGTAGACAAAACTGAACGTTGCTACACAAGGAATGGAGGAGGAAAGCAAGGAGAAGGGACACAGCTGTGCCCAGAGCTGTGGGAGAACCAGACTTCATGTTTCTGCTACTGCTGCGCGTGGGAAAAGGGGTGAGAGTGGGAAAGAGGGAAAGCGGGACAGAAGAGACGGGGAAGGCGACCACTGCTTCTGAGGCAGGATGTGTTCCACCCATCGCCACCCCTCCGTCTGCTGCAGTAGGTGCCATTACAGAACGGTTGAGGTTGGAAGGGACCTCTAGAGATCATCATTATTGCTCTGGAGGCAACAAGGAGCTGGACATTTTGAAGCCTTTTGGACTCTGATATCACAGGCAGCTGCCTACTTTTCCTGTGTTCAGAGGCAGTCCTGTAAGATATTTTATTTGCTGTTAAAAGAGATCAGTCTGTAATTTGCTGCAGATATATTTCAATATAAGCAAGACTATCCATATGAAAAGACCGGAGTATGAAATGAAAGCCGTTCCGTGTCCTTCTGATTTACTGTTTCCCAAAGGAATTTCTTGCTGTATAAATAACACATTTTGCAGATCTGTTCCTTTTATGTAATATTTACACCCAGTCTAAAGGAGTGCCAGAAATATAATGTAGTGAATTTGTATATTATTTTGTTGAAAGAATTTCTGCCTTCGATAATCATTTTCCCTGTAAGTTCCTTTTTACTGATTAAAAATTTTAATAACATGTAAATTACTTTCAGAACTTCCACTCGCAACCTGGAAAACTGACAAACATTTTTAAACATAACCCTTGCTTTCAACCCAAATTCCATAAATTACATAGCTAACAACATCATGTAAAGAGGATCTTAACTACCTCGAAAAGTTAGGCTCAAGTATTTGTCTAACAGTTCATTGTTCAATTAGGACTTCAAAAAGTTACATTAAACCTGGTTTTTTTTTTTCAGTATTCTAAAAAAAATTCCCTGTGTACAATATTTTCATGATTTTAATGCTAATTTGGAATAAGTGTGCTTATTCTCATTTCCCTGTGGTTGAGTCCTCTGATTTATGTATTATATATGTGCATATATAATATCCTATACTAGATAATATGTAAAAGATACAATATATATCTATTCTATGAATGCATGTACATAATATTTATGCCTATGATACATATGCATTATATTTTTTTTATTTTAACAGAATATTTGACAAATTTTGCAAATACTTGTACTCTTGCTTCATCGTAAGGTATAGTTAGTTTTACTCGACATCGTCTCACTCACAAAGCTATTCCAGCTTTGTTATTACAGAATCCTGTAGGACTGCCCCCCTCGACTTTAATCAAATTATAAAGATGCTCAAAGGTAAGGACATGAAGCATGTTGCTGCACTAATGATTTCCCCGTGAGTTTCCTATTTATGACTATTCCTAGGTGTTTTATAAAACACCACCTCTCTGTGGGATCACAGTGAAAAAAAACATTATTTTAGAATTTTCAGCAGTGTTGTTTCTAAGAATCAAAGCAATAAAATTATCAAGTTTTCTCTGCAAGCCTTTTAAGAATTAGCTGGCCTAATTAAGCTTCATACAAATACATTTTAAAAAAAAAGAAACAAGAAGTATTGAGAGACTGGCTGGAGAATTTATAAGTGAAGTGATGTCCACTATATGATATACATCTGCCTGATAAAACACCTTTCAAAGCTCCTTTGGAGAACTCCTCCATGCTGCTTGCTGCTGAGTCAGGGTGGGAATTCTCATGCAATATCCTTTGATACTTCAGTCCAAACAGTTAATTATACAGATAAGAGACATCATCAAAGTTAAACAATTGTAGACCAAAGTGGATTACTACAGGTAAACTACTAAGGAGGTTTTTTTTAATCTGATGAAGCCTGAAATACACATTTTTTTCCAAAACCTACAAAAACATTTGGGAAAATAAAGCTCATAAAAGCAAATTTATTTTAGCTATTTTCCAGTTGACACAATTTTATGTTACCAGAGTCCTTTAAAAAAACATTTATACAAGCCTATTATAAAAAACTCAATAAGTGCATTCCAAAACTGAGGTTCCTATACTATTAGTGACACAAGAGCCATTTCAAAGGGGTATGAAAAAAAAAAACAATTATGTCTTTTCCCAAGAGCAGACAGTTAACACCTATTTGGTCAGAGAATACTGCCTAAATCCTCAAATGCTCTTCCCTGTGCTTAGGCACAGGCCAACACAGGGAAGGGGAGGGTAGAGTTAATGGCCCATATCCCTTTGGGTAGGCCATCAAAGAGCCAAAAGCTGTTGCCAGTTCCCCGGAATGGTAAAGTACAATTTTTCTTTGTATTTTGGTGGTGCACAAGCAAACCAAAGTTTGGAAATTCCTAATTTTTTTGATTCAAAATGAAAACCACAAGAGCCCAGAAACTTATCTCAAGTCATCTGATGTTATGGTTTCAAACCCACAACAGAAGATACTGATTCCATGGCTTTCAGTTGTTTACATACTGAAATGATTTGACACTATGCTGTCTGTGTTGTTCTGCCTTTTCTTTAAACTTCGGATTTTAAAGTTTAAAATATGTATAGTGATGCTTAGTCTGAGTATACAGACTAGGCGTACTTTCCTAGATTAAGCATTCATACAGATGTTTGTTCAGTAACAGAAAAGAATGAGCAATTGATGTTTCAGTTAGACACCATACAGTAAATAATAGTACTTAGCACTTTTCATCTCCACTTTTCATCTCCAAGTACACATAAACAACCAAAATAGCAGAAACAAAATAGCAGACTTCTTGTAATTAGGCAGTAGTATCTGCATACTGTAAATTGGGAAACTGAGGCAAAGAGAACAATGGAAGCATCTGGAAGCCCTCTGTGTGTTATTCTGATGAACTTCAAAGGACTTAACAGGTAATGGCATTAATAAACACTTTAAGTAAATACTGCTAGATGTGCTTAAATGTGGCTGGCACCTCCGGAACATTTTAAAAAATTGATTAGTGCTACACTGGACAGCTGAGTCATCAATGCCTGTCCTTCCACTAGGACAAGAGGATGTCTTGTAAGCAGGTTATTTATATTCTTAGAACTTCATCAGGAACTACAGTGTGGTTAGGTTTGGTAGTCATTAAATAGCATTTTTTTTGTATGTGCTGCCCTTCATCTATAGATTTCTTTCCAGAGCAACCTCAGTCTTATATTAGAGCAATTAGAACCAGGCCAACCTCTTTTAGCCTAAAACGAGAAAGACAATCTCAAATCACGCACAGTGCAACGGTTTCTTTTAGCTGGAAGCAAGACCAAGCCTCCATGTTAAAGCTCTGTCTATGCAGTATCACTAGTTTATTCTGCTTGGAGGTAACAGAAGACTGGAATCCAAAGGATTGTTTTATTTTTTAATAAAATGTGCAGGTGGTCTTGGACTTGTCAACATACAGTATTTTTTTAAAGAGCTGAACAGACCTTGCTTCCTCTTCAGTATCTCTCTTAATTCCACAACATAATAATCATGATCATCAACCCAGGACATAAAATTAAATTAGTTTTTATCCCTGCTGTGCGTTTTGAGAGAGACTGTTGGAACATATTACCCCCAGTGTAGTGTGCTCTTAGACCTTATTCTGTATTGTCATGTCTGCAAATATTTACAAAGCAAAAAATACTGTCTCACTCAGCAATGCAACCCATATGTCTTTAATGCTCTTCCATATCAGCGCTTCAGACCAAAACAAGACACAAACACCACTGAAAATTATAAAAGACAGAAATACTTTTACTGGCCTACAGCCAACTATGGTCTAAACACTTTGCTTGTGAGCTCATCACATGCATGCAACATTTGGAATACAGCTCATAACCTTTGGCTGCACAAATACAGACCTTTAGTCAACAAACTCAAGCAACAGTGTGGTTCATTTGAGTAAAATCAGGCTGATCAGCAGCTGATGTGCTTTAGATGTTGTGACCCGATGCCCAGCTCCGCTGGCCATACCAGAACACACCATCCTTTGCAGAGAAAAAGCAAGAAGATTCCCAAGCACAAAAAGAGAGCAAGGCTGCAGCATGCTAGGGGTCTGCATGTGGTCTTCCTAAAAATGTGTTACCTCCTCAGTACATGGATAACATCCGCTGAGGGACTGCAGAGGTGTCTGGCTTCGGCGTGCGTGCGTTTCACCACGTCTGTAGGCTGCAGCCCTGACTAGCATATGGTCCAGCAATGGTCAAAGGTAGCATGTAATTTCATATAGATCTGCCGCTTTCAAACAGCTCCAGTACCAGTCCCCCCCAGCACCCAGAAAGTTCAGCCACTACAAGTTGTGGAAGATAATTTTAAAGGTACAAAGCTTAATCAGGTTAAATGATCACAACTAGGAAAAGAGCAATTAACTAATCATTCCACATAGACTTGTTCTCGTCATCGCTCCAAGAAGCAATTTCACCACAGGAAGTCTTCTTCTGCAAAGTAGAACACCTGTCGCACTGCCAGTAAGTTGAAAACTTTATTTATATTAGGGGTTACTGATTTCTTCACTGACTCTACAGAGAAGATCAGAGTAAAACATAATTTGAAGTTCTAAGTAAATCACTGCAGTTTTCCACAAAAAAAGCTTATTTGGAGTTTGACTTGGAAGGAAGCTGGATTAGCTTAGTTCAGAGATGGTCTCAGTCCTTCTATGAAGTTTAAGATGGCAGGCTAACAAGTCATGAAGCTTGATAAAATACACCATAGTTTTTAAGGATGAAACAGAAATAATGGATGTATGCTTTTATTACACACACATACATTTTTTATTAGATTAAATTTGACTTCTGAGACAGAAGGAACTGCAATTCTGTCTTGTTTCCAGACTCGCTATCTCAATTCTAAGAAAAAGCCTCTTCACCTTTTCTATGCCTTCTTTCAGTGACTAGGAAAGGCATTCAAAAGCTTATTATGTTCAATATGGCTCCAAAGCTGAAACAAAGTATCTTCCTAAATCAACTGTATACCCATTACACACATTGTATACATGCTGAAAAATAAACACTGGCAAATACAATCTTGGAAATGGCTCAAGTGACTGGGTTTTTGAAAAGGGTTTATAAAATGTATAAATTCTGGCAACTGGAAGATGTTAACTTAAAGACTGAACTTAACTGTTCATTTTCAGGGAGAACATTTTGCGTTTCGCTCTGCAAGGAGATACACTGCAACGTGCAAAAGCAGGTCCTCCCACATGAAGTTGGAACGCAACAGGCTGCTCCCCAACCAAAGGCTCATTGCCCTTCCCAAGCCGAAAGACCTGGTTTTCTTTAATCACGAACAAGTGGATTCCAAAGGTGAATTTCACTGGTGCTATTTTTATGCAGCCTCCACCTTCATGCACCATGGGGCCACAGCACATGGCCACGCTGACCGCTCACTCGAGGCACTTGCGTCCCACGCAGCTGCTCTGCAGACCCTCGACAGCACCTCAGCTGCCGAGGGTATCTTCTGCCAGCGGCTCGCAGCAGGAAATGCGCCAGAGTTGAAACACGAAGACTGAAACCACCCTCCCTACCAGGCAGTGTCTGAAAGCCCGCAGCTGCCCTCCTTGGTGCTCACCATCACCGGGCATCCTACTCCTGCCAAGGGTGTGGCGGGCACAAGGGACGAGGCTAGTCCTCGGGGGCGCTGCCCAGCAGACCCGCTGAACACCCAGCCCTGGGCCCTGACCCCCTCCAAGGAGCAGCCCTCCACCAGGACGGCACCCCGGGAGCCATTACGGGAGCCGAAAGTGGCGACAGGCCGCAGCGGGGCCGGGAGAGGAGCCGCGCTCCCGCCAAGCTCCCCTGAGGCGGCGGCGGCACCGCCCGCGCCCCGCCCTGAGGCCCAACGGCCGCCGCCCGCCTGCGCTCTCTCGCCCGCCACACACCGCCCCAGAGGGGACAGGCCGGAGCCGCCGCGACCTCGCCGCCCTCCCCGCACCGCCCCCGGCGTCGGCACATCAGAGGGACACCGAGGAGACGGGGCCCGCGGGTGCCCAGGGGCGCCGGGCGGGTTCCTCCGCGGCAGCTGGGACCGGGCACCCCGCGCTGTCGGGGGCAAGGTGCCGCCCGCAGCCCGGAAGGGAGGCTGAGGGCGCCGCCGGCTTCCAGGAAACCTCCTCCAAGTTGCCCTGAGAAGTTTGGGTCCGCTCGGAGAAGCAGCCGCCGGGCAGAGCCGCCCCCCCCCCCCCCCCCCCCCCCACACCTCCCTCCCGCCACCTGGCCGCACGCTGACCCCCGCCGGCCTCCGGGGACCGGCCCCCGCGCCCCGGCTGACCCTGCCGGCCTCCCAGGGACGGGACCCCCGCCCGGGCAGACCCCCGCCGGCCTCTGGGGACGCGGCCCCCGCTCCCAGGGAAAGGGGGGCGGCAGCCCCCGGGGCGCGCTCTGGGCTCCCTCTGCAAATGCAGCCCGTGGGAATAAAGAAGACAGAGGGACACTCACCATCTCGCCTGATATTCGAGGACCGCAAGGCTTTTATAGATCCGCTCTGGGCAGGGGCAGTGGTGCCCTGACGGCTGCAAAAGTTCGCACAGACGACAGCGTAGAGGAGGAGGAGGATGAGCAGTTGCATTGGGATCCGCTGCGAACGGGACCGTGTGTCTGCAAAGAAACCCGGCTCTCCCCACCAAGGGTGCTTCCCACTCTCGTGTTCTCTCCTTCGCGGACTTTTTGTTTGTTGTTGTTGTGGGTTGCTTGTGTGTTTGGGGGAGTTGTATGCAGGGTTAAAAAAAAAAAAAAAGGCACAAAAAAAAAAATATCCCAAAGCAAAAAGCCCACACCACCCGAAACAGCAGTCACGGCTGCCGAGTTACTCTCCGAGCTGCCCCCAAACTTCCTGCATGCTGCACTTTCTGCTGCGTTTCTGGGGCCGGCCAAACTCGGCAAAGGTGAGCGATCCCCGGGCCGGGACCGCCGCCCCCGCCCCTCGGCCGGCAGCGCCGTGCCCCGCGTCGCAGGCGGGGGCTGCCGCAGCCGCTCCGCGCCGCTCCGCTCCGCTCGGCAGGAGCCGCCGCTGGGGTCTGGAGCGGCGGGAGCGCCCCGCGCGCCGCGGCGGGGCCGGGGGGAGAGGCGGCCCGGGGGAAGGGGGCGGCCCGGGGGCAGGGAGGGAGGCGGGCGGCAGCGGCCGGCGGGGCGAGGCAGGGAGCGGTGCCCGGGCCCTCCCTGAACTGCCGGCCGCGCCGCCTCCAGCCCGGGCAGAAAGTGGCAGCAGGGGTGGTGCGAGGGGGGGGGCTGGCCCCGCTGCGGCGGGAACCTGGCCTGTCGGGACCCGGGGGTCCGGCGGGTGGGACCGGTGGGAGCCGTGCGCCAGCGGCTCCCCGCCAGCAAAGAGGGCACGCACCCAAGTGTCCCGGCACCCTCGGGCCCGCAGCGGCCGCGGGAAGGTTATCCCCTGGGCTGGGGTGACTCAAATCACTGAGTTGCACCAGGGCGGGTGAGGAGACTTGGTGGAGTAACTGGTGAAAACAGACTGGCTGAAGAAAACCCGCAGCTGTCCCTGGGAGAAATACATGGGCTCTTCCGTCGTGCCAAGCACTGTCCAAAGCTTTTCATAAGAAGTTAATTCCTACTAATTTAGACCCTCATTAAATTGGGTCTGGTATTAAAAGATTGTATTATCGCCTGGAAGAGTTTAGGTCTAAACCAAAGGTATGTGAGGATTGTGATCAGACTGCTGTTTTAATACTCTTTTTTTTTTTTTCCTTCCATTAGCTGCAATGTAAATAATCATGTGAAGGCTTAGGAAAAGCAATCAATTTTTAACAGTTCTCTAATAAATCCTTACCTACTCAATTTACTTCTTAAGGCATTTCATATAGTCTTAGCCACTCTAACAAATTGTAACATGCTGCCGGACCTTTAACAACATGAAACACCACCTCACTAGTAGAAGAAGAATGCCGATACAGTGGTGTATCAGGAATATCGGATGAGTCCTGCTACGCTCAGAGAACTGCCTCTGCCTGTATGAAACATTTTCTCCAAGAGCATATTAGAATGACAATGGGACTGAAACATCTTGTATGTCTTAAGGAACCAGTAGGGTGCAATTCTGTTATGCATAATTCATGGTTCTTTATCCCTTTCATGTTCCCCAAAACTGACAGCAAACCTAATCCTGCTCCCATGTTGTAGATAATGGACGGGTTCCAACAGTGCTTCATTCGTGAGCAGATGTGCCTATATTTTAGGTGCCCATTTCAGGGGGGAAACTGGGCAAACAGAGGGAAGGTGTCCAATCCAATCATCCTAATATAAGCAGAAAGTCAAATAGAGCAAATACAGCAAATGAAGGTAGGGGGAGCTCTGAAGATGTCTTCTGTTCAGTCAATGTGTCTGCCTCTTTCCAATTACATTACAAGGAACTGGCAGAAAGCATCGATAGGAACACAGCTACCTAGCTTTCTTCTGAGTGCAGGTACCTTTTAAGATAAAAGGAGGTGGTCAATACCCTGTCCTTTACCACAACCCCTTGGTGAAATCTTTCCTTTCTCGGTGCCCCCAGGGCCTCATTCTCTCCTAGACTCAGGGAGCCAGAACCTGTAATTGCTTCCCTGTGGGGCGCGCAGTGGCTGTTTTAAGGTGGTGGAGGAGGAAACGAAGGAAGGACAGATTATCTTCCACCCAGAAGGCAGACAAAAGGTGTTTTGACAGTATCTGATGGCACTGTTTCCAAGGCTGTTCCTCTTTCTGTACCCAGCTTTACCCATATAAATTTTCTCATATAAAATTCATACATCTTCCCAAGAGCTGGGTCTGGAGCTAGAGTCATGTGGGTCTTTCTGGCCCCATGCCTCCCTGGCTGCACAGGTCCAGCTTTGACACAAGAAGGGAACAGCCTTTCTCCTAAAACATTACAGCTGTTTGGCTGATGTGTTCCCTGGCTTGATACAGACTACAAATTTAAAATTCCTCAAGCTGACCAGGGCACAGAAGTGAGGTCTTCTCATAATTTATTTTTTTTCTTTTAAAAAGAGTACATACTGCTGTGGCACATAAGATGAAATTCCTGTTTCTGCAGCAGAGGTAGTTGTTGCTTAGAGAACTCTCGAGCAAAACAGCATGGGGCCTCATAAATTAGATAGTGATGCAAACAGACAAGTGGATACCACCACCAATGGCTTTGATACATATCAAGAGGAACTGTGTGTAACTCCTGCCATACACTCAAGGTACATTTCTGTTCCTCCCTGTGCAAAGCATGGGATGCTACCATCTCTGTTCTAAAGCCAAAAATATTTTTGTAGCAGAAGGGATGAGTCTTTTTCTCAGGTCAGAAAACAGCCAGGGTTACTGTTACTGTGGGGTTCCAAACAGAGGCCTAGCACTATCAATTATCAGATATTTATTTTAGTCCCAGTATCAAAAGATCCCAGATTTTTCCATTTGATGTACAGGTGTACAGAAAGATTTTGGGATAGGGCAGAAAGACTGACATGCATTGGTAGACCATTGTAAAAAAGCCTGCATTTCAATGACTGTTGCTACAGCTTCTGAATTCACTTTAAGAAGCACTAAATTCACTACAAAACAAAACAGTATCTTTGTAATAAGGTGTCATAGAACCCCATGTCAAAGGATGAGAAGTTTGGATTATGCTCAGGCAGTTTTATGAGCAGATCACTGGATCTTCACATTGACTAATCTGTATTCTAAGAGTTTGGGATAATTTAAAGCATCAGGTGATTTCTATATGAAGACCTACAGCAAATCAGGGTTACTGCATATAAGGACAGACTGATGTATGAGTGTGGTGACCTAAGTAATTACAAATCTGTCAGCCTGACTGATATCCTGATAAAATAATGTAACAGTTGATATGAGACTCAATTAATAGAAATTAAAAGGAAAATAATATGATTAATCCTAATCAACCTGGAAAATCTTATCATGCTAACTTGGAAATCTGGTTGACAAACAGAATAGCATAAAATTACAGCTTTCATAAAGCATTTGACTTGGTACTACACAATTTAAATCATATGAAGTGAAATTCATGCATACTAAATGTTTTCAAAACTTGTTAAATGACAAGTTTAAAAATGTTTAATAAAAAGCGAAACATAATTAAACGGATTCTTTGCGAGAGACCCCCACTAGGTTAATTATTGCTTCTGCATTGGTTTGCATTTCCACCAATGATCTGGGAAAAATGCAGTCATTACTCATGACGTTTGCAGATGATAAAAACCTTGGGGGACTAATAGGCTGATTCATAGCAATGGTGTTGTATTGAGATAGACATGTAGATACTGGGTAGAACTGTAAAGCTGAGCCCTGGCATAGCTTATGCTTTAAAATAGCCAATGGCAGCACTACCCAGTGCCTGTAGCATCCATCTCACCTCATTTTAGTCTTCTGAAGGTGCCTGGTGTAAGCCAGTCACATAGGTTCTCATTGTTCATGGAGAGAATTGGATACCCATCAGAGGGCACTCTAGCCCAGCAGTTTTAGGCAGTTGTGCTGGGAAGGGATAAATTGTTTTCTGGAAGGTCCAGTTTCTCTCCACTGACTATGGGGAGACCATAGGGAACAAAGACATTTATAGTTACTGGATAAAGTAGTTAATCCTAGAAAGCACTGATGCAGAAAAAATTATGGGGGTGGATTATCAAGGAAGCCAATGGGCTGTAGCCTTCTCTGTTCTCATTTGTTGGCTGGGACATGCTCCAGTGTCATACAGTTTGTCCATGGAGCACAGATGTGCTGTGTGTCCACCCCTTAGAACACTGGAAATATAGTGATTAAGTAGCAAAACCCAAGGTCTTTGTGCATTATCACTGGGATCCCTGGATATTTATTTATAGAGGGGAATATCAATTAGAGTAGGGGCATTATGCTTTCTTCTGTTATTATGAGACTGCTGCATCAAGTTCCTGTGAATATAGTCTAAAAAAGGACCATGATAAAGTGAAAAGCACTGAGAGGAAAACCACAGGATTGGTTAGAGGTTGAGAGACATGCCATTCAGGTAAAGCTTAAAAATCGCAAGTCATTTAGCTTGTCAAGGAGAAACTCAGAGGGGTCACAGCTGTCTCCCGGAGGTAGGATATTGATTCTAGAAGGCTATTCTGTCTAGTGGACAATGACATATCAAGGTGAAAGTTGGAATTAGACAAATGGAGATTAGAAATAAAAGGCGTACTTTTCAGTGTGGAAAGCCATGGAAGCATCAAAGTTGTATATTCTTCATCACTGAAAATTTGAAAGGCAAGATTTGATGTTTTCCTAAAACCAGTAAAGTGGTTTCAGGCTGTACTTAGGAACTTGTGGGGTCTATTGATCACTTCTAAAAGGTCTGTAAAGGTGACAGAGAAAAGCATGTTCATATGTACTGTACTACAAGCCACAGATGAAATTTTTAAGTGGTTCTGCAGTTTATTGGAAAATGACTACTAAAAAAAAGTACCTCCAGGGATTAATTCAGGGCAGCACTGTGATTTCTGTTGTATAGGAGGACACACAAGTGCTGGCAATGACCCCATCCCCCAGTTTATAATCTGTGAATGATTTGAGAATGAGCAGAGGTGCATACAGTAGGATGGAGAAACATCCCACAATTGCTAAAATGCACGTCTTAAGTAAATGAATGTAACCATGATGGCAGACCAAAAGAACACAAGGAAAAGGTAGACCAAAGCCATTATATGCCTGGAATTAAAAAATAGAGGCAGAGTCGTGTGTTGCTAAGATAATCACAGTACCCCACAGGCACCAAGACACCAAGAAGAGAAGTGCAGCACAGTGATCCATGGCCCAGATTTACTATCTGAGCTACAGGCAGCAGTTCAACAACGTACAGAGAAAATCCCCAGTGAAAGTGATCACTTTAGGTGTGGAGGTTATCAAACACAAGCCCAAACACTGCTGCCTGATATCACTACAAACTTGGCATTGATTCATGGGAACTCATGTTAAAACACTCTCAACATTAGATCTGGGCCACAGATGTGCAACTGGTGCTGCTGTTTGTCCTCCTCCAGCAGCCAGCTGTGCATGCTTGTCTGGCCCATTCTTGAGAACAGCTGCAGACAGCTTTGATTTATCCAGTCTTTTGGTTTTCCCTCTTGTGCCTGCACTGCTACAGGATGCTGTGCCCTTCTCCCTTTCAATGTACACCTGCTTCCCTTCCCAACTCTTAAATGACTTTTGCTGGGTGTATGTAACTTTTGGTTAGTTCTCCACTGCAAGTGTTAGAGACAAATACTGCACCACTGACACACATATAGGGAGGGAGAAGAAAAGGATGTCCCAAGCTGAACACGTTCATTTATTGCATTTTAAAAAACTGCTATATCACTCAGACTCTCCCACTGGTACCTAGTGACAGGGCCAATTGACATATAGTGTGCATGCAATATTCAGAGTCACGCTTTCAAAAAATGAGTATAAACCACAATGAAAGAAGAAATGTTGCCCTCCTGAGGTTAAGTAGGATTTTTTTTCCCCCACTGATATCAGCAGAACCAGCATTTAGATTTAAATTCAAGTTTAAAAATAATGGGCTATGCTTTCTCATAAGTTTTTCTTAATAAGAAAATAATACCTTCAAAAAGACTGCATTTCTTCTGTATCCAAGTTCCCAGGTTCATAGATTTAAAGGCTAGAAGAGGCCTTTCTGACATGATATAGTTTGACTTCTTGCATATATAAACCAAAGCGTTTTGCTGTCTGACCTCATGCTTTGATTTCTCAAGAGTTAGCATGCATCTTTTAGAAAAAAAGACCAAAACTCAATTTTAAAATAGGAGGAAACTCAATTTTACAGTATCTTGAGACAGAGAATCCTCCACCATCAATGTTAAGTAATTCAAGTGATTAAAGACTATTTTTAAAGATTTGGTATTTTTTCCCCTCTGGATCTTGTACTGTGTATGAACAGTAATGGTTTATCAGGATCCTCTGCTTGGTCTTTCAAAATATTTGGGTAAAAGAAATCTGAACCTCCTGCTCTGGACTTTGCAGAACAGCTGTCCTCAACCCACAGTAACTCCTACCTAACCACTCCTGTTATTTCTGTGATCACTTCCTTTGCACCTGTCAAAATGAGGTCAGATTTTGTTTGTCTTGGATATAATATATTTGAGTTAGAAAACTGTCATCTAGAATTTTAGAGAAATTCTAGGAATGTTTTATTACTGGTAGCCTGAGATCTCTAGGATCAGAGATTTCAGACTGAAATGTCTCACCCTAATGCATGTTTTCTGTCTGCACATTGTAGATATTGCTTAAGAAATAAAGCATCCAGTTTTAGGAAGACAGGGAACAATATGGTGTAGGTTCCTCTGTGCGTTATCCTGCCCAGACATTCCCTCTGGACTATTTTGTGTTCTCTCCTCTGGGACAGGAAACATTTTCCTTCTCTTGACTTGAGCATTTTCCTTCTCCAGCACATTTTCAGCATGAGAACGCTCTTGAATTCTGTAAATTATTATCTTGTGAACAACTTAGAACACACCATCTGAGCAATGTTGCAAAGACTGAAACGCACCTCAATGCTGAATCCTCAGAGCAGTAACTTGTGTCTTGGCACCACAAAGATGGCACGTGAACTTTTTGTCATCTACTGTTTTGCAGTTTGTGCTCAGTTGAAAAGATACGTAAGAGATCACATGTCTTCTTTTTTGATTAAAGATTCCCCTTCAATTTCCCAAGAGTTGAAGTTCTGAGCAGCCATCATACATGTCCCCTATACAAAGCCATCTAGATCATCAGAAGTGTATTGTAATATTTTCAGGATTTTATAAGGACTGAACCTTCTAGTTATGTAAAATTTTTCCTTGTCCTCCTGAGTTACATCCTCCTGAGTTACAGTTTGCCTTTCATTCTTTGTCTTCAGTTTTACAGAACACCACTTACTCATCTTGTCGACAGTGTTTCAAAACTGCTGATCCATGACTCTGGGCTTTTATTTTTTCTTTCCTTCATGGGTAATTTCATTCCTCTTTGAGGTCTGGGTGCAATGGAGATACTTACTAAACCCAATTGTCCAAAAACCTCAGCCTCTGTTTTTTCTGTTCTTCTTTCCTACTCAAGAATTTTCCAACACCATTTTACAAATAGGGAAATTTCTGGCTTGCAGTAAGAAATGTACAACACACAATGGAGAACCACTTTTCCATTGCTGACCATCTTAGTACTGTGTGTGGTTTCGTGCTTGGAAAGAAAACTTGTCATACTTCCTCTTGACATGCCTATATTTCACAGATATAACAAAATGGGGCCTTTTCAGTCCTTTCAGAATCAATAACTGGACACCATTAAATGGACAAATCCAGAACCTAAGGGTCAGAAGTGCAAAATTCTGAGGCTTAAAACTCTGCCTTCCGGAGCTTGTATCATAGAATCATACAATGGTTTGGGTTGGAAGGGACCTTCAAATATCATCTAGTTCAATCCCCCTGCCATGGGAAGGACATCTTTCACTAGATCAGGTTGCTCAAAGCCCCATCCAGCCTGACTTTCAACATTTCCAATGATGGGGCATCCACAACTTCTCTGGGCAACCTGTTCCACTGTCTCACCACCCTCGTAAAAAATCTTTTCCTTACATCTAAGTCAAACCTACCTTCTTTTCAGTTTAAAACCATTGCTACTTAGTCCTGTCACTACAGGCCCTGCTAAAAAATATCTCTCCGCCTTTCTTATAAGCCCCCTTTATACCTTGAAAGGTCGCAATAAGGTCTCTCCACGTTCTCTTCTCCAGGCTGAACATCCCCAACTCTCTCAGCCTTTTCTCATAGGAGAAGTATTCCAGCCCTCTGATCATTTCCATAGCCTTTCTCTAGACCCGCTTCAATGTCTTTTTGATCATTTTGTACTGGATGCAGCACTCGAGGTGGGGTCTCACAAGAGCAGAGAGTAGAGGGGGAGAATCACGTCCCTCGATCTGCTGGCCACGCTGCTTTCAATGCAGCCCAGGATACAGTTGGCTTTCTGGGCTGCGAGTGCACACTGCCGGCTCGTGTCCAGTTTTTCAACCACCAGTACCCCCAAGTCCTTCTCGGCAGGGCTGCTCTCGATCCATTCATCCCTGCAATTTGTACTGATACTGGGGATTGCCCTGACCCAGGTGCAGGACCATTCACTCAGCCTTGTACATCTTAAAATGTACTCTATGCTTACAGTTCATTTTTTTCAGGGAAGGTAATTTTATATCATACTGAAAATAGAACCCATATACAACAGAGTACAATATATGAGCAAGCAGATTTTCAAATGGAGTTGATTTGTAAGTTTTGGAGAAAGCACTTTAAGCATATTTTAATTTGTTTCTTTTAAATATATGCAGTTTGTAAATCATCTTGTTAAGAAAAAATTCTTTTCAATCTGCTTTATATGGCAATGCGTGCGAGTCTTCAGCTTATCTTAGGGGCAGCAGTGAGAATGATTTATCTCTGGTTCCAAATTAGTGGGAATACATTCAGGCTGCCCAACTCTTTCTTCAGATCACGTTATCATACAGAGGAGTTGAGTTCACAGTTTTATGCACACAACACATTAACATAAACTAGTTAATGACCTGGCCTTGGTTAAGCAGAATTTATGCTGATACTGTGCTAATGACCTTGCACTATCATTAGACTAAATCAGTCTCCTGGGGGAGAACCCAACAAAGCATACTAATTCAATGCTTTCCTAGGAAGTAGCGTGTACAGTAAAATATATTTTGCCATTTATCTAGCTCCATTTTCATTCAGAAGTACTTTCTAAATTAAATACCGAGGCCTTTCCAGAGGCCTCTGGAATGGCAGAACAGGATAAAAACATGCACTGAAAAAAGAAAAACAAAATAAAGATTTGTGCACACCTACAGTCATTGTGTGAATTTTAAAGTACTAATGTACTGTATTAACAAGAGTAGGAATAATCTGCTCTAAACGTAGGCTTAGAAAACAAAACGTAGAAGGGTAAACAAAACTTAGAAGGCTAAATCTGATGTAGACACTGTAGGCCTGTGAGAGAAACAGGTGCCACCAGAGGGTGCTTAATCGAACATGCCATTTTCATAATTATCTTAGGAAGTGTTGAGTTCCCCTTGCCCTTCCCCCCCCTCCAATGGCTTTCTCTTTCCCCAGTGACTGTAAGACAACTATGGGTGATTAGCGCAGACTTAGATATCTAACTTAAGGAAACATAAGTTAAGGCAGATGAATTTCAGCCTGAGCAGTCATATCAATCAGGAGTTAGAAAATTTCAGAAATTAAATGATCTGTGAATCTTAATTCAGCCTACTTTTATATATGTAGGACATATGCTTTAATTATTAGGTGTGCAAATTACTTTTTTCAGAGGATTCAGTACACATAATGGAGGAGATGAATCATGATTTTACAGTACAAAGGGAGATAGTCTGTAGAACCTTTACTTAGTTTGTTGCAGAGTTGAAAGTTATGAAGTGAGTGGGGCAGGAGGTGGATGGAAAAGAAAACTGAAGCCCTAAGGCAGTTGAGTGCCATGAAAGGGTTTCTACACCCGCCTGTTTGTGTTGCTACATGGACGACGTAAACCAGATTTCTCACAGCTGGTCTCTAGTGCTATGTTTCTCATTTTCTGGATGCCCAGCTGAAGACAGTAGGGTCTGA
Organism: Oceanodroma leucorhoa; assembly: GCA_030449065.1. NCBI lineage: Eukaryota > Metazoa > Chordata > Aves > Procellariiformes > Oceanodroma > Oceanodroma leucorhoa. The sequence goes on from JASVER010000145.1 coordinate 1,984,759, forward strand.
CTTGAAGAAGTGCGGAGCACACATAACTATATTTGAAGTTAACAGAAGTTGTTTCTTGAATATGTGTAATGCTATATAATGTCAAGCATTATAAATCTTAGTATCTAAAACTAGTGGAAACTATTTACCTTAATCTTTCTGCACCCCAATCCCATTTGAGAAAGGGGATGATGATGTACTTCACTATACACTGTAGCACCCAAATTAAATGCCTGGTATATATTCTGCCAAATAAAATCCTGCATCTAACCATAGATATGTCTGTAACATAGACAAAAATTGACAGTTTTTAAACATCATGTGTTTTAGATGTCTGTCTAAGAATAAGCTGAGTTGCACCCTGGAAGTACCTGTTTCTTTTTTCAGTGACACTAACGGAAGCCCAAAGTTCAGGTGTAGACATCAGGGCTGCAGATGTCTGAAGGCAGGGCAGGTGAATCCTGCCTTCTGTGATGACTTCCATTTTGGGCACTGAAAGAGGCAGAGACTCTATAAGAAAAAACAGTCTCCGATCATGTTATTTGTTAGTTGGCTTCATAATAGATATGCACAAGGGACCAAATTAAGGTTGCACAGAATGCTTTTTGAAAGCTTGGCATGGCAATCTTAATAGAAGTATAATAGTTATTCTCTGGGCATAAAAAGACATCAGCCTGAGGCAGACCCTTGGAAAGTTGCATTTCAGTTCAAACGGTTAAAGTTTGAAAAGAGAGTCTTATAGTAGGAAAGGAGGGCAAATTAATAATAGGTGGTTTTACCAGCTCTCCTTGAGAAACTTTCAGCCTTTCTCTGTTCTGTGGCAGGCAACAGAGCTTGCATGGCAGCCCTGTAAGCCTGTGCACATCTCAGCTCTAGTCCTTTGTTCAGCATTCCCCTGGAGTTAGTAAGGACATTGCATTTTCAAAAGTTTTTACAAAAATGGCCCACTCATCAGAGCCTTTTTCTGGAAACTAGCTAGGTGTTTGTTAAGATTCACACATTAGCGTTAGGGAAAACATTGGTTAAAATTATTTGTCCAATGTCACATCGCACAAAATTATCAGGTAACAAATGGCAGTCCAAGTCAGTGTTTAACTCATTAGGTTAAAATGTCTAACAAAATTTTCTCTCTGATTCTTCCTGGCAAAGCTGCACTGTGCCATTGCATGTGGGGCAGTGACTTTGTATGCTGATGTTACAGACTTGTGAAAAAGGAAGAGAACCTTGACTAAGCACTTAAAACTGTTTGTGTGATATTGTCACTTAAAACATCTCAGGGACTGCAGTGTCTGGCAGGAGGTTATTGTACCGCTTGATTCACAGTTCCTCAGACAGTTTACGTTAAACTTACAAGGCATCTTTCATGCGTCCTCCTGGTGTTAGTCTTAGGGATATTGTATGAGCAACAAGAAGTCTTTCAGTCTCACCAAACAGCATTAGCTACCCTTGCCTTTCCCTCCTAACTTCCTTTCATCTGCACTTTGCTTGCTCGGAAGCTGCCCTGGATGGTGGAAGTCAGCAGGATGAGGCATTAGAGGCTCTGCTGTAGGCTCACTCTGGCTGTATCACAATGGAAACTTTCATTAAGCAGGGGTAGATCATGTGAGTTTCTTATTAGCCATTATGAACCCACGGAACAGTGTATGAGAATTTGGTGACCTTCCTAGGCAGGGCATTAACATCTAACGTATTGGAAATGGGCTTTGGAGACATGAATTCTAAGCCTGACTTGATTTAGTTTACTGCAGGACACCAGAAAACTGATTTAGACCTGTATTTCCAAAATTGCCTACTAATTTTGGAAACCTGATTTTCAAAGGAGTGCATCATCTGCAGCCACAGTAGATAGCCAGGCATTACAATTGTATGACTATTGCAGTTGCAAATTTACTTGGGAAGGGAGAGGAGAAATGGACCATGAACTTTTTAGTCCTTCCATTAACACTGACCAATTCAGCACACAATTAGGCATATTTGCATTACTACATTCCCCACCCTCGGTTTAAATAAGGACTGTGGGACTGCTCACTGTGTTAGAAAGATGTTTTAGAAAGATCTGCTATTTATATGGCTATACTGGCACCTGCCCTATATCAAAAGTCAGCAGAGGTGGGAATGAATTGTATTTAGCAATCTGACAGTTGAATTTACCCTGTGCAAATCTTCATGACCGAAAAGTGACATGCGACACAGTGACTGCTATACACAGACAGCTGTCTTAGATTGAGCTCATTTGGTATTGGTGCAAATCTTCAACACCAAACAAAAACTCCAATAAAGAAACCTACAAATATAAAATAAATATCCTTGCTTAAAACTTTAGGACTACAGAATCTGCTGGTCTGTCTTCAGTCCGTTGTCAAAGTAAACTAATCTGCAAGAAAATCAGCTGAGTCACTGAGATCTGAAAAGAACAATTTGTAGAGGGCAAAATGGTCGGGCTCTTTCTTGGATAAAAAGAGATAAGAGAGGTTTACTGCAGATTTTACTAAAGCATTCGAACAATGTTTTCTGATTAAACCTCACAGTTTTAATAGAGAAGGAATTTATTAAGTAATTGAAAACAGTGGTGTTTGTGTAAGATTCTGTATTGGAAGTTATGCGCTTATCTTGACTGTATTCTTACAGCTGACACTTTTACCTATGCACACAGTACTGGTTATGTACTGTTTGTTGGAGTGATTTGCTGCATGCACCTGCACACACACACACACGGTCTTCTAATATATTTGCAGAAGAGAGAGACCCTCTTTTATGTTCATCATCAGATCTGTGATGAAAAGGAACTGAGTTCCGGTAACCTAGCTCTGTGACTGTGAGGCAGGTAGCCAATCTATGATTTACAGTCTGACCACTTTTGTACTATATTTTCTTAGTGTTTTTGTAAACAAAATAAGGATAATAACTTTCTACAGAAGGACTAATAATGCATTCTTCTAAATTCTGTTGCAGAAGGCACAGAAGAAAAAGCAAGTGAAGTGTAAGGGACAATTTCTGTTTGCCTGACAATTCCCTTCTAAGTCTGTTACACTTTAAATAGCGTAAACAGAGATTTAGATGAAAAATGAGAAGCATTGCTCTTATATTAGGTATTTGAGAAGCACAAAGAAAAAATTGAATCCAAGGAAGATGTGCTTTCTTAGCTTCGAATTCAGTCCATAATAGCAGTGGAAAGAACTATGGTTTAAAGAACTGAATCAGGAATGTTAGTTTGTTATTCATAAAAGTTGAACAGTAGATGATTTTAATAGCTGTACTTCCTGTCAATTGATGTGTATTTTCAGACACAGTTTCAATGCAATGCCAGCCATCAGCTATAGTCCAAGTAAGTAATAATTAGCTGTATCCCGAGTAACCGATTATTAACGTATGTTGAACTACCATGTGCAGCATTTATGGGTTACTTTACCTTCATCCTGAGTTTTAAGATACCCAAGGTGATCATTTTTCCCTTCCTGAGGGAGTGATGGAAATGGCCTTGTGTTATTTACAACCAGAACTGGTTTATCAGCAGGAGTTTATTTGTAGTTTTTTGTTAGTCTCTATTACACATTATTCATTCAAAAAATGGAAATCCATCATGTTAGACATGCCTGGTTTGGTAAGCATATCTCACAGTTTGAGTAGATTAAGCTCTTGGGACCTTGCAGCAATTTGTATCTTTTCAGGAGTACTGAACCTCAAGTGACAGTCTACTTGGTTGCAGGATGAGGTGTCTCAATATATTCCACACCCGCTGAATTACTGTCTTATGTACAGTCTATAATCAGTAATTAGAGTCCCTGTGTAGGTCATACAGAGGTGTCAGAGTTAGTGAAATCACATTACATTTGTGCCTTCCTTTGATTTATAATTGACATTGCCTTCATTTTCCTCTTACCTCCACAAATTCACATTTTCTTCCTTTTTTCGTAGCTATTCTTGGACTTTGTTATCCACATCTTAGGCTTTCTGAAGGCAAGTATATTGGCCTGTGCTGTAGTAATCTTCCTTAATTGATTTGGGATGTCTGCCAGTCTCTTCTATTATTCTGTGCTGATATCTATATGACTGGCTTTTATCCAAGTGCTGTCATCTTTTGCGTTCTCTTTATCTTTTTGCTCTTTTTGTGCTGAGAGACCGTATTCTTAGCCCTTAAGTATTGCCTCTTCATCCCTCATGTTTGCAGTGTAAAAGGTGCAAAGGGCCAACTTTCCAAATATTGAGATCTCTATGCCTGCCCTTTCTGATATTTTCTCTACTCTTTTTGGTTAAGGCAGTTGTTGCATGGCATTCATCTCCTTAATAAGATGACATTTAAAGGTTTGATTCATTTTGCTCCCATTTAGTACTTTGGTGAACTTATTTTCAGTGCCTTAATTTTTTCTTAGTATTTTACTTTTTGTTTTCCACTCTATATTTGATTCATTAAAGAAAAGGATGTGATTCAGAATCAGAATACTGTGCCATCATCATGTTCCCATAAAGCTTTCCCATGAAGCTTTTTGATTTCTGTAAAACATGTTGCAAAAGAGATTAATTTATAATGAGCTTTAATGTAATTGAAAAGCAACTTGGTTTTATACTGGAGATCGTTATGTTTTCATCTTCATTATAAGGCTCATAATGTGTATCACTTCTTTTAGATTAAAGGGAAAAAAGGTATCCCTAGACAAAAGAAAATTCCTGTGTTGTGGTTATATTTGATTGCCTTTACATGGTCCAGCTCTTTCTTCATGTGTCATCTGCTGCAAAATGAGCTCTGCTCTAAAAAACATAGAATGGAAGTAGTTCTTTGGTATCCTGCTATAAAATATCAGCAGTGATCTACAGAGGAAGAAATATAAAATTCAATTTAATTATGCACCAAAACAAAATCACATATAACCAATTTCCTCAATACATACTTTGTTAGTATTTAATCCAAATCCCAACTGAACCAAAAGGATTTTTTATTTTTTCTCATTTCTGTGGTCTGTCAATCAGGCAATTAATCCTTGGATAATAAAGCAACTGATTTCAGCACAGTGCATTACCATTCCCTTAGCCAAAAATGTGTGGCTAATTCAAAGTCAGTCAAACTAATGTGATTAATAATAGGCCCCTATGTAAGGTTAACATCGATGAATTAAGTATTTGCTAAAGAACAGGGCCTTGCAAACTTTGTTTTTGTGGATTTATTATCTGATCAGCTAGATGCCCATCACCAACTTAATGAAGACCTTGTAGCCATCCTCTCCTGTCTACAGTTCACGAAATCAGTGATTCATCTTTTATTACTCTAAAACCTAATCTTTTTGCCTGTGGAAAAGCTTTCATGGATGAACCCAGCTGCACCCCAGCTATCCAAGTGAATAGAAAAAGGCAGTTTAATATATTCTTTTTGTAATCAAGATTATGATTCTGGTGTCTATGTTTTTAGGGTTGTAAGTACTGGAAAACATACATATAGAAGTTGGAGATCTGATTCTACCTACTGTAAGGATTATTATCTGAATGCTTTAGAGATTACACCATCTGGATGCATTTCAGAAGTACTAGATTTCCTCTTGGATCATTATACAAATATTTATATTTACAGATAACACATTGTAGCTGTCTATAGTTATTTTTTATTAGTACTAAAAGTAATAATGAATCATCATGCCTTTAGTATATTTTATGTAATATACTACGTGGAACTGACGCAATTACAATTAGTAATATATACTTATAGTCCCCATCTAAAATAGTATCTGAGCCATTTTGAAAATATGTTAATCTTCATAACACCTGTTAGGCTTTATTAACTATAATCTGCCATCGTTTTACAGAAGGAGAACTGGAAAACATGGGCTCTGTGTACACTGTTTTTTGGAAGCAGATTCACCAATTGACCATGTTATTCACCACAAGGAGCGATGCAAGGGCCAGGTTTAGGGTAAGCCAGCTGCTGCACACAGTAGGAAAATCTCTAGTACCTTCCGCATTGTAAAGTGCATCCAAAGGCACTGTTACCTGCAGTGACAGCAGATCCACCCCAGCAGCACGTGTCTGGCCATTTTCACATTTCTTGCCTGCCTGTGCAGTGACATCACAGGACTAATATCATGCATGCAAGACAGCCCAAAATTCTTCTTAGAAAGGACTGATTTACCATTTACAAGGGAAGGTGGGATTTTTGGTCAGTCCTCATTCTGGTTGCTTACAAGGACAAGGTAGATACCTGGAACCAGGTCTCCAGAGTATATCAGTATGTGGCATCACTGTGACCAGGCAGCTCAGGTTCAGTATAGACGCCATCACTGAGACGAGGTAACTTGGCTTATATCACACAGGGAGTATGTGACAAAGTAGGGAATTAAATTCTCTGTTTCCATATCCCAGTAATACTGTAGCTATTGGGCCTTCTATCCTATAACTGGCAAGTCACATTACTTGCCAGTCACACAGCACTGTGTATTTTTGAAAAGTTATATAAACAGTAACTAGATAGTGTTCACAAAATTCTTAGAAGGCAGGAGATGATTATCCTGTGTACACAGGCATTAACCCTGAACCCAAAGGCTGCAGTGTTTAACAGATGCAGATCATAGATTTGAATCTTCTGTTCAACTTGAAATTCAAGACATAGCATTGCAGAAGATCAAATCTTTGCAAGGTCTATCCAAATGACTCAGTAGGCTATTTTGCCATCTTGTCCTATAATTAACGATAGCAAGTAGCAATTAACAAGGGTGCTTTAAATCCTTGATTTAATGTTCTTTTAAAATAGATACAAGGTAAATGGAACCCTGGACAATCTGTCTGGCTTTCTCTTCTCTAGCATTTCAAAGGCACCTAGAAACTTGGCTTCTAAGTACTACTAAGCATATTTAGACCCAAAGGGCATGAGATACATAAAAATTAGTTTGGCTGTAAGAGAAAATGGAAAGGGCAGATTGGCAGCATTACATCAGAGAAGACAGTCTGTTCAGTATAAAAGAGGAATAGAATATGATACCAGGTTGGACTATCACTTGAAACTCTTAGACTTCAGATGGCATTAATAAGCTACTTTCTCTCTCAGGCTTGTAGCATTATTATGTACAAGAGAAGAATATAATGCTCTTGTGTATAATTTATTCTGTCCCCAAGATGTAGATGCCTAATCTCATCCTTTGGGGAGAATTTTCAGAGTTTGACTCCAAATTCACAGGAATTTCAGAGATGCCAGAGCAAGCATAGCTACAGACATGTGAACAATAAAGCTGACATTAAAAAAAGTAGATAGGAAAGTGAGCTACCAGTGTAACTCATTGCCATAAAATATATTTAAGCTAAGAATTCAGGAGCAAGCAGAAAGCACTGGATGATTCATGAGTAATGAGAATATCCAGGTTTAAAACAGAATTTAAACCGAACCCAAATCCAAAGAACAATTAATTGGAGTTACTCAAGGTATATTCCCACAGAATGATGGGAGCAAGAGAATATCACTGTGTTAAATTATTTCATGGCTAGGAGAAGGGTGAGGCAGTATGATCAGGAGATGGTGCTCATTGTGTAAGTGAGAGGCAAGGACTATTGTGGTGTGAAATAAATCTTTCATACTTGCATAGCAGCAAGTATTACAACTACAGCCTTTTTCTGCTATGCTGGAGCTTTAGGCAAAACCTAATCCTAATCATAGTGTGATTCTTTCCTGTGGTAATTTCCAATATGTCTAAGTGTGAAATACTTTTTGTCTATTTTCTTACTCTCGTTTTACTGATTGGGAAATATGAAGCAAGATGAAATTAATTATATAATGGGAAATGGTGCCTAATTGTCTAGTAATCAGACTGGAAGTTATGAGATCTGCAATGTGTTCATTTTAGCTACAGTGAATTGATACCTGGTTTTGGGGCTTTGGGATTACATTTACTTCTGCTCTTATTTGTGTCTGAGTTGAGCAAATAGTGAAACAGTTTGAATTGGAGCAAAGAATATTAAAAGTATAGGCATGCTTCCATATTCAGAAGAAAAACTATTAATAAATACCAAAGAGCGAACTTCTCCCATCATGACTATTTCTTAAAAATTATGACCTATTGTGTTCTTGACTGATAAGTCACAGTGCAGCAGCATGATCCATCAAGAAGTCTTCAAAAGTTCAATGTACGGTATCATCTCAAGCTTATTCCACTAGCACAGAGAAAGGCTGTCATTGCACTGAGACCCACTGAGCATAAATGTTATTTCTTTCTCACAACATAGCTTCTACAGTATTCTCCATGAAGAAATTTGCTGTGCACTTAGTTTTTTATTCAAGATTTAAAAGGGTGATGAATTTGGCTCTCTTTTGAGTCAAAGGTGGTTGATTTAGCTAATGAATCAATTCATCTGCTATTAGTATGCAAAACCGAAGTGAAAATTCTTTGAAGACAGGGTAGGCATCCAAAAAAATAGGGCAAAAGGACTGCAGAAGATCAGTTAGATCGAACTCCTGCCCTGGTTGGAACCAGTCTTTTAGAAAATATTTCTGTTTAGAAGTAGCTCAGATTTAGTATCAAATGGGGTGTATAAAGAAAAGTAGAACAATGTAAGAAACTAAAAATGAATTGCTATTCATGAAGTAGAGGTTCCTTACTCCCTGCTATACAGTTTAGCATGACTGGTTTTTTTGGAAATTACATTGCCATACTTAGCAAAACCATCACTGTCCCAGTCTCAGACAATATATAAGCAAGTATCTGAATTTAAATACACTTATGGTGAAGGGGACAGATTTTTAAAGGTATTTGGGCACCTAATTCTTAGCCTCGTGTGCTCTAGTACCTTTCCTAATCAAGTCACATTCATCTATCAAGCACCTAAGATAGGAATCTACTTTGCAAATATTATTTATGAAATTCTCAGGGCCTCTAAGTTAGGCAGGCTTCAGGACAGCCACTTTAAGGACTGGTACATGCAAGTTCAAAGGTGCTAAATGGATGATAAGGCACATCAGTAGAAGAGCTGTGTCACGTACCTAGAAGAGTTAAATTCTAGTCCTCTACATTCAACATTGTTTTATAACGTTGCCTGTATATCATATAAAGCCTCAACAATGTGCAATTTAATAATGTTTCTTGTGCTCTCCCTGAGATATAGTACATGGATGGTCCCATAGAAGTTAAGACAAATGATATATAAATAATTACAATCCCAGTTCTTAAGGCACAAGCGGGATTTTTCCAAAGCTCACCTTGCTACTAGAGTTTATTGCAACTTGTTAGTTGTTGGGGGTTATTTTTCAGTCTTTTGTGCAATGATTTGGTAATCTTTATTGTTAGAAAATATGGAGCTGTCTTATGCAGCTGTCTTTGCTTTATGGATGACAGCAGGAAGACACTGCCAAAGGTTAGAGATGTCAAAATTTACTTTATTTGCAGCAAAATAGAAATAGGAAAGATGCTAAAATATATTTCTATTTGTAGTTTTATAACAGATATTACAAATTGCCTCAGTTGCAAAGCATCTTATCATTGAGCGCTAAATGGCATTCATAGTAGTACAAATTCTACAAGATGCATAAGCCAATTTTATAGTACAAATTTTGAAACTTTCTGCATAGGCAAATAAAAGCCAAATGTAGTTTGTAAAAGGAATTCATACATGTTGCTTGGCTGACATTAGCTCCTGGACTGTAGTAGCTTGCATCCCATTAGCGATATCCAAATCACCTTAGTTTTCTCACTACGTATCCATTCAAGGGAGGCAGAAATTCTGCAACACTGGCAAGCCATACAATTGTAAAGGGTTGTATGTAAAGGCCCTTCTTCATCTTTCCTGCTTTTCCAGCTATACTATTTGGACTAATAAAAAGCGTTGTCATTATTTACAGACTTTTCCATGCCTATATTCTCAGGCAGCTGTGGTTACACTACTGCTGGGCGCTGTACTGTGGCGCTTTGATACAGCATACCTCAAATATGGTGAAACTAATGAGGCCCTGAACCTGAAAAATGTCTTGAGCCTTATTTTAAACCCTGCAGCATCCAGCTTCAAATTGAACCCCCTTACAAGCCTAAGTTTAGGTACCCACTTAATTATTCTGCTGAATGGGAATGCTAATGAGCCACAGTGGCATAAGAGAGGGAAACCTTACTAAAAGGTTTTAATAGTGTTTTGCTGTGTGTCCCAACTTCTCAGAATATTATAACACCAATGGTGTAAACCAACATAAAAAAAACCCAAACCAAACCAAACCAAAAAACCCAGACAATTGAGGTGAAAAATAAATGGAAAAAAAAATGTTGAGCAATCTCTACTAAGAAAAATGTTAAAAATTTTATATAAATAAATACTTCCTCTTCTTCAGATAGATGTGATACTGCTATGTGAAAAGAAAGTATGAATTTTAACATTCACCATGACAACCTATAATGCCACAGTGTATTTTTTCATTGTAGGTTGTAAGCTATTATTAGTTTATGTTACCATAAGTATGCAAAGCCATTTACACAGTGGCATGTAAAAAGCCATGTTTCAGTGGACTTTCAAACTATTTTTCAAACTTTATCATTGTTTATTCTTAGGGATTGGACCAGGTGATTTGTCTATTTATTTTAGTTATTTTTGTCAATTTCTTATGCATTGGATTTAAGAAGCTGAGTATTAAATGGGAATCATCACAATTCATGAATGATGCTGAATATTTTTCTACCTGTCTTGTCTGAGCATCAACAAATAGCACTAACCTAAACCAAAGTGTCAGGCAATAGAATTGCTAGAGGTTTGCTGTCTGCAATTGGCTAAGAACAGAAAACAGTAAATTTTAAGATGTTGAACTAATATAGTTGTCTTAAAAAATATGAAGATCTTGAAAATGTGTTTAGAGTGCTATACCAAAAAAAAAAAAAAAAAGAAAAAAAAAGGTGCAGTGACTAAAAATGGATTATTTGCAGAGAGCTAAGCCAACTCCAAATTCCTCTGGAAATCTACCAGTTGCTCTTTTAGATGTGCCGAGTGTATCTCTCTGCTCTTTTTCCTTTTACTCTTTCTATAGATTTTTTACAAAATTTGCTATGTGGTAAAAAGCAGTAACTTCCATTTATTTAGTGGTTGATTGATGCCACTGTCAAGATCCAAGCTTTTGGGCTGCCTCACTGCTGTCAGAAATCCATCCCCGTTGCCATTTTTTATGAATTGCATCAGGTCACTATTGTACCCCATGCACAATTTTTGGCCACTGGTTTCAGGGCACTCTGGTGGAATATGGAGGTTCTAAGAGAAAAACCTGATTGCTTTATTTTTCAGTTGGAACAGATATATGAGAATATTAATGCTCAAATTTATGAAAGATTCGGACACCTCCCCAGGGCTGGGTGGAATTTAGACATTCAAGTGCAGAAATGCGGACCCTAATCCCATCCCTCTTAACAGTAAGGTTCGACAGAAGCTTTGTGTTCTCGTCCTGGGCAAGACCAGACACATGTCAAACCTCTGTGGGGGCTGAAAGGTTTGGCTTCTGACTCATGAAGAAACCTTTTCCAGAGAGCAGGCATTCCCACAGTCCACACTCCTAAGTGGCCTAGTGGCCCAGCCCAGTGGGGTGCCTTCAGCTTGTCTCAAGAGGACCTACAGAATCATGCACACCATCACACCCAGTGATCCCTGTATTCACACAACAGGACCTGAGAAAAGGAAGTACTAGCTTTCCTTTTGTGGAACAGCATGGTGGTTAAAGCATTTCCCAGAAACATATAGAAGGCAGATCATAACATAGATCGTAACAAATGGTATCCATTGACTTAGCTGTATTTAAAAAGCAACTTAACTTCACAGGTCCCATAATCCATCAGAACCCCATTCCCTCTAAAACACAAAAATAAGACAGGACTTAGAAAATAAACATGTCATTTTTGTAATTATTTGAATCATTTTGCATTATTATGCTTTACAAGAAAAAGAACAAGGATTTTATAGGAAAGGAAAAGTTATTAAGTGAAGTGTAAAAAAGAAGTTTTTTAAATAGTGGAAAGTGTTTTATAAATCAGTTTCTTCATTGCCACTGCTGCAGAAAGGGTAGACAGAGCATATACAGAATTTAAACTATCATCTCTTCAAATCCGAAAGACTTCCGGTGAGGAGAAAACAAAACCCTTTTCCAAGTTCATGAACAGGTAAGCAGGTGATGCACAATATTTTGTAGATACATAATCTTTATACTGCATCAATAACTATTACAAAATTATGAAAAAAAAATAGTAAGGTGAACAATGAAGATGAGTAAATATCTAAGTCCAATAATTTATTTTATAGACATTTTTAAATTAAAATATCGCTATAGCTCATTACTATCTATTTAACTGTGTCTAATTTTTTTCAGTATCATCAAGTTCATCTATCTAGTTTGCTCTGTCATTAAGCATAGTCACTAGCAGAGCAGTGATGGCAGTAGAGCATTTTCTCTGTAGCCTAATACATGCCAAGGCCAAGTGCAGGGTCCTGCACCTGGGTCGGGGCAACTCCCGGGTATCAGTACAGGCTGGGGGATGAAGGGATTGAGAGCAGCCCTGCCGAGAAGGACTTGGGGGTACTGGTGGATGAAAAGCTGGACATGAGCCGACAATGTGCGCTCGCAGCCCAGGCGGCCAACCATACCCTGGGCTGCATCAAAAGCAGCGTGGCCAGCAGGTCAAGGGACATGATTCTGCCCCTCTGCTCTGCTCTGGTGAGACCCCACCTGCAGTGCTGCGTCCTGCTCTGGGGTCTTCAGCACAAGAAAGACATGGACCTGTTGGAGTGGGTCCAGAGGAGGGCCACGAAAATGATCAGGGGGATGGAACACCCCTCCTATGAAGAAAGGCTGAGAGAGTTGGCATTGTTCAGCCTGGAGAAGGCTCCGGGAGACCTTATTGCAGCCTTTCAAGATGTAAAGGGGGCTTATAAGAAAGATGGGGACAGACTTTTTACCAAGGCCTCTAGTGACAGGACAAGGGGGAATGGTTTTAAACTGAAAAGAGGGTAGGTTTGGATTGGATATAAGGAAGAAATTTTTTACGATGAGGGTGGTGAGATGCTGGAACAGGTTTCCTTGAGAAGTTGTGGATGCCCCATCATTGGAAATGTTGAAAGTCAGGTTGGATGGGGCTTTGAGCAACCTCATCTAGCTGAAGATGTCCCTGCCCATGGCAGGGAGGTTGGACTAGATGATGAACGTCCCTTCCAACCCAAACCATTCTAATATTCTATGGGATAGAGAATTCTGTGCAAATCTTTAGCTCCCAAAGCTGCAGCTTGTCCCACTGACAGAGTAATCAATGGAACATCTTTTCTATATGCCTGGGAATAGACAGGGCTACAGAGGCTGGAGGAGTTTGCTGAAGAGGTGTGAAGCTCTCCTTGGCACTCAGCTGACCTCATGCTCCTAACAGGTCAGCAGCACAGAAGTGACAGTGATGCAGAAGCTGCTTTGGATGTCAGAACGATTTTTTTAATTATTTGGAGCACATGTGGTATGATTCAGTTATCTAAACATATGTAAGATTGGAGATGTTCTAGAGAATCCATTGGTGCTGACTGGTACCACTCAGGACTTGAAGAGGTGTGCCCTTCTGCAGCAGCATCTGAAGGCCTAGCAGGGTACCAAAGGCATTTCAAATGGCACCAGATACCTACCTCTGGAAAATGGAATCTGTGCCTAGTGCTTCACTAACACACCGCTCCACAGCACAGATTCTAGGGCAAAACATCCAATCAGACATTTTTAATCAGTTTTAAATCACAAAGTTACTTTCTTTAATCAGGTTTACCCTCATAATAAAAATAAAAACCCCTGAAAATTCTTAATTGTCACACTGTCCACTTAAATTACTTCCTAGCAAATCACATAGGAGTTTCATTCTGTTTATTGATGCACACTGAGCTTGAGGGGTTTTTTTTAAACACCAATATTTTCCCATGGAATCACATTGTTATATGTATTTTGGATCTTATTTTTATTATTACTAGCTGCATAACTTGTTGGGAATAAGTGACAGAGGATCTCAGTATTTAAAAAGCACTGTTTTAGGGTACTTTGGGTACACAGTCCTGAAAAACCAATGGATAAATAAATGAATCCTCTTATATCCACTAAACTAATTGCTTCTTTTGACTAGTGTGATATGTGTTTCACAGAAAACATTCTCTTTCTTCTCTTTAAATCAAAAATTGCATTGACTTAAGAGGAATAAGACATGATTTTAGCTGCCCTTAAGAATGTCTATTTAAATTGTTGGATTCACTGGAAAACAGACATAAATTTCAGGAGAAGAATTCACATCCAAAGAAGAAGGAAGAAAGCCTTTCTTTGACTGTAACACCATCCATTAGTGAATCATATCCTGGATAATCTGGATTCCATAGAGCAGGTGGAAAAAAGAATATTTGAAAGGTAAGCATTTGATCATTGCCTCTGAGAGCTGACAGCCTTTCCCAAAGCACAATTAACAACGCAATGGTCTTCTTTGTACCATGGCTTTGTGATTCAGTGCTCAAAAGAAACAGAGAAAAGATGTGCAGGGTGGAACAAAAGGCACAAAGCTCACAAGTATCAGTTTAGTGTTAGAAAATGGAAAAGTCAGACATCAGAAAAATATTCTTAAACTATGAGGAAAATTATGGAATGGTACAATTTTCCCAGGAAAACAACATAATCTCAAATGCAGTGTGGAATTTGGTTGAGTGGACTTTCTGTTGGATTATTACAGACATTAGAAGGAAGCATTAGGCTCATAAATGAAACCTGGGAATAACACATAATCAAATGGTAACAAATGGTTTTCTGAACAGCTGGAGTCTACCAGTCTTTTACATGATTGTTTTTTTTCCCCTAGTTTTTCATAACTGTACTAGAGAATTGATTCCTATACGGGATCTTTTTTACTATTTGACCTTTCTAAGCTTTAACAGTAAGAAAGAGGGGGTCAGGTAATAAAAATCAGTTACATATAAAAAGAAGCTTTGCACTGAAATAAAAGAAGCTATGCTAGTTTACCTCAACTGGTTCTAGCTCTAGGAAGCCAATATTGCATATAGGAAAAAAGGCTGTGATTTGGCAACACCTAAGCCTGCAAGTAAATGGAATCACTGAAACGTAGTACAGTAATACGTGTAATAGTGAAAGCCCTTGGATGTCCTGAAGCATTAAGCACACAGCTTTAATCATGTGCATGATTGCTTTGTGGAATCAAAAAGAGAGCCAGTGATGATCTAGCACATTAGATATTACATACATTAAAACTCACAAGCAAAAGTAAGAGCTGAAGTGTTGTTGCAGGTACTAATAGCAGCAATGAAAAATGTAGTCATCTTTGTGTGGTAAATACATTACCTTTGGTGTCCTAATTATTTTTTAGTGCCAAATTATTCATTATTCATGAACTGCATAAAATAGTCGATGGGTAAAACAATTGTTTATGCTAGATACATGTTATTTAATGATCCAACTCTGTGATTAAAACTAATCAATGCATTCCCAAATGGCACTTTTCAGTGAAATTCTAAAGATCAAGGAAAAACGTACGCATTATACTTCCGTTATATTAACACAAATATCAAAATCCCTCAGGATAAAAGTTTTCTCAGGAGAAATACGTCATACAACACAAGAGTTAATGGACTAATTATGAAATTATGAAATTGTATCAAAATATTTAAAGCTACAATGATAAAGTAGTTAGGTGGAACAAGTCTTTTAAATGAGATCAGCTGGGAAAGACACTGCAGTGTTGGTTCTGGAACTGTTGGGTTCAAACTCAGCCATCAGGAAAAGCATTATTTATGTCTATGAAATACTGAAAAAATAAGGAATAATGGGAGATGAAGCTCTCAGTTAGTGTTTAGATAAGTCATTACACTAAGACCAATTACACTCCTTCAAATGTAGTTCTTCAGAAACAACTATCTCACCATCTGATCAGAAGATGAAAATACTGGTGCTTGAGTTGAGAGCAGAAGTAAGAAAACCCCACTAATGATCGCTTCTCTGTTATGCCCAAGGTATTTCCGACTTGGAGTATACCTGGCAGTTAACACTGTGCAGAAAATTATTCTTAGATATTAAAATTCTGGCATGAAAGCTCATACTAATGTGAAACCGTTTCTCAAACAGGTGATTGAAATGGGTAGAGAGCTTCATGCTATTGTGAGAAGACTTCGCAGTTTGATCACAAAGACGTAGAAATAAAGGACTATGAATACCTTGCCACTTTATAGAGCCTGTATATGCAGTATAATTATCTTTTTGCTGCTAAAATTAATTTTAAGCAATATATATTCTGACCAATTGAACTCTTCTCCATACACGTTAGTTCAGACACAGTTACTCCCACGTCTGAAGCTGAGTTTATGTATTTATATATTTTAAAGCCCTACGCATGACAAAGGCAAAACAGCTTGCATAACAGGAATGTAACTTCTGTTTCATTTAGACCATCCTTGTACAAAAATACCTACTCACAACTGAAATATATGAAGTAATAGAGTCCATCACATCCATTTGACCCAACAGTCAATTACTTCACTTCAAGCATCAATTCTAGTTTTGATTTAATTTTGTCTTGCTTGAGCTTCCAGTCACTGGGTTTCTCTACTTTTTTTTTTTTTTTACATAAATGAAATAGACTGAGTTTCTTCTTTTACTATAGTGCAGGTTTTCATAACATTCTTGTGACCTCTGATACCTTTCAATTTTTTGGCATATGTTTTTAAATGGAGACATTAGTGGCCTTTCACAAGTAGTCCTGTCATCTCCATACAGAGAGGGAAAATCACCTTCTTATTTGCTACTGTCTTGCTTACAGAGACAAAGTTTACATTTGCCCAGTTAGCTGCTGCAGCTCTGTTTTGGGATTACACATTTACTTGACAACTGGTGGTTTTTTCCAAAGACATTTCATCTCCCTAATGATAAGGAAGATGCCCTTTTATAATAATTCCATCCAATAATAACTCCATTTCAGTATGACACATGCTCTTTGCTTCCAGATTTGTATTATTTGATTTAAAGCAACGGGATAGCAGGATAACACCACCAAACCCAATCTCATCCCCAGTGAAAACAGTTCAAAGAATGGAAAAATCTACTTTCAAACAAACATCTGGAACAAGATGACAATGCATATGACTCTGGCCTTTAGAGTAGTGGCCAGAGCGTCTTCCTAACCCTAACAAATTATGGGCAGAGCATTTAAAGAAAGCTCTATGCAGTCTTAATATTGAGCAATCCTTCCATGTTATCTGGGAATTACTATTTCCTTATCTCCTCTGATGTGTCTATGTGGAAACCCTTTCTCTTGCCTGGATCATCGCAGCCCACTGCATCTGTTCCATAGGGAACATCGAAATGAAGGCTTGCAAAGTCTTCCATCCGTTAGCATTTGACAGGCACTTCTACCACAAAATTCTCAGGTGGATGCTTTTGTACTAAAGTCAGTGTTGAAACGTTCACAGAGCCTTCCACTAAGAGCTTTTCTCTATACAGCATACATTTGTTCTCCAGACAGCATATTCATAAATGATCTGGAAAAGAGAATGAGTTCTGAGGTGATAAAGTCTGCTGATGATATGAAGTTATTCAAAATGAAAAAGACAGGAGATGACTATGAAGAACTACATAGGGAACTTACGAGACTGAGTGACTAGGCAATAAAATGAAAGATGAAATTCAGTGTAGATAAATGTCAAGTGATGCATGTGAGGAGAAAGACTCTCAGCTTTCTGTATAAAATGACAGGCTCTGAGGTGACCATTAATGCCACACCAGTGAGACCTGAGATTATGAGAGATAGATCAATGAAAAAATGTGCTCAGTACCTGCCAGACAGCAAAACAACCAACCAATCAACCAAAAAAACCCAACAGATCAAATTCTGGGACTTATTAGGAAATTATTTGAGAACAAAACTATGTCAGGGTATAAATTCATGGGTCACCTTCATGCTGAATCCACAGAGCATGCAGAGCACAGAGGGCTCCTGTCTGTACCACATAGTTTCCCTTTGTGCAGAAAGTTCTGTGAATGCTGTCTGATTTCGTCGGCTGATCCCAGTCCTTTCCCTAATAGAAGCTTAGTCTTTTGTATAACTAAGAAACTTGACTTCTGTTTTGCTTTTTTTCTGCAAAGTTGCTCTCCAGGTCATCTTTACAAAGAAGTTATCATCAGAAGGAATGCATCCCATTAACTGAAATCACCCTGACCAAATGGTGAATGACTTCCAGTGGGATGGTTTTCTTAGCATTGGTATTGTGTCAGGTAGAACTGCTTACTTTAAAAATCAGTGATAGTGCTCTAGCAAGACGTATTATTAATGAATTATTCAAATTCTAAGCAACTAAACAAACAAATAAACCCAACAATATCCATTTCAGACATTTTTGGGGGATCTTCAGTAATGCTGAAATACTAACCTTTTCAGATATTACTCTGAAATGAAATATTAAAGAGTAAGATAAAATACATATAGCTCTGTGGTCATTTATGCCTTCTCAGGCAATAATATAGATCAAAAGACAAAACAATTTCATTTCTATAGTGAAATGAAACTAGTTGGATGTTTTTAAAAAAGCTTTCAGTTGGAAGATAAGATGCCAGATGCATTCTCTTCTCTCCATTTCACCTGACCCTCATCACTTATGTTCTTCAGAATGCCACTGAGTAAACAGGTTGCTCTGGAGAAATGGAAATGAGAGTCACAGGAAAGTCTGCCTTCCTCTTCCAGTCTTTACAACCATAAAGCTGATTTCTACACAACATATGAATCTGGAAATACTGTTGAAATTAGTGAAGATATTAAAAAAAGGTCATGATATCTATAGATTTACTTGCTTAACCAAAATTGTTGACTGGACAATTCTGATTAGTCAAAACATTGCAGTCACTTTACAGAAGCATAGCTATTCATGGTGCCAGATAACACAGAAGCAGTGGCAACAACAGGATTAATTCCTTACTGGAATACACCACTGAGTGTTAATCAGATAGTTCTTTTGGTGTATAGTAGTGGTCTTTCAGGACAGTACTTATTAGAACTGGGAGAAAAACTTTCAGAATTATTTCAGTGGCATAGATTAATTGCTGAAGAAGAAGGATATTTGGATGACACTTACTAACGCAATGAAGTAGCATTGTGCTGTCTTGTTTTTCCCCTTATAAGTCAGAACCTTCTGGCAGGAAAGAGTAAGAAACTGAATGAAAGAGAATTTAAGTATCCCAAAAGAGTTTAGTGAATAGAAGGACAATACAATCTTTCTGACTGCTTATATAATTCTGGCCTGCAGTGATGTGCCAGCTCACTAGGGAATAGGGTGGAAGAGTGAATAATAGGGAACTAGATTTTAGGAAAGTAGAAATTATTAATAATATTTATTGCTAGAAGCTTTCAATGGGCTGTCTTACATTGTCCTACAGAGAAGGAAATGCATCTGAGTGGCAAGGGTATGAAAAAGGTATGACTCTAATTCCTTCCTTGGTTTACATGCTATCTGTCTTCACACCTTTCCTTCTCACTTGATGCTTATCTCTCTATTTCCCTTTCCTCTGTTCCTTCCCATCATTTTTGGTGTCTTCAGCCTCCTTATCAAGGTCTAGTACCAAATATATCTGCCAACATCCTCTCATAAGCCTGCATGAAATGGGTTGCAAGTAATTGGTCACAAAGTGTTTGTAATGATGGTGAAGAGGACTATTTTGTGCTACTGATGTTGTATATTAATTAAATGGTAAGATCTTAATTGGAAATGTTGGTAAGTGGCTTACCTCAGGACAGAAGGCTTTAGCACCTTTTGGGTTTCACATAACTTTTCTACCTCCTACCACATGGTGTTTTCCCTGAACGAAAGGAATAACTATGGGGAGTGAGAGGACAAGAAATTTTTGTGACCCATGTCAAGCTGCACCCAAGTAGGGTGCAGTAAAAAAGTGGACTTCTGTAAAGTGGGAGTGATATTATTTCCCATACACGATCTCTTGATCTCTTTTGTATTTAGCTTAAAAGCTGTTTGGGATAAGAATTTCTTTTGCTAGAGGCTACAGACCATGACCACTAGCCTGTGCAAGGGAATAGATGCCAGGCAGCAGGGAACCAGGCTCTGCAGGGACCTCTCTGCCAAGGTACATGGGAAAGGTGGGAACAGGTAAGAAATGCACCATGCACAGTAACATACTTTGTACCATGTAAAGGGAAGAAGGGGTCCTGAACTTGCTTGGTGCCCGAGGAATAACATATTATACATACTGGGGGAAAAAAAAAACATGTTTTTTGACAATCTAAGAAACTTGGATTTGGATAATCTAAATGGTGATGTTTGAAAAGAGATCATAGAAAAAAAGTCAAATTTTCTGGGACCAAAGATACTAGCTAAAAAACACTGACACACATCTTACAATTTCTGTTAAATCTCTGTGTGTGGAATCTGGCTTTAAAAACCTGGAATAGGTTCCTGGAAACTTCTCTTAAGGCAAGGGCATGATAACGGGAGAATAGTAGATTTGGCAAGTCTGAGAAGCAATCTATTGCTTATTTTTGTTGACCTTTGCATTCACCTTGCTGCTGTGTGAAAGCACATTTTTTCAGAATAAAGCAGAGAGGAAATCTGTTCGTATTAAAGTCCTGACATGTTCCCTTCCTGCTCAGATTTTATCCTAACAAAGGGTGTTGTATCATGGTACAAGAACCCAGGGGAGCTATAAAGATGGTACTGATGTATTTTTACTGTTTAGGACTCAAAGTCATATTAAAGCAGAATACAGAATGATAAATTGCAAAAAAAAAAAAAAAAAGGCTTTTGAGGCTACTGTTTATATATATTATCCAATAAATGTCTCATGCAGACTTGGTAAATAGCCCTGGTGACACCCAGAACTTCCCTTTCTTGTGTGAGTGTGTGAAACAGTAGTCTACAGGATCGAGGCTTTGGGAAGTGGAAAAGTTCATGCGGTGAGGGAACAAAACTTGCTCCACAACCACCAGGCTGTGATGCTAAAGAGGCATCCTTTCTCCTTAGGACTGGTTACATTAGACTCCTGTTACAGTCAATGTAGAGAAACAGGAACATTTAATGTTGCTATTCATCTTAATCGAAGGTGTCATCTGCCTTAGAAGTACTGATCAGTCTCCAGTGGCTTAATTGTCTACATATCTATAGAGACAGACATCTCCATAAATGTATCTATCTGTAGTGTAATTGCCTGTGGTGAAAAGAGGCAAATACCAGTCTCCAAGGATTTTGTTGGTACACAAATGTTACAAAAACAAAGTCTTTATGAGATGGGTGATAAAACATGTTAGGAGACCTGCAAAACAAGGCCTTAAGATTCTCAGGCTGGGCACCCCAAATTTGCAGACACTTTTAGCTTTTTGTGCCTAAAGATCCCATCTATCCCTGGGATTAAAAATAGTACTGGCTTACCTTGGAAGGTGGTTATAAATTCTGTGAAGTTGTATAATTTTGATAATCATCACAGAAATATCAGGGAAGAAAATATGTACACTAGCTTTGGATCAAGACAAAAGTACCATGCAAAAAACTTGTAGGGCTGTGTACTGAACAACATTTGTCATTGTTCGTTAACTGAATACAATCCATCCTGTGCAGTGACTGCCAATATGGCAGTCATTCTGTTTTCAGGATTTAGTAAAAGATAGGAATTCTGTAATAAGCGATTCAACATCCATTCATATGATTATAACTTGTGAGATGAAATGCTCTACTTRGCAGAATACAGGGTCATCGCTAGTGCTAAAGTACAAGAGAAAACCAGCACTTCTGGGAGTGGGTTCATCCCATTCTGACACAGTTCTGAAACACTTCAGATGATCGCAACCACCAGAGCATAGAATCAAGTCTCTCATGGTACCTGTCAGCAACATATTGTTTACAACCAAATTTAGAAGTYTAAATGTAGGAAAGCATTTAAAAAGTCTAAACATTTATGTAGAACCATATTGCAGACTCCCCAAGACATCCACACGGAGGTGCCATGTATGACACAGGATCTATGGGAGGTCTCTGAAGTGGCCACCTGGGATCAGGACAGATASCTGAGGATATCTGAAGTGCTCTGCAGAGCTCACTTCAAGCACGTGAATTAATCTGTACAGAG
>JASVER010000146.1:0-31530 GCA_030449065.1 Oceanodroma leucorhoa
TCATGCCCAGTATATGAATGGGGGGAGGTCCAGGAAGCGGCGATCGTTTTGGCCATTGTCTTGGCGGGTGGTAAGCAATTGCATTGTGCATCACTCATTTCGTATATTGTATCATTATTATATTATTACCATTGTTATTATTATTATTCCTTTCYTTTCTGTTCTATTAAACTGTCTTTATCTCAATCCGCGAATTTTTTTTTCAATTCTCTCCCCATTCTGCTGGGGGGGGGCAGAGTGAGCGAGCGGCTGTGTGGCATTTGGCTGCCTGCTGGGTTAAACCACTACATTCTGCACGTAGGGTATGCATACTGAGACTCCTTATGCTCTGACCTTCCAAACTGATACTTTGAAAACTAGACTTCCGATGTATAAGTGGAGGAATGCTTAAGCCACTCTTGCAAGCAAAATTCAGATGGGGCCAAACTTTCCCAAACTCTCCTGAAAAACGCGTGTTGGGGCAGCACCTGAACCAATAGGCCACGTCATCTGAACTGCCCGAACTGGGAAGGGATAGACAACATCTCCATGCTGCCCTCTATGCACAGCAGCTGGGATGCCAGAACAGAAAGGATGCACTGCAAATTTGCAGTCCAAGGGCCTGGAACGTATGTCGGCAGTGCAATACTGCTCTACTCAGGTGAGCGGTGTGACCTGGTGTCACTGTGCACTGTCAACTTGCACAAGCAGAGATGGTACTGTGCAGCAAAGACAACCTAGGCTCCTGAGGCATGCAGCATGCTGGAGAACGTGCAAAATGTCACAGAACGTAACTAGTGTGAACGTTAATCAAATTGAATCCCAATCCTGAAAAAAAAGATAATGAAGCTTTTCTCCTTAGATCCATTAAAAGCTTAGATTAAAAGCTTAGATCCAAGCTGGAAGTGTTGTGAGAGAGGACATGGGGGTGGCACGTATGTCCCCTGAGTGGAGCTGTACGACAAAAGCTGTGGTCAGAAGTTTTTTCCTAATGAAGGCTGCTGTGAAAATGCCAAAGCAGTAGTGCAAGGTGGGATATTTCTCAGGTGAAAGTAATTGGAAGCTTGTTCAAATTCCTTAGTAGCGTACACCCCTGGATTTCAGCCCATTGAGATGATTTGCGTCACACCTACCTACCTCAGCAAATGCACATGCATCTTCAGAGGGTCCAATATGCCAGACAGACCCTCCTCTTTGGAAGTCTGCCACCTCCCTGGGTCCCGGGTTATGGACCCCACTAGGAAACGTCCTAGCCTGGTACAGCCCTCGGACTATTACTCATTATTGATTGCTCTTCCATGTGGGTGGCGATCAAAAGAGACTTCAGGGCCTTGGGAATGTTGGTAAGGGGGGCCAGGACACAGGTAATTCTTTCCTCTATCCTTCCAGTTGTGGGCAGCGATATTGGAAGAAACAGACGGACCCAGTGTATTAATACATGGCTCCGTGGCTGGTGTCACCGCCAGAATTTTGGGGTTTTTGATAATGGGATGGTCTACACGGCACCAGGCCTGCTGGCGTTGGATGGTATTCATCATTCTCAAAGGGGGAAGTGGGTCGTCACTTACGAGCTAGCGGGGCTGATTGACAGAGCTTTAAACTAGACTTGAAAGGGGATGGGGGTAATATCAGCCTCATCCGTGACAAACCATGGGATGACACGCCAAGGTTAGAGGTACGGGGTGCTAGCGAGGGCCCTCATACTGTTGCTCTGAGGCTTGCTGGGTACACTGGAGGACACCAGAAGTCTTACGGAGATGAGGCAGGAGCTCCTGAGGTAATCGGAGCCAATAAGGGAACACCGGTGAAATGCCTCAGAGGAATTAAGGGGTGTTCCCCTAAGAAGGTGACACGCCTGAAAGCCCAGCTGAAGAGCTTCTACACCAATGCACGCAGCATGGGCAACAAACAGGAGGAGTTGGAAGCTGTTGTGCTGCTATGACCTAGTTGCCATTTCTGAAACTTGGTGGGACAAATCCCCTGGCTGGAGTGCGGCTATCGATAACTACCAGCTGTTCAGAAGGGACAGGGGAGGAAAGAGGGGCAAAGAGGTTGGCCTCTGCATCAAGAAATGGATCGATTGTGAAGAGCTGTCTCTGAAGAATAGCCACAAGCAGGTTGAAAGCTTACAGGTAAGAATTAGAGACTGAGGCAACAAAGGGAACCTTGTGGTTGCTGTTTACTGCAGGCTGCCCGACCAAGGGGAGCCTACTGATGAACCTTCTTACTTACAGGATGCATTGTGCTCGCAGGCTCTCGTCCTGCTGGGGGACTTCAACCACCCCGACATCTGCTGGAAAAGTAGCACGATGAGCTGTAGGCAATCCAGCAGACTCCTGGAGTGCATCGAGGATAACTTCTTAAGCCAAGTCATAGTCAGCCCTACCAGAGGGGATGTGATACTGGATCTATTGGTCACCAACGCAAGTGAGCTAATTGGCGACGTCAAGACTGAAGGCAGCCTGGGCTGCAGTGATCATGCACGGGTGGAGTTCACAGTCCTGAGGGATACGGGACAGGTGAAGAATAAAGTCAGGACCCTGAATTTTAGGAAAGCAAGCTTCCAGCTCTTCAAGGAGTTAGTCAATAGGGCCACATGAGGAACCTGAACCTACATAAGTCTATGGGACCTGACGAGAGGCATCCCAGAGTCCTGAGGGAATTGGCTGATGTAATTGCCAAGCCACTCTCCATGACGTTTGCAAAGTCACGGCAGTCACGTGAAGTCCCCAGAGACTGGAAAAAGGGAAACATTGCACTCACTGTTACAGAGGGTAGAAAGGAGGACCTGGGAACTACCGACCTGTCAGCCTCCCCTCTGTGCCTGGGAAGATCATGGAGCAGATCCTCCTAGAAGCTATGCTAAGGCACATGGAGGACAGGGAGGTGATTGGAGACAGCCAGCACGGCTTCACCAAGGGCAAGTCCTGCCTGACCAACCTAGTGGCCTTCTATGATGGAGTGACTACATCAGTGGACAGGGAAAGAGCTACAGATGTCGTCTATCTGGACCTCTGTAAGGCCTTTGACACGGTCCCCGGCAACATCTTTCTCTCTAAATTGGAGAGAGATGGATTTGACGGATGGACTGTTTGGTGGATAAGGAATTGGCTGGATGGTCACATCCAGAGAGTAGTGGTCAATGGCTCACTGTCCGGATGGAGATCGGTGATGAGTGGTGTCCCTCAGGGGTCCGTATTGGGACCAGCACTGCTTAATATCTTCATCAATGGCATAGACAGCGAGATCGAATACACCCTCAGCAAATTTGCAGATAACACCAAGCTGAGTGGTGCGGTTGACACGCCTGAGGGACGGCATGCCATCCAGAGTCATGTGGACAAGCTCGAGAAGTGGGCCCGTGTGAACCTCATGAGGTTCAACAAGGCCAAGTGCAGGGTCCYGCACMTGGGTCGGGGCAACCCCTGGTATCAATACAGGCTGGGGGATGAAGGGATAGAGAGCAGCCCAGCAGAGAAGGACYTGGGGGTACTGGTGGATGAAAAGCTGGACATGAGCCAGCAATGTGCGCTTGTAGCCCAGAAAGCCAACCGTATGCTGGGCTGCATCAAAAGAAGCGTGGCCAGCAGGTCGAGGGAGGTGATTCTGGCCCTCTACTCCACTCTGGTGAGACCCCACCTGGAGTACTGCGTCCAGCTCTGGAGCCCGCAGCACAGGRAAGACACAGACCTGTTGGAGCGGGTCCAGAGGAGGGCCACAAAAATGATCAGGGGGATGGAATGCCTCTCCTAGGAAGAAAGGCTGAGAGAGTTGGGGTTGTTCAGCCTGGAGAAGAGAAGGCTCCGGGGACACCTCATTGCGGCCTTTCAATACTTAAAGGGGGCTTACAAGAAAGATGGGTACAGACTTTTTAGTAGGGCCTGTAGCGATAGGACAAAGGGAAATGGTTTTAAACTAAAAGAGGGTAGGTTCAGGCTAGATATAAGGAAGACATTTTTTACAATGAGGGCGGTGAAACACTGGAACAGGTTGCCCAGAGAGGTGGTAGATGCCTCATCCCTGGAAACACTCAAGGTCAGGTTGGACGGGGCTCTGAGCAACCTGATGTACTTGAAGATATCCCTGCTGATTGGAGGGGGGTTGGACTAGATGACCTTGAAAGGTCCCTTCCAACCCAAACCATTCTATGATTTTATGATTTTTGCAGTGTCCTCAACCCCAGTGCTAGACACAGCAGCAGAGATACAGGCCTGGAGCTGGGCAAAACATGCTTTCAGGGGGAGGAAAGGGAACACGGAAATAGTACCTGGCGTCTCCAGAAGAAACATGCAGTGTATTCAGAGGTAACGTGGAGTAACAGGTTGAAGAGAAAAGGGCAAGAACTGAGTGCATGTTAGCAAATCATACCAATGATGCTGAGGAGATCCTAATGCGAGCAAGTAGAAACCATCAACATTAACATCCCCCCCTTTAATATTGTTAGTAAAGCCGAGGACTTTTTTCTGTCGTCTTCAATCCTTTAGTTTCTGGTACTGTCTAATGATTAAACCTGGACTGCTACTGAGAGCCTACTGGTCTCCTTGCTGGCTGTGAACTGTACAGCTTTTCCACTGCCAGGTCACAACAAGCTCCCCAGCATGTCGCTTATGGCTGCAGGCCTTGGTTTTGAAAACCAAAGACAAGAATAAACTGTGGATTTCTTCCCAGAAAAGCCCACCCGCACATTTGGAAAGACTCTGTGGAGATGAGAAGACAAAGCGGCCTGATGGCATTGCAATGTCTATGGGCTGACATGCATTAGGAAACCCTTGGTATGTCTCTGRCCCACAGTGCTTGCTCTCTGGGCGCTGCAAAGGGCACTGACGCCGGGGCTCCACACAGACCGCCCTGAAGCACTTGTGACACCCCCGGATCACACCAGGGTGGGGGTGTTTCCACAGAACAACAGCTCCGCATAAACCAGAGCACCTCTGGGGAAATGGCTGGTGCAAGGCATTCCTACCTTTCGCCAGGGGAACCGAAGAAGAGAGGCCCGTGCCTCTGCTCCTCCGTGGACCTGAGCTTTGTCCCATCTCCTGCTCCTGTTCCTCTGCCCCGTGGAGTAACAGGACCCACAGTGGGCGCGCACCGTCCCTGGAGTCCCGTTGCCCAGGAACACGGCACTGCCGTTGCTGGTGCCAGACCACAGGCTCTGTATCGAGTTTGCAAGGCTTCTGGGCGGAGGAGGTAGTAGGGCCCAACGGACACGTGAGGAAACGGTGGGCACAGCACCAGGAAAAGGGGGAGAAAGCAGCACGGGTGGGGATGTCAACACCACCTGCATTGCTAGTAATACTGAGACTTTTTCTGCAGTTTTCATGCCTTTATTTTCTTTTGYTACATAACAAATAGATTTAGGGGTCCGGGATCTCTTGGGGACCGGCCCAAGCCCCACCTGCTGGCCTGGCCGTGGTTTGGCCAGCCCCTGAGGCACCCTCCCAGTGTCACTGACGGTGGGGTGGCTTCTTGCGGGGCTGGGAGGGCTCCTCAGGGCTGCTGGCCCTTCTCTTCTGAGCTCGCCGGGGCCGCCCAGGRGAGCGTTGGCTGCCCCGGCTGCGCATGGAGGGCCCGGGCACAGCCTCCTCTGGGTCCTCCTGCGGCTCTTCTCGCTCCCCGTGGGTGGGAACGGGGGCACTGGGGGGGCTGCTGGGACCCCCCCGAAGGGCTGGGCTGGGGGCAGGAGTCCCCCCTCGGGAGGCAGCGGGGCTGGGAGCGGCCTCGGGGCTGCCCTCCCGCCCCCCGGCAGCACGGGCGTCCTCTTCGAGGCCCATCCGATGTCGGGCCTCCCCGCTGCACCGGCGCACGATGGTGTCAACAAGCTGGTGGACGAAGCTCCTCGTGCGCCGGCCCAGGGWGYYCYRCAGCAGCTGGATCAGAGCCTCCTCATCCAGGCCAAAGTAGCRCAGGCTGGATATGATGAGGCTCTGYGCTGCTGCTGCTTCCTGGGCATCCTCAAAGAGCTGCCCCAGCTCCTGATGCAGCCAGGGCAGGAGGGGATGGAGGACAGCGGGGTAGATGCGGAAGATGGATGCCCAGACGTAGGCATAGAAGCCGCCCACTGCAGCCATGYGCAGTGGCCCCGCAGCTGGTGGCCGGGGCCCTGCAGGCTGATGGAGGCTGTGGGCGGCTGGGTCTCTGGGAGCTCCCCCTCTCAGGCGGACGACGAGCGATGGTGCTGCAGGTGGTGGTATGACATGTTCCTTAAAGTTGTCRTCCGCCYGCACCGAGTGCAAGATGGAGGTCACCCTCCTCTTGCAGAGGGGGCACTCGGGCTTGCTCTCAGCCCACCGCAGGATGCAGGTGTAACAGAAYTGGTGGAGGCATGGCAGTACGTAGCTGGCCTCCTCCCAGCTGTCCAGGCATATTGGACAGYGGTTSTCCAGCTYCRTGGCCATGCTCTCCACGTCCTGCAGTGGGCTGGGGGGAGCTGGGGATGWCRRGCCGCTCCCTCTCACTGCCGCTGCAGCAGTGGGCGTAACGCTAGAAAAGGAAGAGAGGCCACGGTCATTGGCTGGCCCGGGGAGGRATGGAAGAAACGTCCAGGTCCCTCAAGAAGCAAACCCTCCCAGCTCCCCAGGGTGAGGTTTCCCCTCCCAGCTCACCTCTGCTGCTGCGAGCACACCTCCTGGGTGCCCTGGCTGCCTGAAGCTGGCAGGGCCGGGGAAAATCCTTCAATGGCTCTGGGGTCGGACACTGAGAGTTGCTGTGAAGAACTCCCCGAGCACGACCTCAGCACCAGCAACAGCTTCGCTCGACACTCCAACCTNTCAATGGCTCTGGGGTCGGACACTGAGAGTTGCTGTGAAGAACTCCCCGAGCACGACCTCAGCACCAGCAACAGCTTCGCTCGACACTCCAACCTCGCGTACCCGCTCAGCTGGACTGCGGGCACAAGCCATCCGGGTAGACTCGGTGCCCGGATGTAAGCAGGAAGGGACGCATCATCACAATCCATTGCTCAGGGACGTCATAGTTCATTGCCTGGAAATGTTGTAGTTCACCCCTCGGTGACATCAGAACCCATTGCTTGGTGACGTCACACTCCATCGCCCGGGGACATCACCATCCATCGCTTTGGGACGTCAATACGGGCCATCCTCACCTGTGGTGCCCCTGGAGGGGCTCACCTGTTGCCCCCAGAGGCCGCGTCCTGCTCTCTCCCGAGCACAGCATGGCCCAGCGGGACATGGTGGGGGATGTGGCCGTGCCATCCTCCGGAACACTTCTTTGGTGCGCTGTGGGAGAGCACTTGATCAAACGCAGGGGCTTGGTGTCCCCACAGCCCGTGCCAGGTGCCACTCAAGCCTTGGGAGGCCATGGGCCTCCAACGACAGATGGCATCGGCAGGCCGTCGGCTCTCATCTCTTTTTAATGCTAGCCCTTATTCCTGCTCTCCGCTGCTCTGCCCAGAGCCCATCTGTGATGGAGGTCTCTTCCTGGGATAGCTGGGGAGAGCAGGCAGCCACTGATGGCCTAGCTCCATCGTCTCTGTCCTCTCCCATGCAGCAGCGACCGAGAGCCGTGAGCTGCCCCAGAGAGAAAGCCAGGTCCTTCTGCCTCTCGTTGGGTGCTCTGTGCCCCAGGTGCCTCCAGGTCTTGAGGTTACCCGTGGGCAGGAGCATCGAGAAGACAGGGGCAGGATCTGAACTGCCTATGGCACCAGTGAATGCACCTGGGGAGACATTTACATGGTGAAGACTGAGCTCTGGAGACTCTTGGAGGCCAGCAACTGACCTGGCAGTGCTCTTTTCGGTGCCTGCCTCCCTGCCCCACTCTCCAGTGCTCTGCCCACGGGTGGAGATATTTTCATTCTGGGAGGGTGGGGGAAGGCAGACGGCCTTGGAGGACAGTGCCTGTAACTCTGGGCAAAAACAAAGCAACGCCAAAGCCCTGAGCAGGGAGAAAGTCAAATCACTGGAGGAGCTTCTGGGACAGTGCAGCCTCCCCGCAGCCTGCCTTCATCTCCCCAAATGTGCGATCACCACTTTGTGGGCAAAGGAGGGGTTGCTAGTCATCAGCCAGCACTGGGGCTCTCCTCTCCTGGAGTCGTGTGCGAGGCGGGCTGGAGAAGGGGATGCCATGGTGCCTGGAGAGGGTGCACTGCAACCCCTGAGGAGCATCCGCCAAGGTGATCTGCAGGGAGATGACAACAGAAGGCACCCTGTTAGCATCCCTGTTTAAGCAGAGCCCGTAGTAACTCCAGTAAAAGATGGCCAAGAACTGCCAGGGTTAATGGCCCCAGATAAAAAGGTTATCAGCTTTCCCATCTTGCAATTAATCTGCAGGAGCTGCACTGTGCTCCAATTAACAAAATGAACCCTGCACTTCAATATTGCCAGAGATATTGCCAGACTCCATTTCAGATGGCTCATAGCAGTAGGCATTTTAGCAAACCCTGTCAGCAATTACTTCAGTCTTGTTAATTAATCCGTAACTTTAGTTTGAACTTGGTCAGGAGATGGTTTTTACTTTTTGTACTTGCAAAAACATGATGGTAGGCCCTAATGTCCACCATGTTTCTTGTGGTTCTCAGTCATGCTAGTCCAAGAAAAAGGATAGCCGTTGCAGGAACTGATCTGCATTAAGCTAACTGAAGAACAGACAAATGATCAATAACGTGTCACACACACGTGCGCCATCTTATTACAGAAAAGTTGGGCGAGTGGCCCAACTGAGCTGGAATTGGACAGTGCTTAGTAGCATCTCTGTCTTGCTCTCTTTTGCAGGCTGTCCTGCTCCCTCTCCTCAGGAAAAGAAGGCTGCAAATGACTCGTTGGCAGGTTGTTGTGAGAAGCTGTGAAGAACGTGGGACCCTTGCTTTCATACCAGGGCAACGCTGAATGCACTGTGAGTTCTCATTTACTGTTTTACTTTAAAGGCAGTTTTCCTGAGCTGTTCTGTTATGTATTTTTAAGTCCCTGCATTGCTGTTTGTGTAATGATTTGTGTGGCACTGGTATGAAATATCTGGCAAAGATAATCAGTCATTAACTCAACAAATGAATGAATGAATGAATTCACTAAATGGTCACTATATCTGTCTTCTGTATGAATGTCATATTTTCTGCAGAAACTTAGCAGCAAAGTAAGGTATAAAACTGTACACTTCAAAAAAATTCTACAACACCTCAGTGGGATAACATGGTATGTTGGTCTAGTTATGTTGCTCAACTGGATCAGTAAACTCTGCAGTAAAGAGCTCTTGATATGTAAACCTGTGTGGACAGCTGCATCACTTTTATAGAATATAGACCACTGTTATATAGAATCGATTGGGTTGGAAAAGATTTTTAGGTTGGAAAAGATCTTTAAGATCTTTAGATCACCAAGTCCAACCGTTAACTTAGCACTGTCAAGTCCACCACTAAACCATGTCCCTAAGCGCCACATCTACACGTCTTTTGAATACCTCCAGGGATGGTGACTCCACCTGCCTGTTGCAATGCTTGATAACCCTTTCGGTGAAGAATTTTTTCCTAATATCCAATCTAAACCTCCCCTGGCGCAACTGGAGGCTGTTTCCTTTTATCCTATCACTTGTTATGTGGGAGAAAAGACCAACACCCACCTCACTATAACCTCCTTTCAGGTAGTTGTAGAGAGTGATAAGGTCTCCCGTCAGCCTCCTTTTCTCCAGGCTAAACAATCCCAGTTCCCTCAGATGCTCCTCATAAGACTTGTGCTCTAGAGCCTTCACCAGCTTCACTGCTCTTCTTTGGACACGCTCCAGCACCTCAATGTCTTTCTTGTAGTGAGAGACCCAAAACTGAACACAGTATTTGAGGTGTGGCCTCACCAGTGCCGAGTACAGGGGGACGATCCCTACTCCTGCTGGCCACATTATTTCTGGTACAAGCAATCTTCCTGACATCTTGGTAGAACTGATTTCTAGCACCTGTGGACTTGAATTTTTTCAAAGCTGAAGCTACGAAAGAAGCTGGAATAATCTTAAATTCCAGCAGGACTGAGACTTACCTCCACCGATAGACTGAATGGCGGGTTCCTGTACACATTTCCCTTTAAATATTTATTACTCCTCTTTCAAGAATTGCTTTTGTTCAGTTTAAATCCTTAACTCTGGACTCCATGTGATGTTCAGGGTTGGAGACAGCTTGCACAGGGCTCTGTCTTCACTGGAGCATTCAGGAACCTATTTCTATTTCCTCAGGCTCATGTGTGGACACTGCAGCGGAGATGTCTTAGTGGGGATCCACTGCTGCCATAGCATGAGTTCTGCTTATAGATCCAAAGCTTCTCCTGAGCCAGGGCAGATTCCTCTGACCTGGGCAGGGACAGGGAAGAGGTGACTGCTGATCTTAATAATCAGATCATAACACTGAGGAGAGGGAAGAATTAGAGAGGAAGTCTGATTTAACTAACAAAACTTCTTGCTTTTTCCTCTCCTATTGGCAAATAGCAGCAGATGTGACTCTCACTGTCTTCCAGGGGCCATACAATAGTCAAAAACTGTAGCTTGAAAACAGTTCTTCTAACAAGAGTGCTTATGTATGACAGGACGCAGAACAGGAAAGAGAAAAGGAAGTGGTGAAGGTCCATTATTAAATTTATCATATTAATCCTATTCCTGGTAGTGATATATGCCTAATCAATTAAGTTAATTATTTTGCTGCTGCCAATGCTATGAACTCCACGTAGGGGAACAGACATGCAGCTGGATCGATTGTTTGCTTTATTTTTTTTTTTCCTTTCACCTTTTCTTAATGACAGCATGGGTTGGATTTCCAAACCCTCCCAGCACTGGCATGACTGTGCTCTCTGACAGCTGCATTCAAATTCTTATTTGTCTAACTGCTAACACGTCTACCAGTGACATGCTGACTGACTGCAGTGGGAGCAGAACTGAGGTAGTTCAGACTCCCCTAAAAATACCACTCTAAGAGATCACTGTGGGAAAATACCATGATTCTTGGTCTGAAAGAGCCAATAGAGGTGACATATTAGGGCCAACATCAGCAGATGAGAAACCTGAGGCAGGGAGAGAAACAGCTTTTTTGGTTATGTGGCAACTATAGGGGAGCAACCAGGACCTAATTTTCCTGAGCCCAAGCAGGTTGGTTGAACCTAAGCTTCATTGTTTAAAGTTACGCCAAATGCCATTCTGCTGATGTTTTTGATTTCCTACAAGACACCTCATTGTGCTCCAAAGCCCTCAACTATTTGAGAACTATTCAAGGTAAGCTACAAGAAAATCATCCCACTTCGTATCGCTGCATCTGCAGGACTGTGGCTGCTTGTTATTTCTCTGACAAAGCTAGGACCATTTTCTTTGATTCTTTTTCTTTCTTGAAAGAGACAGCTGCTTGGCTCCACTGACAGCAATGCAAATTTAAATTTCTGAGACTCCAATTAAAAACTAGATCGGTTTCCAAAAACTATTAAGGAGACACCAGTAGATAAGGATTTGCATTTATTCTCATGAATATCAAGCTTGTCTCCTTATGTGTGGCAGAACAGTGAGGAAAGAGCATGCCACAGAAAAACCTTTCTGTCTAGCAAGGTAAAAGAGTGTCCTCCCAACAAAATGGAGACTGCAATTAGTGCTTTTGCCCTTGTGATATGTCTAGACTACAGGATCTGGCACTGGTGAGACATGCATACAATTAGGAGTGGTGATCTAATAAAACAGCTGGCAAACTTTCTATGCCGACTCTGCCTGTGTCCAGCTCATTTGTTTTCTGTGAGACATTTAGGACTTGATGTTTCCAAGCTTGTGGCATGTCTCTCCATATCAGACAGCCAAATATGCAAAATTGCTTCTTCCTATTTTGTTTCAGTATTACCTGAGAAGTGGACCTGGTAGTACTTTTCATCTTATGACTACTCATTACTGGGATCTGCCCAGAAAAGGAGATGATGCGGTGAGCTGTAGCAGTGTGGGAATACGCTCTGCCTCAGCTCTGCCTAAGCATTGGCTCAACTCCTTTTCTCTTGATGGTGATTACAGCGGACTCCTGGTGAGTTCAGGATACTTAAGCTAAATCTTCAGTTCTCTGGCAGCATGCATCCTATCCCTCCCTTTTCTGAGTTGTGTGTGGGTAGACATGAACCCAGTCTTCACTGAGGGACTGGAAAACATCTGTCTCTATGGGTACCAGCAAAACGTCACTCTATAGCTGCAGCTGATGCACCACTGATTACCAAAAGGAGATTTGTAGCAATTCTGAGGGTCAAAACTATTGAGATGTTTGCAGATCTCAGTGCACAGCTGGGCTCAAAGAGAACAAAACACGATTTCAATGTTGAATTCAAAGGAAAGCACTTACATAAAGAGACCAATAGGCTTCTGCGTGTGCTCAGCATGGTGCATGGTGCTCAAGGCAATCAGGGCCAGGTTCCAGCCAAAAGGAAATGTTGTTTCATTGAGTTATAGTGACTGGCATGAGATACTTCGAACCTGTTTAAAACCTAATCTTTAAGAACTTCCAGACGTATTGAGGGATGAAAAGTCCAAGGACCATCAGATAGGAAGACACTTTCTCTGGCTGAGGAGGTCTGAGCCCATGACACCCAGAAGCTAAGACTCAATGGAAGAAAGACTGCCAGCTGCTTGTTGTGTTCGTCTGGTCTTTCCCCATGTGCTGCTATCAGACAGGACACTGGTTTACATGGGGCTTTGGCCTTGGTAGTAGAGCTGCCAGTTTTTCCTTCTCTCTGTGCAGGTGCTTCTCAGCGGCACTTGGGCAACTAAGGCCAAGGTCTCAGGCACACTTACTCTCCTTAGTTCATGTAGCTTTGTACCAAAAGACAGGATAATTGATTTACTTTTCATCTTCCCCTTGGGAGCAAAGGTATGCAGAGAAGGTGGGTGTGAAACACATTTTCCTTCTGAGGAGATTGCAGCATCTCTGCAGTCCTGAGAATGTCATGTTCCAAAATGCAAAGAACAGAGGGGTGTCAACCCCAGCTACAAAACACTTCAGCAGCTGTGGGCTTTCTCTATTCCAACCCCCCCCACCCCCTCCATTTTATCAGATTCTTTCTTCAACCCAGAAGTCATGGCATTGAAAACACTAAGGAAGATCCTGGAGAGAAACTGAATGCCTGATAGTGGATGGAGGAAAGCAGAATCCAGCATTTCCATAATGAAAGTTGAGCAGATTAATGTGAGGAGACTTAAAGTCTAATTTTGCTCCTTACCACAGATTGTGTGTTGATTTCCCAGAAGAAAACAGCAATTAATACTTAATGTGTAGAAAATCCTTCCCTTCCACTTGGTTTCTCAAGACCTGCAAGGCATTCAGACTCAAATCTCCCATTGCCCTTTTCCTGGGAGATGGCCCACTGCAAGATCTAGCAAAGTTCAAAAAACAAGAGTGATTCTTTTTTTCCATTACAACAATCAGAGCTGTTTGAAGAAAACAAAAAAGAAAATTTAGAAGGAAATTCAGCACGCCCAGTGCTCCTACCACTTCATTATATTGTCAAGACTAGAGAAAACTGTGACTTGGCTGCAATAGGTAAATGATTTGTTCCAACTTGACTTTGAAGGAGAGGTTCTGAGTCACTGAAGCTTTACCTGTTATTTGCTTGACAGGATTCTGGTACAAGGAAACCAAAAATAAAGTCTCCAGAGGAAAACTGGAACAAACAGATTTGGAATACAGATTTTGTCTCCTTTCAGGAGTATACTTGCAAATTTTACTGATGATTTCTTCCCATCTGAAATGTTGCACCTGGAATGCTGATACCATCAATAACCCAGAGCAGCCTTTCTAGTTGCTGTATATAAAATGGCATGAAACCATGGGAAGCTGGGAACAGCTGCTGCAATTACATGAAGGACAGCTACATTTTCAACTAGTTTTGCACTTCAGACCAAAGAAGGTAAAGACAAATCTGTTATGGCACTCTCTGTGACTCTAAATTGATACTGGTCATTGGGATATTTAACATGGAGATGTTCATGAATGCGTTCATCAGACCACTACAGTCCTGCAGGCTCCTGAGGAAGTGCCAGCCTGGCATCGGTGCACCTGATTACCACCACTCCTGAGTGATGCATTTTTAATGCTAAGATGTAAAACTACCGACTTAATCCACTAGGCCAGATGAAGGATCACTCTTATCCATATCTGCTCTTACAGGCAAGGATGGGATGGGAAGGAGTGCTTCAGAGACTTCCTGAATGAGCTCCACCAGTTTCCCTTCAATTCCTTCAAGGAATTAAATCACAAAAAAGATAGGGTCTAAAACAATGAAGGCAAGGATTTGCCTTATTTTGCATTACGTTGGAACTGGGATGCTGGGGTCTCTTTTCATAAGTATGTAGAATACAACATTTTCATGGCATAAGAAATCCCAACAGGTGGAAAGTTTAAAATGACTTCTTTTTAAACAGCAGGAAGATCTTGTTGTAACTTCCAGCACTTATACAAAAAAGAATGCTTTTCTGCTTGGGGAAGGAAGGTAAGGAGAAGGGAGCAAAGAGATTGTGGACAGCTGCCATACCTATTCCATGTGCGAGAGACTGGGAAGAATTAAAGACAAAATGGTTTTATTCCAAAATGCCTGTACTAGTTGGCTGGGCTCAAAACTGTACAATTTTGAGATGCTGTCATGTAATGCAGTCATCATTTGGTGACAGCCGTTATTCACGAAGAAGAACTTAATCCATTTGCAATGTAGTCTAGAAATTGTTGCGCGTTTATGTCTGGGAGCAAAAGAATAAGGGGAAAGGAAGCTGATGCCCTCTTCACAGGTGCTGGAGGCTATATTCAGGCAACTCCAAAGCTGTTTGGGCTCCCCCAGTTAATGCTAAACACAGAGCCTTCCTTGAAATGTCAGGGATAGCATTATCAGGGTGTTTTGTTTAAGGAGAACAATGGATTTCATATTGTACCATGAAAGGGTACATCTTTTGAGGGACAGGAAGAACCTGCTGTCTGCCTGGCAATCTGGCATCTTAGGATGTCACTCCGTTAAATCCAGCATCAGCTTATCCTTTGCTCAGAAACCAACCTATGTGGGAACCTGCAGCTGCTAACCTTGCCTCTGACCCCAGGGACACAGACCAGGCATTCAAAA
The DNA here is from genome assembly GCA_030449065.1 of Oceanodroma leucorhoa. Classification (NCBI taxonomy): domain Eukaryota; kingdom Metazoa; phylum Chordata; class Aves; order Procellariiformes; genus Oceanodroma; species Oceanodroma leucorhoa. Next base: position 15,024 of record JASVER010000146.1, read on the forward strand.
TGCTTGCACTGCAGTTGCTGATGTCCATCCTACCCCCTGCACCATACCAGTGGCTGCAATTACTCAGCACTCCAGAATCTGTCACTTACAGGAATTTTCTTTAGTCATTATCGTCTGAAGATTTGTGACAAACCTCTTTAGACTAGTTCCCCTAAAATTGCTGTGCAGGTACCTGAACTATCTTAAGCCAGCTTTCCTTCACTGTACTTGGATTTTAGCAAAGCTTATGATACTATATCTCTCACAGTATCCTTCTGGACAAAATACCCAGCACACAGCTAGATAAGTCCATAGTACGCTGGGTGAGCAATTGGCTGACAGGTCGGGCTCAAAGAGTTTTAGTACATACGGTTTACATCAGGCTGGCAGCCAGTCTCCAGTGGGGTTCCCCAGGGCTCGGTTTTAGGGCCAGTGCTCTTAAATGTTTCTATAAATGATCTGGACACAGGAATCAAATTAAGTAAGTTTGCCGATGATACTAAACTAGGAGGAGCTGTGGACTCCCTCATGTCACGTCCTGCCTGCGCAGAGGGACAGGTGACTCAGATCCATAAATTTCCTCTGCATGGATTAAGGTGAAACGACACCAAGGTGTGTACAAACAAAAACCTTTTATTCCAAAACTAGGCTCATTAGTAAATAACTGGGTGGCAGAAAGCTTATTACTCTCCACTGCTGTGGAGGTTTATGCCTTACGTTACTTACTAGGAAAAGGTAAAAGAATAAAAGAAAGGGAAAAGAGGAAAGAGAGAAAGAGAAAGAGATCACCGGTCCTGGTTTCAGCATTGATCCAGCCAACAGGGGTCACTGGCTTGTAGGAGCGCTCATCCGGAAGTTCCCACCCCATGGTATTTGCTTTCCCCTTTTATGTCAGCCGTTCACTCCAAACTGCCCCTCTGCTACGGTGGCAGTTTTGTAGTTTGCTCTATTGGTTCTTATATGCCTCGTCTTCACTTAAAGTTACAGTGTCCTTTCTTTTTACTGTGCATATTCAGTGGGGAAGGGGCTTTGTTGAGTAGGGGCCTTCTCCTGCTGGTGGGTGGTTTTCTTATTATGCTAATTGGGATAGTTCGCCCATAGTTCAAATAGCTGTTTCTTTTTCTGTTCTTTTAATGCTTATCTTGGTACTCTCTTCTTTGGCCAATTTATGGTGTCATGCCCCAAGGCCATGTCCACTTAACTCCCTATAGAGGTTGAATAATGTCTTTTGTTGCATTCCTTTATCTCACCAGAGCCTTCCTTCGACTCATCATCCCCCAGTCTTGCGAGTGGTTGAGACATATCTTGGACAGGCTCAGGGGATCTCCACCCCCTGCTCCCTCATTGAGTTTTGTCTTCACCAAACAGTCCTTTGTTCCAGGGAATTGCAAGTTAGCCTAGGTGTTAGATTGTTTGTTCTTCTATTTGGTCTCCTACACCTCAAGGGTAGAGACGCCTTACAGAGAGCTAGAGAACTGGGTAATCACCAACCATATGAAATTTAACAAGAGCAAGTGCCAAATTCTCCACCTGGGACAGGGTAATCCTGGTTACACATACAAACTGGGGGACAAGAGGCTGGAGAGCAGCCATGCAGAAAGAGATCTGGGGGTTTGGGTTGATGGCAAGTTGAATACAAGTTAACAGCGTGCCCTGGCAGCCAAAAGGGCCAACCGTGCCCTTGGGGTTCATCGAGCACAGCATAGCTAGCCAGTCAAGGGAGGTGACTGTCCCACTCTACACTGCACTGGTGCGGCCCCACCTGAAGTACCATGTGCAGTTTTGGGCACCTCAACGTAAAAAGGACATCAAACTATGAGAGTGTGTCCAGAGGAGGGCGACCAAGATGGTGAAAGGCCTCGAGGGCAAGACTTACGAGGAGCAGCTGAGGTCACTTGGCTTGGAAAAGAGAAGGCTGAGGGGTGCCCTCATGGCAGTCTATACCTTCCTCAGGAGGGGCAGTGGAGGGGGAGGTGCTGATCTCTTCTCTCTAATGAGGAAATGCTGCTAAATCATTGCATATTGAGATTTCAATAATTATTAATAGAAGAATAATTGCTGTGTACAGAAGAAAAATTACTGTATAGTGAAACTGTAATAATGGCAAAACTACAGTGCATTGAGAATTGTATCAATAGAAGAATGGTATCTAGCCATGATAAATGAAGGAAATAAGTAGTGCACGTAACTTCATTAATCTGGAGTATTCATGCACAAAACAAGAAAAATGGAAATAGAACACCAGGTCCGGAGCATGCGAAAGGAGGATGATAAATAAGTTGAACCATGCCAACGCAGGAAAAAGGTCATTCATTGGACAAGTGAGGAAGACTACGGACGACCACCGGAGAGTGAAAAGACCCTAACCCTAATTTTACTGTGCATGCTTGGACTATGTAAATGAATTCCTGGAACTCATAATCATAAGACGCCTTTTCCCAGAAATGTGATGAATATGTAAGATGTATTTTCTATAAATCACTGTTAACTTGATCGCCCAGCAGGAGCACTTATGGTGGAAAATCCCCAGTGCGACCCCAGCGCTGCTAATAAAGAATACCTTCTTAATAGCATCATTTGCTATTGAGTTTATTTCTTTGTTTCACTGGTGACACACAAGGAAATGGGATGAAGCAGCATCAGGGGAAGTTCAGGTTGGACATTAGGGAAAGGTTCTTCACTGAGAGTGTGGTCAGTCCCTGAAACAGGCTGCCCAGGGAAGTGGTCACAGCACCAAGCCTGTCAGAGTCCAAAGAGTGTCTGGATGATGGTCTTAGTCATATGGTTTAGTTTTAGGTGGTCTCGCAAGGAGCAGGGAGTTGGACTTGATGATCCTTATGGGTCCTTTTCAACTTGAGATATCCTATGATTCTATGATCTGTTTTATGTAAATGTGTACCACAAACCCATTTTGAATGAAAGTAGGTGCTTCAGGACACATTAAGTTTTTCTTTACATAAACAAAAAGTTATTATTTATCAATTATACTGATTTTAAGTTGGCTTATGACAGGTGTAGATGCTGAAACTGTGAAACTGTCCCATTAGCTTTAGTGCTGCTATTTGTGGACTGTACTGTAAGACAAGCAATGCCTGTCAGAATCTGAGCATCCGACCTCAAACTTTTCAGTATAGGAAGTGGGAGAACATCTCAGGACAAGCACTTTTAAGCTTCTCTTGTAAAAGCTTATGTTCACTGAAATTAGAAGGTCATTTGGCCATAGATTGCAGAGCGCCCATATTTTTTGCCAACGATTAGAGAAATTCTGAAACACATGATGTAAAATGAAGATTCTTCCCTTGGTGCCAGAAAATGGGATGACATACTGAAAAAGTGTATTTGAACCAACAACTTTCCAAGTGATTTTTGGTCAGAAGGTCAGGAATTTGCATGTATTTACATGTGTAATGTGTACCTGTATAAACAAAGAAAAGTTTTTTTTGTTTTCCCACTAGAAGCCTGGAGCACATGGACTGGAAAATACAGACCTGAGATTTGGCTGGGGGAGGGCCAGGAAAGGAGGGAGAATAAGAGAGTGAGAAGTGCAAAGAAATATGGTTCTGCCTTTCAAACAGGCATGCACCCGGGTCAGCGTACTGTGGAAATCCTTTAGACCTCTGGCTTCCAGGCAAAATGAAATTCAGTTTTCACTGGATTCTCTTGTTTCTAACAGTGTCTCTTTCCTTTTTGCAGTGGTGAGTTGAAGCATTATGTTATTAGGGCAAAAAGTAGCATAATAAATCATTCACAATTTGCAGTCTGCAGCATCATAAAGTTACAGAATTGTGTAGATACTGCAAGATTATCTGTTTCTCAGTGGCAGTTTTTATGCTTCAATTCACTCTAAGATACTCTTATTTCTTGGAGTTTGCAATGCAGAAACATGTGAACACTTTTTCAGATGACTCTTGAGTAGAATGTACCATAACAAAAAGTAATGCTTTGCCTCTTCTTGTTTTCTTCCTTTTTTTTGTTTTTTGTTTGTTTGTTTGGTTTGGTTTGGTTTGATTTGGTTTTGGGTGTTGTTTATTTTAGGATGGTGAGCCAGTTAGACCATGAGTAGCCATGACAGATCTTGCTACTGGGTTGTATACATATGGAACAATTATGGCTGGTTTACTTCAGAGGTATAAGATGGGGAAAGGACCGCACATTGACAATAATCTCTTGTCATCTCAGTTAGGAGTTTTAAAAAAATTGCTTTTAGTTGTGTAGCTGTTTGAACCTAAGAACACCATTTTGACATAAATTAATGCAAATTAGTTAGTACAACTAATGACAACAATAATAATGACAATAACGTCATTAGTGACAGTATCCTTAACCTGCCATACTGGCAGTAACCATTTTATATGACATGGTTATACTTACTACTGCATTAATTTTGGTTTTCACTATTTACAAAGGACCTCCCTGTTCTTTGAAAACATGGGTTAGTCAAAGTTTATAATATTCCTGAGATTGCAAGTAACTGTTGTAGATAATTTGAGATAGACAAGCATACATGGTGAAACCACTGTTAGGAGAGAGGCCTTGGCACTGGGTAACAATACTACCAGGGTGACTGAATGACTTGCACAAAATCACCCAGAGTAATCAAGTATCACCAAGTAATCAAGCGTCAGAGTAATCTAATCTGGGAGGTCTGCCTTTTGGCTCTGGGAATTAAAGAATAAAGTAAGCCTGAAGATGCAGCATTTTCTCTAGGCGCATTCAAGAGAAATCTCTTCAAAATTGTAAAAACAAAGATTTTTTGATCATGAAACGTGTACCATGTACCACAAATAATGAAAACTTTAGATTGCCTTTGAACACTTAAGCACCATTGGTGCAATGATTCTTCAATATATTCTTCAATACTTCACAAAAAGAAAATTATGTTGGTACGAGCTGCACATGCCTTGCTGATGTAGATACCTGCTGATAGCAACAGGGTACATGGTGTGCAGGAATTTTTGTGTATGTTTTAAGATGTACATCAAAACTGTATGCAGTACTAATCAAAGCTACTACAGTGCTCCATTATTTTCGTCTTTATTCAATGGCATGTTTGTTCACATTATACCTGTCAAGTACAGTTGAGAGATGATACAGTGCCCACTGTGCACCAAGTTGGCCCTGGTGTGAGAAGTTGGACCAGATGACCTCCAAAGGTTCCATCCCACCTATATCATTGTATGGCAATAACGAGTGAGACTAATGATTGAGGTTGCTCTTGTTTTAATATCTACTGAAATCAGATCTGGAAAAGAGGGGAAGCTCTTAGTTAAATCAACAAAGAATTTTTAATTTGTTTCAGAAATGTTTGTAAGGACTGAACTCTTCATCATACTTATGTATATTTGTAAATGTTTTGTCTGTATCTGAAAAATGTAAGAAGTTTAGAAAAACATTTTAAGTGTGTGTTAAACTCCTATTAAATATTTTGTACATATATGGAAGTATTTTTTGTTTACAGTATCTTACAGTGTTTTACAGTATGGCAGCTTCTGCTTGATCTTTTTACTTTCTAATTTTATTAAAAGGACTTCCAGTAATTTCTAGTAATTTTCAGAGTAATTCTGTTATTTTCTGATTCCTTGTTCCACTGTCTTTTGGCTGTTTTTCATGCAGCCTTCTTGATTATTATTTGATATTTTAACAAATGCTGAAAGTAAGTAGAGTTAAAGTTACAGGCTGACCATGAGCAGGAAGGGCTTTGGAGGTTGTGGCTGGAGGAGATGGTCTGAGTGACAGGAGGGATTTTTTTTTTTTAATAGATTTTGCTGATTTTTCTATGTTTCCTTTGAAAAATGAGGGTGGCCTTATATTTGAAGTCACCTTCTATTTGGGGCAGTATGGTAGTTCTGGCTAAATCCATGAGAATTGCTAGAGTCTACAAGGATACACCACAATGAGGTGGAGAAGAAAGCATTGAAAAATTGTTTTGGCAGACATTCGTTAATTAAGTCTGTTTCGCATTACACAAGACCTTAGCTTGGCCAACTAACTGTCTTTGTTAAATATGTGACTTCCCAGGAGTAAATCTGGATGAAATGTCTTAGTATTGTTTAACTCATTTTTTCACCGGGAAAACACAAAAATTGTGCAATTGCATATATTGGACCAAAGAAATATATATGTTTGCATTTTCCCATGAAACTGTCTTTTCCAGAAAGAAGAAAACCTACGGATAGAGTTGTTGGTTTTAGCTCCCATATTGAGGGAAATGGCAGTATTTTCTTTATGTTATGACCCATCACTCCCAAGACTAGAACACAGATTCAAACGGCAAAAGTTGAGTGTGATATGTCAATGACAGTGTTTTAAGGATATTGATATATCAAGAACAACAAGTCAAGACCCTCTTCAGTGTCTCAAACAGATGACCTGGGACAAAAACCCCACATATTCTTCCTAGCTTTAGCAGCTGTTGCTAGACCTAGGTTAGGTAATATCTCTTCACGTATTAGTCAGATGATTGAAATAAATTTATTGAGGTTCATGGCAGTATTTTCTGACTGTAGAAATATCTTTCCTGGAGGAAGAGTATGATTCTGGGAAGCCGAACGGGCTAAAAGTGTATACGGAAGACCTCAGAGATGTAGGAGAATGGGCTTGGAGATACGCTAATTTTCTTCTCACCAGTATATTGCATAGCCTAACTTTAGCACACAGTAGACTTAAGTAGGTTCAAGGTCTATTCCTCTTCCCAAATATAGGAATACATTAATGAAAATATAGAAATAATTTACATTTAAAGGGAATTAATGCTACAAGGGGAACTTTACAGCAATTATGTCTCAAAATACGATTCTACAGATAATTTATAAAAATAATTTAGTCAAATCTGAGTTCATTTTTTGTTTGTAAATTCTGTCTGTTAAAAATAGAGGCACACTCAGTATGAATAAGCAAACTAGAAAAAGTTGTTTTAAAGTAGTCTATGGGTTTTTCAAGGTAGAGAATGTAATGAAGAAAGTAAGTCATCTTAAAAGACTCAGGGAGTAATTCCTCTGGTCTGTCTTGTTTCTTATAGCTACGTCGAGAGGCCAAAGATCTGTCCTTTATGTCAGCCATGGATTTTTGTGGTATAAAGGAAAGTCTTGGGCTCTAAAATTTTCAATTTTCAGATCTGTGGCAGTCACACGTTTTCTTCCTCTGCACTCTTCATCTAATGGAAAACTTTGGGCTGAGCACAGCATGTGAACACACACATTACATTACTCTGAGTTGCACTATGGGCCAAAAAAGCTCAATCTTTGAATATGATTCTTACAAGCAAAAGATGAGAAAGGAAGCAGTACTACTGATTAGTATTGTAAAGCTGCTATCATTACCTTTTACAGTGAGTAGAAGTTCAAGTAGCTGTATAGATTCATATGTATTGTAATAGATGCATCAAGTATCAATCCATTGTTATCTTACTATATGGCTGACCAAAGTCTTGGCGTAGGTTATGCTTGATTGGACTCAGCTTGGGAGAGTTTACTTATTGTAAGTTTTATGCTTTTTTTTTTTTTAAATCAACTTAATGTTCAAGGTATTACAAAGACTTCGAGTAAAACTGAATGCAATGATGCAAGTATAGATGCCCATACACAAATGAACAAACTATTCTGGTAATACTCACTCTTGGCTTTAAATGTAAAGGTAATGAATGGCTGCTATAGTCTATTTCCCATCTGGTTTTAACAGCCTGTTTCTTTTTCATTTCCAAAATGCTCTGGTATCTAAAAGCCTATTTAGCAAGTTTTTACTTTGGTAATCAATGAAACATCATCATCTTCTAGCATATATCTGTGGAGCTTTTTGAACTGTCATGTTTCCATGCTTCGGACAACAGCTTGAGTTAAAGCCAAAGATAGCTTTGAATCATCTGGTATCATGGTACTAATGAGGCCTGTAGACATTTCAAATACAATTTTTCTCTCTTCATGTGGCTTAATCCACTCTATTTTTCCCATAAGCAATATTCTGACCAATACATAACTTTCTCCTCATACTGCAAAGAAGGTTTTCAAGAGGTTAAAGTCATGCTTTTTGCAACAGGGAAGAGATTTTGCCCATTTCCCATTTCCTGATGTTGGATCACTATCCATTTCCACCCTGAAATTTGATGGCCTGACAATAAATATTTGTTCTTCAAAATCTCAGATCATGAACTATACTAGCTTGTATATTCTGATTTGTGTGTGTGTGTTTCCTACCCTTAAAAACTGTTTATGAATGCAAGTAAAAAAGTTATTTCTACAGGGTTTATACTCAAGGATCATTTTTCTAAATTCTAGCTGCAACAATGTGAATGAATTACATTCAGATTCCAAAGAAAGAAATTAAGAATTTAATACTGTAGTAAAAGCATTGAAGTCATTACAAATTAATTTATCAGAAATTCATTCCTCTTGATTGATGTGCTATGTGGAAGCATGTAAGACATTAAAAGGATCTTGTACAAATCTTGATAGTATTTGCTGCTGCTTCTTAGAGAATGTGTACATGTTCTGCTATTGATTCGTTCGCAGCCACATTTAAGATTTCTGGATAGTAAAATCTTTGTGCACATATAATGGGAGTTCTGTGCTTTGCTCCAGCTCCAGGAGAAGGGTGCCAGCTTTTGCCTCAGTATTTCTGATTTATTTTACAAAACATAATTTTGTCAGCGCCCAGTTGCCAGGAAGCGTCAGCTCTGCTATTTAAAGCAGTTAGTAAGGTTTTTTTATACATTCAGTATTTTTAAATATTAGTTCAGTGTGCCCTTTGTAGCTCATTCATTTTTTTTAGAAAACATTCCGGTTACAGGTTGGCTTCCCTAAGATGTCACTCCCACTCATGCTATGGCTTTATTTGCCATAGTGTGGCAATGCTATGGCATTCATCACGGCAGTCACTTCAAGGGTGATGAAATTTGGGACTCAGATTTTCTCTTGGGAACTCTACAGGTTTTGCTTCAGACCAAAGACATGAACCTCCACCTGTCATCTTAGTATAGACATGAAATTCCACAAAGCACCTGCATCTTCTAAAAATACCTCACTGAAGAAAACAAGACAACAAATCCTTTGATATGCAGTAAAGAGGATGGGTGTCCCTCGCATATTTCCCCAACCATGTTTCCTTTGGTATTGTCATGTGAAGGCTTAAATGTAGCAGAGAATTTTCTTTCATTCCTTCCCTACCAGCCAAGGTGTCCATCCAAAATGACAAATCCTTTGTTAAAAGGATTGCATGTACAAGTGACTATCTTCAGAGTACTGAAAATCTTCTTAAGTACCTCCATATATGTCATGAAATATTGTTCGTTTTTAATCAACTACCTGTCTCGAATAAAAGGAATTCCCACCCAAGGAAAAATGACCTCCCATCATGATTATTTTGTGTTACAGCCATCATTCATATTTTTTTTTCACAGAGACAAGATTCATGTCTTCAAATTCAAGGTGAGATTTTTTCTGTAGTTCTGGTTCCTATTGTCACGTGATAATTCCACTGATAAAAGAATAGCATACCCCTTCTTTGGGTGGGGAAACATATTTGTGTTTCTCTAGAAATGTTTGGTTAACAGAAGCACAAGAAACTAAACCACAGAATCTAAAAAGGGAAGTTTAAAATGTATTTTTATAGGAGCAGATCTGTAATAAAAGCAACGAAATCCAGTGTTTAAGCTTTATAGAAATAACTTAATGACCAGCTGCAGCAATAAACACCTTTCTGTTTTGATTGGGTCTTAACTCCTCCGTCTAGTGATTAATTGCTCCATGAAAGACAAACACATTACATTATACCTTAAGTATAACATCCTATTTTAAAAATTCCACTAGTGCAGTTTAAATGGTTTTGAACCTGTTCAGACTTTAAAAGGATATTTCAAGGATCCTCCATTTATCATTACTTCTTGCATATATTCAGGACCAAGGCAATAACTGGCCAGTATTTCCTTTCTCATATTCAGCTTTGGCCTTGCTTGCATTTATATTCTTTCTAAATAAACAGTAATGTGATAACATTACTGTGGTGTCACAACTTGTTTTCATTGGAAACACCATGGAAAGCATAGGATGAAGATTGTCGTTTATTTAAATTGTGGGAAGAATTAGAACTTTATTAAAAAGTTCTGTAACTGGTTCCTATGGAGGATGGAGCATGCATTTATGTATTATGTATTGTTCCAACCTAAACAATTATATGATTCTATTAGGGACATGGTTTAGTGGTGGCCTTGGCAGTGCTAGGTTAACGGATGGACTTGATGATCTTAAAGGTCTTTTCCAACCTAAACGACTCTATTCTATTATTATTATTAAAGCCATACTCTTTGCAGATAACAGAACAGCCACTAAGGCAGTGATTTAAAAAATATTTCAGATATTAACTAGATTTTATTTGATGACCAACAAGTGAAATAATTATATTAAAAATCTCCAATTCATCCACTCCTCTTGTTACACGCTTAGGCTTCCTTTCCTGAGGAAGCCTGAAAAAGGGACTGTGTATGACACTAGCATCCAGAAATCTGTGCCACAGCACAGGATGTATCTGTATCAGAGGCATGAACTTAATTTGTTTTTTGAATTCCATTTTATTTCACTTTGTATTGTAACCTCCATTTGAGAGCATTACCTTGAGTTTCATTACACAATCACAGAAGGGTTGAGGTTGGAAGGGACCTCTGATGAGCCCCTCCAGAGAAACAATAGATTCCTGAATGGCAAAAGGGGCAGAGGCAAGTTGGGACCATTTCTTACTTTTAGTCATGTGTGGCTCTGAATACTGTTGGCAAGATGTGTCAATAGTTAATGCACATTCCTTTGCCAAGCTGGTAGTCTTTGTTTGCTTCCCATGTTTTCCCATAGCCACCAGAGAGCAAGAGTGAGTGGGACTTGACGGAAATGTTTATTAACTGAGAAAAATGAGGCAATAACATCAAGATCCAGAGCAGCTGGATGACAGCATCCTACTGGAAGGGAAAAGTGCCAACTGTAAGATCTCTAGAGAAAGCTAGAGCTTAAGGGTAGTCACCACCCAGTCCCAGGAAGCTGGCCATAATCACCTTGGCCACTGGGAGAAATAGGTCAGGCTGAGATAAATCTCTCTACTCATTTCATGATTTGAAAGGAATGACTTGATGGACCTAATCTGAATTGCAACTAGGTGAAATCAACCATGTTAAGGCTTGTGTAGTGTATAGTAAAGGTAATGTAAAATGAAAATCAGATTCTTTATGCCTTGATGTACAAGATTTTTAGAGCCAGAGATCTACATTAGACTGAATAATTTTCATCATTGGACTTCAAAAACTTGTGTAATTTTAGAGTTGTTAGCACCCACTAACATAGGTGGTGTGATTTGTCTGCTTTATCCAGAAGAGCCAATTAGGCAATATAAACATGAATTGAGATACTTAATTAAGTGCTCATTTAGGTATTCAAATAGGAAAACCTCACTCAAACACTTAAATGACATTCAAGACAATGGGCCAAACTATTTCTTGTGATTCTCTTGTACTTGGTGACAAATCCGGCCCTGCTTGAGTCAAGCAGTACAGCAGAGAACTACTCTGTTCTAGTACTTCTCAAGGAAATAGCTGTCAGATATTTAGCTACTTCTTAAAAGTACAAGCACCTTATTGTTAACAGCTGTTTATTGGTTACAATCAAAAGTGCAACATTATTTGAGATTTCTGAAAGAGGGGGAGCAACATGTATCATCCTGTTAAAGTGGTGGAAAAATACGGTTTGGATATGTGCAGAAGAATATTGGAAAACAATCAGAAATAGAATACAACTGATGAAAATTGAGAAAGAAAATTATTTGAAGTCATAAACAAAAAACATCTGAAGTCGCAGTATCAGGTAAAAGAATATGTTCTTCTAACTTTCCTTTTTTTGGTAGAAGTTTGTTTAGATATTCTTTAGATACCATTTTTGCACTTGATTTGGGAGATGAAATAGAAAAATATGGTAGCTTTTTATGGGGATAAGGACAGATTTTATTTCAAACTTTTGCTTTCCATTACTATATGATAGTCTGTAGGTATCTTTATTTATGCTTCTCTATTTTCCACAGTGATCAAAGCAATAAAGCCAATTTAAAATTGTGTATGTGCAATCTGAACATATTATGAACTTTGTAATCTGAATCCATGTAGTTAGAGATCAGCAAGACATGCATGGGACAGCATGCATCACAAGTGGCATTCCGTGTGTTGTTTCATTCTCACACTGCCTTAATTAGTACTTGGCGTTCTAGGTATGAAACAGTATGTCTGTGCAGGTAGTATACCATTCAGAAAACAATTCACTGAGTTGTGGTATACATTCGTATTACTATTTGCACAAATGACCCTGCATACACTGCTTTTCCTACAATGTTACAGATCAGACTTTCCACAAAGCTATACATAGGATCTTATACAAAATTTAGGCATTTGGACACCTCAGGTAAGTGCTGGAATTCTTAAGACATTAGACACAGCCTCTAACTTAGAGCCAGTACCCCTTGCTAAGTACTCTTATAGACATACTTAAACTTTACCCTTCTTCTGTACTGGACTTAACCAGCCAGTCTACAATAGCCTGGAGGAAAGCAAGAGCAATCACTGACCAGTTGGTGGGGCCGGATCTCACCTGAGTATTAGATCACCTCGTTTTGTAAATACAAGCATTTTACAGGAAGATGAAGGCAGAAAAAGAAAAGGAAAAAAAAAAAACAAACCAAAACTCAAACCTGGATTCCCACCTGACTGCGATAATGTACTTTCCCAAAAGATGAATAACTGCAGAAAAAAATGTTAGCGAACTCAGCTTGTATGTTGTTTTTACTAACAATAAGCGCTAACATAGGGTAAAGCCCATGCAGCCCTTTGCATGCCTTGTCACATTTGTTACGGACTTGGGCCTATAAAGGTCTGACCTCTCTTTAGAATTCAAAATGTAATTGATCCCTGGAGTCCTGTCAGCCGCTCAGGTACCCTTACAGGAACTGTTTTCAGCTATTTTATTGAATGGGAACATTCTTACTATATTGTCACCATATATCCTAGAAACACTGGTAGACTATTGCAGGCTTTTTGCTGGCTCAAGTAGCTGCAGATGGTCTCAGCTATCACTTGGTTCAAACACATCCTACTGAGCAGTGTTAAACTCTTGGAACTGAACTTTTGTTTTTATTTACATGTTTGGTTTTGTATTTCTGTGACTTCTGCCAACTGTTCTTGGTTGCCTCTTTTGTGCTTTCTTCTATGGCACCACTGAAGGCTTCTCAGATGTGAATCTACTAACTGACCTACAGAAAACATTTTCAATAAAACAATGTCTGGCCCTGATGCTGATTATTTTTCTGCTGCGGGATATAGGAGGCAGTGGCTAAAATATGCCACAAAGTAAAAAGTTGGTGAGTTTACGTTAGTCAATGTCAAATACCTTTTAACGTTAGCATTTTTAAAGCTAAGGCCTCATTTTATTTTAGAACTGAAATTCAAGCCATTTAAAAGCGATGTTTGTGGAAGCTAGTAGCTCTGAACTTGTTCGGTTTTTCCTTAAAAATAGGGGATGCCATTTCCTTTTAAGCAGAACTGCAGGAAATCACATGACAAAGCCTGATGCTTGCTCGTCTCCCCTCCACGCTCTTTCTGTACATATGCCGAGGCTCTGTCAGGAACCAAGAGGTCCAGCAGCAGAAGACAGGAAGTTCTGCTACAGGGAAACTGCCAGATTTCTGTACTCCCTATTCTTCTCCTCCAATTACAACAACAAAAAAATTGCTCAACAACATGATTCGCAAGCCTACTGATGCTGAGCATGAATTGTGATTCAAATTAAAATTTCTGGACATCTTCTCTTTAGATGATGTCCAGAAAGGGCATAATTAACATATCTGAATTCAGAAGTCAGGAAATGAAAAATCTGCCACATTTACACATTAACGCAGGCTTATTGAGGAACACTGGTACCTGCTTTTCCTGCATTACATATGATCTTTTAGCATTAATTTATTAGGTTTATATTAAAGTTTTATACTGCTCAATTAGTGCAGGCTGAAAGCTTCTCACATTTTCTGCTCAATTATGATCCTCGTGAAAATGTTTGAAATTAAAATTCTAAGTTACTCAAATAAAAATTACCTAGTAGTTTTATTTTTATTATTTTACCATTTAATATGTTATTTCATGTCATGCAAATTTTAACAGGGTAAATATTGTAAGCAGTCCCTACATTTCTTACCAGCCTATGTTTTGGCACTGGCTGAACAAATTACTTCGTTTTATCAAACCTTATAAAAAAAGGATTCTTTATATTTCCTATAAAATCTTTCAGAATTTTTCTTCCATAGTAATGAACAGATGAGTCTTAATTTCTTACCCCAATAGGATAGAGGAATGTTTTAAAATTTAAATTTAAACTTAAAATTTTCCATGGACCAGAATTTGTGTTTTCCAACTTTCTGTTAAATTAATGACTAACATAAGTGATACTGAATGCTCTCTGAATCAGATTTAGGAGCATTACTAGAAAAAACTTTAACTTCCTCATGTCTGCACATTTAAAAATCTTTATATTGTTTCTGTAATATATTTATCTATTTGCAAACACATTCAGGGGCTGCACTTAGGGTAGGTAAGAGAAAGCATTTTAGCAGATATCATTCACTTAGTCTGGAAAAATGGGGAAAGGAGGTGAGGGGATGGGAATTGCCCATAACCTTCCTCTTCAGTCGATGATTTCTCCATGCAAAAATATCCATCCAATTGTCACTCCTTCTCCAGGTTCATCTGTTTCTTTGAAGGCAGGGTTGGAGATTAAAAAATAATCCTGTTATAGTCAACAATAAAAGAATATAGTCTTTGGTATGCAGAAAATACACAATGCATGAATGGAAGAAAGGCTACTGGCCTAAATGCAATGTGAATGAATGAACTGGCAAGACAAACTGGAGGATAGGTTATCCAGTCAAGGTAGTAGGAGTTAAAAGGGTCCCTACTTTTCTTCTTATTCCCATAATAGGGTCTGGATTTGGACCAGGGAAGAGGAAGGGAGAAGGGCGAGGTGAACTATTTTTATTCACAAGTCTCTGGAAATACAGAGACTTGAGAAGTCTGTTTTTTGAGGGTGGCTATGTTTTCTGTCATGGGATCCCAAGATGTGTTTTTTAGTACAACTGATCTTCTGGCAGCTTACACTCCTGAATTACTATACTGAAGGATCGGACTAGTGTTTGCTTATGTCAGAGGCAGGGAAGTGGAAACATGGCTACACCAGCGTGCTCCATCTTAAACTGTCACAGACCTTTCTTCACCGCTGAGCATGGGTGGTTTGGAAACATAGTATGCTCCCTGTGCCTAGACACCATGCCTCACTTGGGATGGCAAACTGGGTTTGCTGGTCATCAGCCCCCTCGGTATGGCTGGCAGAGCCAAAACTATCAGCAACAACTGCATCTTCAATGGACCTTAAAACTGTGGTACACAACACACCTCACTAGTAGTGCCTGAAGTCCTGCCAGCGTGCGGCCTTCAGCTGCCGCCCCAGCAAGAGCAGCGAGAGCTGCGGGCTCTCCACAGGCAGGCTTCCCCGCACATCGCAGGCACCCTGCAGCTGTGGCAATGCAGCCTGCATCTCATTGCAATAGTGCGATTTGTCCATTGTAAGTATGTGTACTGAAAGGAAGCTGTATGTTTCTGTGACTGTCTGACTATATGACCAACTCAGGAAACTTACAGCTAGGCAAACAAATGTTGCAATGCTTTGTATTAACGAAATGCTTATCTATTGTACTAATTACATCTTTCTTCGCTTCACTTGCATAGTTTTAGTTATCTGTTGAGTAGAATTGCTAATGGAACAAGGATGCTTTGAAAGAGGTAACTCCCTGGATGATTAGGTTGAACAATCCTTGAGCTAGCTCGTTAGGCTCTGTTGTGTAAATCACTGATGATAAAAACTCAGGACAACTGTGTCGAGATAAGTGCAAAAAAAACCAATTTAAACTGACCCCTTGTAACATTCCGGAGACAAAGAACTGATGAGCTAATTCCATGACTATATATGGACAAAGGAAGCCCAAAGTTCAACAGGCAGACAGCGTGAGGAAGACCACGGACGACTGACCATCGGAGGGTAAAAAGACCCTAACCCTAATTTTACTGCGCATGCTTGGACTATGTAAATGAATTCCGGGAACTCATCATCATATGACTGCCCTTTCCAGGAAATCTGATGAGTATGTATGATTTGTCTGCATATAAACTAATGTGCCTTGTTAACTTGTTGGAGCACTTGTGGTGGAGCTATCCCCAGTGCTGCCCAGCGCTGCTAATAAAGCATACCTGCTTAACAGTGTCATCTGGTGTTGGCGGAGGAGCTTGCCAAGACACTCTCCATCATTTATCACTGGTCCTGGTTAATGGGGGAGGTCCCGGACGACTGGAGGCTTGCCAATGTGATGCCCATCTACAAGAAGGGCCCGAGGGAGGATCCGGGGAACTATAGGGCTGTCAGCCTGACCTCGGTGCCGGGGAAGATCATGGAGCGGTTCATCTTGAGGGCGCTCA